>JAOTAY010000009.1:8107829-8136527 GCA_025629805.1 Erythroxylum baracoense | reverse complement strand
CATTTCATATTAAATTATTAATTGTGGTTATTATTTATTATTATGATTTTTGGAAACAGGGTTGATGTAAACTTGTAAAGTATACAGTATATAACTATACAATATATTAGTGGACTATTTTGTAAATTTTAAAAATTTCAGGGACTATTTCATAAATATAAAAAATTACTCAAAACGGTACTCGTATTAACCAGTACCGGTACAGTACTGTACCAAAACTCAATCAGGTATCAAATTCAGTACGATATTCGCAGCTTTGTAGGAGAGATGGGCAATGCATAAGGCCCATTTGTAAGGCTTTTAATGACCGATCTTTAGGTGATAATCCACGGTCAAGTAGTACCAATGATGAAGGTAGACGATCACTTGGATGAGTAACCCAAAAAAAAAAGCAAGGTTCATCTCCTTAGGTAAAACTGAGATTGAAGATGGAAAACCAAAAATTGTCTGCTCACTTATGTTGAACCAAAAAAATAAAACCTCAAATAACCAAAACAAGCTCTAAGGAGAAAATGTATTATATTTCACTTAATATACTATACAAAATTAGGGTCATATATATACAAGCTTATCAACACTAATTAGGGAATGTAATCCCTGTAGTGAAAGATTATAATTCGGATGATCAATCCATAATCTGTAACAATATACAAGTAGTCCAAAACAAGTATATATTGTCTATTCATGCAAAACTATCTATAATTATTGCTAAAGGAAAATAGGTCTAATCACACCTTACTACTTTTAAAAAGGTCTAAGCAAGCCCCTACGATTCTCTATTATATCATGTTGCACTTTGACATTTTTAGAATGGCTACAAATAGCATCCTAAACACTAAAGGTAGGTTTCTATCAGTTCCTAGTAGTTGAACTAACCATTTAACCTATTTGGCATCATAATTGGGCAATCTGGAACCTTCTGACACTAACACAGTTATGAAAATAATTTCTTTAAACATTGACCAAAGGTTACATTTATATCTTAACGTTTCTTTAAACAGTGTAAGTCCTTAGTGTTATCTCTAATACCAATTTTACACCCTATTTATGATGCAATGAGTACTGTTTTAGTAAATTCAGGGTGTCAAATAGTATCACATACATTAGTAAGAAGTTACTAGCCTTTTATGAAATAGTAAGGTGCAAGGGCCATTGTTAAAGGTTTTTAGGTTTGAAAAACTTGTAGTCTAAAATGTCTACACGCCAAGGAATTGCATGAACAATATTGAAGCCCATATTTTTCAAGTCGACCTTTAAGAAAAGATCACAAATTTGAATCTAAATGTTTTTGCAATAGATATAACGTTCAAGTTTGGGATGTTTGGCTATTCACATTCAATAAGTTCAGTTTTGTGTAATAAAGTTACTTAAGGCTTACTATTTAAAACTTCCACTTGTCAATGGGAAATTGAGGGCCAATAATATACCAAATATTTACCTTTAATGAGTTTTAAAAGCAGGAAATCCTTTAAAAGAAGGCTTCGTCTCCAAAAGTGAAAGGTTAGATTATACAAGTAGAGCATTCAATCCAGGAAAAATCTTTAGGATAATATGTCTAAAATATGAAAACTTAACACGTGCAGGTTTAACATATACAAGTTCAAAATGTACAACCTCAATATCAATGCATGAGGGCTCAACATATATAATATTAACATGTGACAATTTATAAAATACAAGCCTAATATATGCGGACTCTATCATATATAGGCACAGCACAATATGGGATTGGCATATGCAAGCTACATATGCAGTCTTAGAACATGTATGTTTAGCACATGTAGCCTTAGGATATGTTAAATACAGGCAAGCTCAACACACACACCCAAGATTAAGTATGAAAAGCAGATGAACCTAGCAAGGATAACCCAAGAAAGCTAAACCTTTCAAGGATGAACCTTGTAAAATTGAACCTTGTATCAGGATAATCTGTTAAAAAAAAGTCGCAATCCAATAAGGAGATCTTGACGGATACAAATATGATATCTTTAACTTTATTTTTACCTGTACGCCTTTTCATGTGAGAACTTGATTATGAATTTCCAGTATATTTTATTCCCCAAGTGAACAGCTTAGTTCTATTTTCCACGGGAAAAGATAGTTCTATTAATGCACGCTCTGTGGAAACTCTACTGAATTAGTTAAAATCAATGTACATGACGTTTCTCAACGTTACGGAAACCACTTTCTGCATCCTAGATTTTCAATCGAAGAGAAGATTCACAAAAACAAAGCAAGATCATATGCAAACTGCTTATCCTTTTACATTGAACACAATTCTACATGGAATATTTCTTCAAATAATTTATGAATTCAGAGTTCTCTCCCCCTATTCACATACTACGAGGCCCAGTACCCCAAACCCGATCTGCCAACCAACAGAGGTTAATGGTTAATAAACAAATTTTTGCACTCTGCTATTCTAGACAATGGAACTCGAGTATCCTTAGAAGTTGCAAACAGAACTTTGAAGAAATAGACCAGCAGATTCGTCACAAGATCCCAAGTTGTTGAGTCCAAAGGTCAGATGTAAGCATCAATCATGATTTCATTTGATGGGATGATGGGTGAAGGATGGATTTCGCAAGCTCTTCGTTCATCTTAACAGGAAGTGGAGGCATTTGTTTCATTATCTCCGGCACGTCTTTCAAGCTAAAGATAATTTTCTAATTAGAATCATAAATCAAAGTCCTCGATAAATCTAACAATACGTGGCAAAAAGTAAGCATTTCATTTCTTAACGTGTGATGGACCTGATGGATAATCAATCATCTCATAACTACCTCCAAGACATAAAGACGTTCTTACCTCTGCAGTAGCAAAGAAAGGATGATATTTACAGGATAACCTTCTGAATCTAGCACATTTTGAACTGTCTTGAATATATTTAATAGACCAAAAACTCTACCAGTATTACTAGTGCTTCTAAAATCACTGAATCTGCATATGCAATTCCTGGATATTTTGCGTGACAATTAGATAATGAAGTTAATAACTATATGAGGTCATAATGGTGCAGTAGAAAAGGCTTGGAAATCAAAACAAAGACAGTGCAGCATCAGAAAACCGAAAGAGAAATTGTTCGATGACTTTCACATATTTGGATTAATCAGCTCAGATCTGAATCTAGCTTGCAAGCTTCTCAATTGGTTTCAATTTCATTTAGTATCCTGCTAAAAACCAATCTCCGCCATCTTAATGGCTTAATCTTAAATTCTATCAACTCAACAGGAATTCAACTAATATTAGATCCTACAGTAGGGAGGACCAAAGCAATTTTGAAAAGCAACTACGGACCTCAAGTTTTCGATTGTATAATAAAGAAAAAGATCTCATCTTTCCTGATGTATCCCTAACAAACAAAATTCCATGAAGAAGATAACAGACATAAAATATAGACGACAGGAGATTCAGCATAAGAAGGGCCTTACCAGCTCTGAATGTTAAAATACACTTATCAAAAAACAAACTAAATCTTAAGACTTCTAAGAACAGATATTAACTATCGTGAAAAAGAAATGCCTATATAAAAACAATCTCAACAATAGTGACAACTTACTCATTCAAAATTGAGAGGATGTTGTCCCGAGTTTTGCTTAGAAGATTGATGTTATCATGTATCTGCAAGAAATGGATACAGAATGTTGTCTGTAATTCATCCAACACTGGGAAAATTATCAGTCTTCATCTTTTTCTTTTTCCAGATTATTGAATCATGAATATTGTACAGAATAATAGAGTGCAAAATCACTCAATTTAAAAGTAAATCAATGAAATTTGATGTCACGTCACTGAATGACTGTAACATATTTCTGTCACTATAAACTATCTTTTAAACAAAGGCATAGTCTTCGTAAGTGAAACAACTTATCTCTGCTCTAAAGGTCATCTATCAGAGAATAGATTCCTCAAGATGAAAACTGTGCACAAGGGCCCTGTGGGCAGCAACTATATCGTGATTGAATGAAAGTAGGACGATAATAGTTGGAGATTACTAAAATCAATTTTGCACCATCAACAGAACTTGAGTGCTTTGTTAGTACCCAAGAATGTGCAACTTCAAGTATAAATTGAGGCACCTTCCAATTAAACTTTAATGACAACTTGATTCATTTAACTCATAAAAAAATAATGTTCACATTACAAAAATGGTGGTTTCGACTCCTCTAGCAGACTGGAAAGTGTATAGAACCATAAAACTTCGACCAAAGGAATAAAGATCTCTTTGCAACAAAACCATAAGAATGTCCTCCTCACGAGGAAGACTACATCACTCCATTACGAGGAAGATGCAAAATGCAAAGTATATTGTCATGAAATGCAAGAAGTGAAATAACAGCTCCAATTGTTGCCGAAAGGAGCAAATGGAAAAAATAAAAAATGCAAATAGGATCACCTGGAAGGAAGCAAAATTTGAAGAAATTTGACTTAAGATTTGGGAATTTTGCTCAAGTAGCTCTCCTGTTGCACCACCAATAGCTGCAAATAAATATATCATCTATCAGTTTGTGACAGACATAATTCGTCAAGGCACATCATATTATTGCAACTAATAAAATTTATCTGCAATGCTGCCATCCTATGGGCCCCAAATGTGAGCAAACCCAAGCATAACTAAGAAAAACGATTCCTGTGAACCACAAAGCAAGAACTGATGTTTCCAATCATGAAAGCTCTGTGATTTAAGAACATAAGAATTACTCATTGTAGTGACATGATATTACAGAAGCAAGCATTCCAAAAACGAAGATCTATTACATCACAGCTAGCTTTCTTCACTAGTGAATAAAATATGCAACGAAGTACTGATATCAGTTTCTTCTTTCTCCCATTTCTTCCTCTTTAGAAAAGTACAAACCTTTATAAGATATGCCATCATCGTTGTCCATTGGTATGACAGGCGGGGTATATGAAGGACCGTTAGAACGAGTTGTTAAATGAGATGATGACTTTACTGAAGAATCTCCACCCTTTTCCTGTGAAGAAATTGTGTATAAGTGACAAAGCTTTTGGAGACTGCAATTGAATATAAAAAAACTAACAGAATCAAAAGCATGTGTCTCAAAGTTTTCTTTATGACAGGTCTACAAGACCCATCACAATCACATGTCCGATAAAAATGTTCACCATAACAAAATGCTATTTGGAAGATCATCTCAAAGTTAGACACATGTACAAGGTCTATGCTTCTTTGCCAAACTGTAAGACATGCCCATCATCTTGTGGTGAAAACATGTATGCACATAAAACGGATACCCATTATATGCCATCATCTCATCTGAATGCATGCATAAGTAGTTCCATGTTACTTCCCACAAAGTAGACATTAATGGAATTGATGGCAGGGTCTGCCCAAGAAAATGCTGCATCTATGCAACAAAGGATGATGAGGTTAACATTATCACAGGAACAGCATCTAACTAAATATTACTTGGTTTTTTTGAATGTGAATACGGAAGAAAAGAATACATGTACTAGTAATTATAGTGTGTGTGGCACAACAAACTAAATTCCAGTGGATCAAGCACTTGTGCCTGTAAAGTTAACACATTCCAACACTATTCTCATGTTTATTTCCCACTTCATTAGTATCAGCATTGTCTAGCAGTTACATACAGCATGAGGTGCGAACTTTACTTAACAGGTATATACCTTTCTGTCCTTGTTTTTCCTTGCTGAATGATCCTCTTTCCTTCTCTTACCATTTTCTTTTTTCTGAAAAAGTCAAAAAATCAGCCAGTAAAGACTATGTATTGTACACAGCATTATTAACTTGTGAGTTCAATGCATACACATGCACCTGTGCTCTGTCACAGAGCATACCCAAAATGATAAAAGTACACATTCATCCAATTTCACTAGTACTACGATTTGAACAATAACTAACCTTTAGAAAGAAAAACCATATTAAATGAGAGAAGAGAGAACAAGTATCTAACAATGCATCCTAAATAAGTCATTCAATAAAAACATGGGATTAAGGAGAAGTAAAAGATATCATTGCATATGAAGTGTCCTACACTGTTACTGTCGTGTACAGCTATTACATTTGTTACCAGCTGTGTATTGATGTATATTCATACTTACCTTATAGAGGAGATAATTAGGGATTATAGGAAGCGGCTACCAGTTGTATATTGATATTTTGTATAGGAGATTATGAGGGATTACAGGAATAGATTTTAGACTGTAATTAAGAAGGTTATCTATGTAATGGAAAGAACTCCTCAGTGCAGAGGCATTGAAACCATTTGACATGGTATCTGAGCTCTCTCTCTTCGGATTTTCGGTTCAATTTCCTTGAGTACTTTCTGGTTAACAATGGAAAGAATTATCCCAGTTGGGAGTTTTAAGTTCAAAATATTTGTGAAAGGGCAGGAACTATGGGGACATTTGGATAAGTCTTCTAAGCTCCTATTGATTCTAAAGAACTTAGTTCATGGGAAAGCAAGGATGCCAAGATTGTTATACCACTGCCAAAGAAATGTGGCATTAGCTTAGACGTTTTTATGATCAAGATAACGCTGCTCATAAGTTTCAATAGAATTAGAGTTTGCCAACTACAGAGAAGGTAACCTTTCTATTGACCAATTCTATGCTGGCTTTCTTAATCTGTGGAGTGAATATTCTAGTATAGTTTATCTCAAAGCTCCTAAGGAAGCTGTAGCAGCATTGCAAGTGGTTCAAGCTGAAAGTCAATGAGATCAATTTCTGATGAAGCTAAGACCTGAATTTGAGATAGTAAGGGCTGGAGTACTCAATCGTATCCCGGTTCCCTCTTTGGATATATGCTTGGGGGAAATAAACATCTAGCCACACAACTTGGCAGCACTCAAGATACAATGACTACTGAGATGGTTAGTATTCATATGTTACACAAGGAAAACGCAAATCCAAAACACAGATACAGCGTTACAATTGCAAGGAGTTTGGGAATATTGCAAAGAATTCTAGCAAGAAGTTCTGCAATTGCTGCAAAAGGGAAGGGAATATTATTATGATGTGCAGCCTCAAAATAAAGAAGTTCCAACATTTCCAGGGCATTTTTCAATCCAATGCAACTGCTTTCTCCCATAATTTTGATCCTAGACAGCAATATACAACTGGTTCTTGATCTGGACAACAATCTACAACTGGGTCTTCATCTATTCTCACACCTGAGAGGGTACAATAGACGATCGTTCACTTTCTCTGCATTTGGCCTTGAAGGTAAAGGAAAATTACTCACCTCTCATGACTGGTAGTACAGAGGCTCTACATGTTGTTTTTATAAAGGTGACCAACATATTCAAATTGCCAATGGTAGTAATCTACCTGTTACTTCAATTGCTAATTTGGGGTCTTCTTTCACCAACGTATTTGTTTCACCAAAATTATCCACAAACTTACTTTCTCTTGGACAACTTGTTGATGATAACTATGAAATTCACTTTGATCATAATGATTGTTACGTGCAAGAACAGGCGTCAGGGAAAGTGATCCCAAAAGGGCCTAAAGTGGGACATTTATTTCCTCTTCATTTTTCTTCTATTTCTTCTGGGTGTAGCTCTTGTAAACTTGATAAGAATAAATCTTTACCCTTGCCTTCACATGGTAACTGAGCTTCCACATGTTTTGAGATTTTTCACACCAATATTTAATGTGAGTCATTTTCTCTCTCATGCCTAGTACAGATATTTTGGAACATTTATTGATGACTATAGTCGTTCCCATTGTGTCTATTTTCTTCACTCTACTTTTCAAACTTTTGTTGCTTTTATTAAGACTCAATTTTCTAGTTGTATTAAGATTCTTCAATCTAACTCTGGGGAGAACATATGTCCATTGAATTTCAAAAATACCTCAAAACAAAGGGTGTTGTCTCCCGACATTCTTGTCCTTACACTCATCAGCACAATGGAGTTGTTGAATGAAAGAATCATCATCTTTTGGATGTTGTCCGTACTTTGTTAATTGAATCTTCTATACCTCCTAGATTTTGGATAGAAGCTTTATCTACTGTTATATATTCAATTGTGGAAAAGCTGGACAAAATGGTCCAGATCTATAGGAGATCCTGCTGTTAATTATGAGCAGATTCTTAGGAATAAGTTTTCTGTTCTTTTAACCTCCTTAGTTAAAGGCAGGTTGTTATAATTTAGTTCAGGAAAATTTTCTTGAAATCAAGGAGATATTTTTGATTGATTTAGGTGTACTTTTTAATAAGTAACTATGAGGTATGCCTCAAGGTTATGCTTAAATACCCGATTGAAGTTGCTGTTTGATCAAGTTTTATAAAAAAAATAAAACTTTCAATAAATTTCTTCATGTTATCAGGGCCATATAAGGTCAAAAATATTTCAGGCCATAGTTGGTTTGTCACGTTCATTGCTGACCACAACCAAATCACCTACTTAATGAAGAAGAGGTCAAAGGTAGTGCAACTAGTTCAAAATTTTCACAAGATCATTGAAAACCAGTTTCAGACCACGGTCTAAATTATCAAAACTAATAATGCGAGAGAATTCTTTCACTTTGTTCTTGAGAAATACCTTAGTGGACAAGGCATTATTCATCGTAGTTCTTGTGATGATACACCACGACAAAATGGTGTAGCAGAAACAAAAAACAAACACCTATTAGAGTTACAAGTTCACTAAGGATGACAACTCATATTCCAAATATTCTTTGGGGGAAGCAATTATGACTGCTACATATTTAATTAACTGAATGTCATTTCGTTTCCTAAACTTTCAAACTCCAAATCAATCTCTCATCACCACCTATCCTCACATTCAGTTTATGACCAATTTACCTCAAAATCTTTGGTTGTACATCCTTTGTCCAAATTCATCACCAAAACCGCAGCAAGTATGATGGTAGGTCTATTAAGTTTATTGTCCTTGGAGCAATCGCTCTATCCCAAATATAATATTTAGGGGAGAATTCTACAAAGGACTATCATATTTGGTCAATGGATCCTAGTGTGCCCCGCCCAGTTGCTCCATGTGTGCCCAGTTCGGTTGTTCCACGTTTAATTGAAGTCCCTAGCATACCTGGTCCTATTATGCTTAATCCTAATCCTTCTATTCCTTATGTTCGGGAGAATACAAAAAGAGAAAGTGCTTAATTGTCTATTCCAAAAGGCAGAAAGAACAAAAGGAGACTAAGCATTGCACTCATCCACAACATTGTCACAAAGCCATCCCAAGCCCTCAACACCATATAGGCAATGATTCCACTACATCAAATTGCCCTAATGATTTAAATGATTTGGACCTCCTATTGCTCTTAGGAAAGAAAACGAGCATGTACTTTATATTCGATTGGAAACTTTTGTGTCTTATGACAACTGGGCTCCTTATTATAGGGCATTTACTACTTCTTTGAGTGAAAAACAATTCCTAGAAATTTTCAGGAAGCTCTAAACAACTTGGATGGAAGGAAGCAGTTATAAAGTGAACGCTTTAAAAAAGAACAAAACTTGGGATTGTACAAAACTATCTACTGGAAAAAAGGTAGTTGGTTGCAAGTGGGTATTTTTAGTAAAGTATAATACTAATGGAAGCATAAATCGATTCAAGGCTAGACTTGTTGCCAAGGGGTTTACACACTTCTATGGTATCGATTATGAGGAGACCTTTGCTCCTGTTGCAAAATTCAACTCTATCCATGTTCTTCTCTCCCTTGCTGCAAATTTGGGATGACCATTGCATCGATTAGACGTAAAGAATGCCTTCTTAAACAATGACCTAGGAGAAAAAGTATGCATGGAAGTTCCTCCCAATTTTGACACACATCAAGGTTGTGTAAAGGTATGCAGGCTAAGGAAATCATTTTATAGGCTCAAAATTGAAATTTTAACTTGAGTTGTAAAAAGGTACTGGTTCACTCAATGTCAAACAGATCACACTATGTTCATCAAGTTATCTCCTACAACAACATCATCTTCGTAGAAATCCCGTTGAACGCAAAGTTTAGGGTGGTCCAGAAGTACGTTACTTTACCCCTAACAGATAAAGAGGCATCAAGGTCTCCCCTAAAGGAAAGAAAGCAATCATGATAGAGAATTTAGATGATATCATCCTAACGAATGATCACTAGAAGAAATCGAGTTTATGAAGGATGTTCTAGCCGGTGAATTTGAAATCAAAGACTTGGGACAACTCAAATATTTTCTGGAAATGGAAATAGCTCGCTCACAATAGGGAATTTCAATCTCACAACGTAAATATACCTTGGATCAATTGAAACAGATAGGCATGTTATATTGCAAACCGACTCTTACTCCTATGTACTCTACAATGAAGCACCTGATGGAAGAAGATAGAAGCTTGATAGATAAAGGGAGATACCAAAGACTAGTGGGAAGATTAATCTACCATTCACTTTCTAGGCCAAATAAGTTTTGTCGTAGGAATGGTGAGTAGACACATGAATCAACCAACAGAGGAACACTTGGAAGTTGTTTTCCAAATCCTAAGATACATAAAACAAAGTCCAAGAAAAGGTCTTTTCTTTGGGAAATCTATCGATCGAGGAGTAAATATTTTCACCGATGCAAACTGGGCGGGTTCATTAACAATATGCAAATCTACTACGAGATACTGCACATATGTCTACGGCAATATGGCTACATGGAGGAGCAAAAAACAAGCTGTAGTTGCAAGATGCAATGCTGAGGCAGAATGCAAAGCAATGTGCCCTGAGATTTATGAAGGAATTTGGCTTAGGAGGATGTTAAAGGAATTTGACAATTATACGCCCTGATATTTCGTTTGTTGTATAACAGGTCAGTCAATTTATGCAAGCTCCTTGTCACTCTCATTTAGTCGTTGTATGATGAATCCTACGTTATGGTAAATCTAGTCGAGGGCTACCCTTTTCTTTTGGGAGTTCCTTATAGTGGTGCCAATTGGGCTGGTTGTGTGGATACTCATCATTCTATTACAAGTTGGTGTATGTTTCTTGGCAATGCTTGGAAGAGTAAGACGTAAGATCGGGCTTTCTAGTGTTCTACAAAATCAAAGTATTGAGCTATGTCACTAGCATGTTTTGAGATTGTATGGTCAAGGTTTGTAGGTTGAACTTGGTATTTCTCAGCTTACTCTTACTCCACTTCATGTTGATAATTAGATTGCTACTAACCATGTATTTCATGAGCACATCCAGCACATTAAAGTCAAATGTCATTCAATTCATGAAGCATTTAATCAACATACGATTACTCTTGCTCATATTTCCACCAACCTACAAATGGCCAATATTTTTAGTAATGCATTATCTCACAATCGACATCAGTTTTTGGTTAGCAATTTGATATTTTTTGACCAACTAGCATCAATTTGAAGGGGAATGTTATTGTATTGTACAGTTATTACATCTATTACCCATTGTGTATTGGTGTATTTTCATACTCACCTTATATAGGAGATTATAAAGGGTTATAGGAAGTTGCTACCAGTTGTATATTGATACTTAACTTGCATAGGAGATTATGGATTATAAGAATAGATTTTAGGTTGTAATTAAGAAGAATATTTTCTATTTAATGAAAAGAACTCCTCACTGCAGAGGCATTGAAACCATTTGACATACACAGTCTCATTGCTTCATCTAAAATCAACATGGCAACCTTCATCATCTAAAAGTCAATCTAGGACGCAAAGCACCCACCTTTCTTCAATAACCAGTCTTAGTTCTTTTTTCTTGAATCATATACCAAACTTAAAGGTCCTTACGTGGCCATATATAAACGTTGGAGTGCATATTAGTTTAATATGCTCAAGCAAAACTTTCTTTTTTTGGAGTGCATTCAAACTGTCAAAAAGTTTAAATTCTAAGCTCTTATTTCAAAGAGGTACTACTGCTTTAATGGACTTTTCCCTAAGTTAACGGGTTTAAACATGTAAGATCATCATGAGGTGTTTATCAGTACTGGCTTCAAACACAGTTAGATCAGAAATAGCCTCTCTACTATGTGGGGGTAAAGTTGCGTACTATTGGACCTCTCTAAATCCCACATTTCAGAGGAACACTCACTGGGTGTTGTTGCTGTTGTTGGCTTTAAACACAGTGGGCCTAACTTCCTAAGGATGACCCTTCATTGGCTTTCAACATTTACGTAACATCTATATATATGATACTAGAACCCAAAAAGTACTTTAGCCATCCTAACCTTCACAACAAGCTCAAACAAGCCATCTTTGCTTGATAGAAACTTGTAAGCAGTACCAAATGAAGCATCCTTTGTACCACAAATTTATCCGCTAGCATCTAAGCCAGCGCATTTTGCTATAATCTCCTATGGTTCACACATGTCTAGTAACTACGTAATACGGCTAAAATTGATAAAGAAAAATGTCCAAAAAGCAATTAGTAATAGGATTACTTTGGCTTGCACAATAGCTGATTCTCCCTCTACTTGAAAAGGCACTAACTAGTGTATTAGACATCAAACTTGCAAACAATCACCGCTCTTTTAAAGTGATATGATTATTTGATTGGTCACCTCTGACTTACAATCTGATTAGAACTAATGTGCCTCAAAATTCTAAATGAACTTTCTCAAGATCCATTTAATTCTAGGTCAATATATACCCTAACTGTCCAGTTGAGATTTTTACTATCCTTTGCACATGTTAAAACAGAACATATAAGCCAAAGTTTATCAACGATTCACAAGCAAAAATTGGAACTTACATTCATCCATCTACAACGTAGTGCAACATCCCGAACTGTTTTGTCCTTTAACTGCATAGCAATCTTAGCATACTTAACTATGATTGATTCTGATGCATACCTGCCAAAGGGTAATAATATAAATATAATCAATGAACACTTTTCACAATTTTTTTGCAAAATATTAGCATGTAAGAATTGAAGACATTCAAGGTCTCCAACAATCAGGATAAAGCACAGTTGATGGTTACCCTAGGAAACTGCTATGAGGTATGTTCTGCCTTATCATTTACTGTCTAGATTGGTACCATTGGCTATCATCCACCATTTATAAGGCATCTGATATAGAAGCTTTTCATTACTAAGTACCTCATAATATTCTCAAGGAACTTAAACAATGATGACATCTTGAAAGCTTGTAGGAGGGAGTTTATTACATCAGTTGAGTTGTTTTTAGCTGCAAAATTGCTTCTATCTCCAGTAACTCAATCATTATGGGGTGTTCAGCACAACTGCTGCAAAGTAATTCTTTTGCTTTTTGATCTTTTGAGGTGAAAGAAGTTAAGCAGTTTCATCACATTCTTATTAATGAACAACCACGAAATCTCTTTCCTTGGAAAACAGAAAAAGGTTAAACCATTTTGATAAAGAAAATCAAATAGCGCTTCTACTAGAGTCAAATCGGTTAGTGTCTTTGAAAGAAAAAGAATTTCCATTCACCTTTTTGTTCTTTTTCATTTCAGAATTCAAGAGAGCTCAATCAAAAGACCTCATGGTCAACAACGACTAAATTAGTTAGTAGCATTTCTAATAAATAAACCAGAGTTTTTCTATCAGAAATTTAAAGTGCATAGCCGCTAAAAGGTCATAAAAATAAAATCACAGGAAAAGGTGGACAAAAAGAAAGAGCTGGAGAGCGAAGAAATGTTTTACTTTTGTAGCAAATCCTCGAGAATCAACTGTTCGTCGGGGGTCCACTCGATGGAAATACCAGTGTTGTGCCTCAACGCAGCCTGCGTGGCCGAATTATCACCGGTTGAGTTAGTACCGCCGTTAGACAAGGGACCGCCATTCGCCGCGGCCGTAGCGTCCTGATTGTTCTCTGGCGGATTCTCGGCTGCAGCCATGACAACCAATAACAGCGTTTGGCGTGATGATAAAATATGTGAGGGAATTGAGGGTGAAGGTGTTGTTAACTTAAACTATAGGAATCTTTCTCTCAGGAATTATGTTTGTTTTGTTTTAGGTTGTTGAATTGAAGAGGATATTTTTCTCATATGGTCCTGTTGTGGAGAAAAAGATGAGCTAGGAAAAGTAGAAAAGATAGAAAGAAAGAAAGAAGGAAAGGAACCTCATATCTTCTATTTTTATTATTGTCAGATCCTTTTCCTTTGTTTCTTTTTCCAAAGGCTGGGGAATCCTACAGGTGAAGTACCACCGCTCTCCGTTTGTTTAAATAGTATATAACCTTTCAGGAAATATTGAGTTCGAGCCATATAAAAGGAGGAGAAGTGAAAAATTTTCTTGTTGATAATCTTCTAACTTTTTAGGTAAAGTTTTTTAATTGAATTAATTATAGACATCTCACTTTCAGCGACAGTATGGGAGTTGAAGCTAATAGGGAATCTGAGGGTTATTGTGAATCCAATGCTGAGTTGGGCTAGCGATCAATTAGCAATTGACCAATCAAGTATGTGATGACTTCTTGTGCGCAAAAGTGTACAGACTACGTAAGAACTTGAGGGATCTTATAATTCCAAATTTATATCCTTTAGAGCTCTTGTGGTAGAGTCTTAGGGACTTAAGATAAATCCAGCTAAATTAGAATACCTAATATAGTCCAAAAAAAAAAAGGGATGAACTAACAACATTCAAGTCATCATCTTCTTTCCAATTCGATAAATTATGATTGCTCTGCTTGGTTATTTTCATCTAAACATCTATATCATAGGCAAGCAGTACAAGAATACACAGCGTTCACAACTATTATTTGCTCTATTTGGAAGGAACGTAAGAAGAGGATATAAAGGCAAGACGGAGATGATAAGCACAACCTAGGTAACGACACTATCAATTGGATATGAGCCATTCTAATTTTCTTGCTTGTGAAGATTTGAGGACTTTGTGATCTTCTCGTACTCTTTAAGCATCATTTCTGTTGACAAAGTTTAATCCACAAATGAATTCATAAAGGCATTTGGACATTAAGTATGGAATGGAATTATAGTTACTTTATCGATGTCACGAGAATAGCTAAGGATAATACGATGCTCTATGTATTTGTATTTCTTGTTATAGATGTCCAAATTTTGGTGAGATCATATAATCTCGAATTATATGATAAACTAGAAGGGAGGATAGTGCCCTTTATCCTAAAATTAGTCTAATTATATGTTTGTTACAAATAAGGATAAATATAAAATAAGTAAATGGTTATAAAATATCATTTCTAGATAAAAGGAAATTTTAATTAAAATTTATATGTGATGTAATATTTTATAGATAAGACAATTTTTAATGTTATGTTATAATAATAAATAAAATTTATAAACTACATTTTATTTTATATAAATTGTTGAACTAGGCATGTTTATTCCCAAGGTTTTAATAATTACAAAATATTAAAAGTACTATTGAATTTTAATTTAAATGTAGTAAATTTTCATGTAAAGGCAAGTTTATGCATTTTCGTATTCATATGAGAAAAGAACTAGCTTAAAGTCTTGAATGCTTTTATCAAACTTTAAGACTTTAATGTGATTCAATTCACTTTGAAGGTTGTTTCAATTTGTTGTGAAGTTACTTGAAGGATTACAAGGTATGTTCATATGTTTCAAAACAAGTCAAAGGATCAAGACATAAGATCATTAAAAGGAGCATCACACGACAAAAAAATACTCTTTAGAAAGCATTTTGTTTGGTCAACTTGGTCTATTGAACTAGGTTGATCGACCCAACAACAGACTTATCTATTACCATAAATACTGATTCGATCGACAAAACAAGGTTAATTAATCAAACTAAGTTTCATATTTTAAAGTAGAAGTAGAAGTAGTCATATTTTGTCCCGTATAAAAAAGATTGATTCTAACAACAAATAAAAGGTAAAGTTTGAGTAAAAGAGCCTCTTATGAAACAAAATACACTATATAACAAGATCAAACAAAATATTACAAATGTTACAACAGATTTAAAGCTTATGTAACCTTTGTTTTCTATTTCTAAATTGAGAAAGCTTTGTTGTAGTGTGAGTTATTAACTCTTTAGAAATTTTATATGATTGAAAGACTTAGAAGCATGTTAGAGAGAGTTAAAACTTTAAAGTTTATAAGGTTTGAATTGAGTCTTAAGTTGTAGCAGTTCACTCTTTACCCATCAAAGAAGAGTCATAATAGATTTGAAATTCTTAAGTAAGATTAATAAGTAGTTGTAGGTTAAGGAGGAGTGAACTATTATGTATAATTTTTTTTGTCTCACCTTATTTATTCTTGTTGTTATCTTTAATATATATCTTATTCTTTCATTATTTTTAACTAAGTTATACTTTAGTATATCAACTAGATACTCGAGACTGTAGTGCTAGTGGCTTAAAGAAACTAAGAATACCTCACTATTGTCTTATTTGTTGTCTTTATTTTAACAATGCTATGAGCCAAATTCCAAGAATTTGACAATAATTCTATTTACTTTGACATTCTTTCCAAGTTTATTAAGTGCTTTTTTCTTTTCAGATAAGATTTTTAGTTAATTGTCTTTAAGTAATTTTTTAGTTAAACTCACCCAATTAGCCTCCCTTTTTGGTTCCTTAAGGTTAAATATTAGTATCAAATCAGGTTTCTCTTTTCAGATATGGTTAGACTCACCCAATTAGCCTCCCTTTTTGGGTCCTTAAGGTCAAATATTGGTATTAAATTCTCTTTTTAGGTATCTAATAAAGCAAGAGAAAAGTTAATGATACGAATAGAAGGATAAAACAAAGTTAATGATACACATAGCAGGATAAAAAATTAGTCCTTCACTCTATTTTGATAAGACCGACTATTTTTATCAAAATACAAGGACAAAAATAATTCGTCATCATATAAGAAGGATAAGATTTATGGAATAAAAAGGGAATCATCGTCCTAACTATCACCTTTACTATAAATAGAGTGACTAAATCTTCCCTAATGTTCAATTTGAGTTGGATGAGAAAGATGTTAGTGGTTTTAAATTATAGAGTTGTTCATATATCTCTTTTATGTTTTAAGTCAAATGAATTAATAAAGTCTCAAAATGTTGAAGCTTCCATGGTATTTTGCGTATATTAGAAATTACACACGTTGGTATAAATTCAGTCAAATAAAACAAAATGAGTATACTTATCATCAGTATAAGATATTTCACATGAAGCGTGATAAATTCATATATAACAGATATAGTCATTTCGGAATACTTAAAGAATTCAAAGGGACTGGAAATACTTACTACCATGTTAAGATAAATAGGAAAAGATTCATAGAAGCTTGTATGAAGCTTGGTAGGCCAAAGTGCTAACAATACAAGAAGTAATGGATTTAAATAATGTACCACTTGAGGAGTTGATTGGGGCTCTACCCATGTATAAGATGAGATAATAGAGACTTAAAAGGATGAAAGAACAAGCAAAACCAAAAGCATTGCCTCTAAGGCTCAAAAGGAAGAAAGTGACAATGATAAGTGATAAATGATCATTTGACTATATTTATATACCCATATTTAATGTGTTTTGCTTGTTATTTAAGATTTTTATAATATTTTTAGTACTTAATTCACTTCAAGTATGTTTTTAGGTAATAATTGTCTTCATGGACCCAAAAGAGTTGTATTTAGGTGAAATCCTCACATGGAATGGAAGAATTGGAGCAATTGTGGGCTTACACGAGCATATAAGGTGACTGTGTAAAGTCACAATTTTAGGTGTTTTTAGAGATACATGGTTGCCTACACGACCATGTAACTGACCGTATATATCCCGAAAACCTTAGTTTTTACTATAAAAGGATATTATCAGAGGCAAAATGGAAGTAGGCGAGATTAGAAACATTTTTTATTCATAATAAGCATAAAGAAGATGCAGTTCTAAATAGAGCATAAGGAAAATGCAAAGATTACATCACAAGAATCAATAGAGAGCTTCATTAAATCCAAATTGTAAGAAGATTCATTAGAGACACAAGGGGGATTTAGAATATTAATTCTTTTATTTCTATTTTTTTTCTGAATGTTATTGGTTTTGTTTTCTATGTGTAGGAACCAAATTTTTAGTGCCTAAGTGTGATGAACCCTAAGTTGTGATGATAATATGATTTAATCTTTTATTCAATGTAGTTTTATTGATCGATTTATTGCGATTCAATTATGCATTATAGTCTTGAACTAATATATCTGGAATATTAGTCCATTATTTGATTCCATATGATTGAGATTAAGAAATCCTTTTGTGTAAATAGGTATATCATAATTGGAAGGAGTTACATGAAAACCTACAGATAGGTTAACATAAATCTTATGGAATAGGGTCAAACTTAATAGTGAAATTCACAAATCAATAATGCCATCTTATGGGTTTTACCTAGAAAGAGATTTTAGTTAATTAACTGATAGTTAGATACTAATAGTCTTAAGAACGATATTAACATAAGATATGAATTTTCATGATCTAATAATCAATAATTTAATTGCATGATAAAGGGTTAGTATTTAAGATTTCTTAAGGGGGATTCATTACCTAGGTACCATTTATTTGATATTGACCTTTTGTAGTACTTTCTTTATCTAAGTTCATTATTGTGTCAATTTTGTTTAGTTTGTTTTCTTTAATTTTTAAGTAAATTCACAATCTAATTCGATAGTTAAATAATAGAGAAAAGGTTAATACTAGTACTTACAGTCTTTATAGGATCAATCTGCACTTACCAGTGATAACTATTGGTACATCACGCACTTGCGGTTAAAACTTATAAATCTTTATAAGTAAAATATTTTCAATCAAGTTTTTGGTATCATTTTCAGGGATTATAATATTAGGAAATCCTAGCTTTTATTAATATAACCATTATTTTTGTATTTTTTGTATTTGTATTTGTATTATTTACTTATTCATTTATTTATCTTTTAAACTTTTTATATTCTGACTTTATGCTTATGGCTTATTGTTAGGATTTAAGATTCATTGTCATAGCTACATACCATAATGGAAGGATGGAGAGGATAGTATTCTCATAGGAGTTATAATATGCCATCGTATATGGCAATATCACAAACTTGGAACAAGAGGTATGGTGACATGTGTTTAGAAGCTCATCCAATATCTACGCTGTGTTGTGACATTTATAGGGGTAACCATTAGAATCTGAATGTCGGGCATTAAACTATGTGTGGGAGCATCCCTATTACCTACGAAACTAGCCTCAAAGTGTATCATGTGAGAATACTTATAATTCAGAGTGGAGCATCCCTTACGTTGATGGATGGAATGATTATACTTCAGTTGAATATTTACAATAACAATAACAAAAATAACAACTTACAGATATAATAATGGAATATCTTGTTAAAAGTAAAGCTAGCCACCGCAAATTTAAAGAGAGATTTTATTCACCTAAATATATTGAGCGTAATACAACATATTATTTAAGATTATTGATGCCTCAGAGTGAAGAGGAGACAAAGGTCAACTTTATTAATGAAGTTACATTTTAAGAGGACGAGGAGGCAGCAATTATTTTACAAGAGCAAGAAGAACAGATGAAAAGGATGATTGAGGAAGAAGCAGAGAAGGAAAACCTTGTCTAAGAAGAGGAATTAGAATGTTGATAAGTTTTATATAAAAAAATTTCATGCCACAAGTATATAGATCGTAACTTGTAATACAATAGGTATCATTTCTGCAAGGACTAATTAAATACCTAACAACTTGAACAAAACTTTGTTTAAGGTATTAAAAGGTTGATTGAATTAAAATAAATTACTAAAATTGAAATAATAAAAAAACAAAACAAGTAAATAATTGAGCTGCCAATAAAATAAGGTCGATCAAAGTTGGAGAATTAGGAATTATTCTACCCTTATTTTGTCTCCCTTTATCTTGTTAATTCAATTTATGCTTGATCCTAGATATCCTAAGGTTTTGATTACCCTCTCTCAATATCTAATCAAGTAATCCAAATTGCAATTGATAATAATCTAATTGTAACCTCTTAATTCACCACACTACTCCTAACTATTCAATTGAATTTGAAGCAATCCTAAGGATAATTAATTTCACAATTAATATCACAATTAATATCTCTCTTTAATTGTTAATTAATATGATAATTGTAGGCATATCAAGTTATTAACTCTTATTGTGCACCTTAACACAAATAACTTGATTCACTCTTAATTTATTATCAAGTATAAGCATAACAATTATCACAAAGCATTAATATATGTATTGAAATAAACAAAAATAAAGTTTAACAAAACAGATCAAGAATAATCAATAATATGGACTTAGAAACCCATAATCATGTTAAACATCATGGTAATCCAAATAAACATCTAAGACAATGAAATAATTGAAGATAAAAGAAAGAAAAACTAGTTGGAGTCTTGACTTGGAAATTTGGAATTCTCTAAAACTCTATTGATGTCTCCTCTTAATCTTCTTTTATATAGTGGTTGCTGCCTCTTTTTGGCATTTTTCATGTTCTTTTATAGTGCTTTAGGGTTCTAGGGTTATGTATAGACCCACTTTGTTTAGTTCCAAAAATATCCTCACAAAAAAAGTCGCACCTAGAAAAACCTCATGCACAATCATGCCTCACATTATTTACTCCTCTCTGTCATAATCATGCTTCATGTCATGATCGTGCCTTCCTTCCTACATCCAACATCTTCTTCATTCTTCAATTTCTTGATTTCCAACACTAATAAACATATCAAATATGTAATATCCTGTTTTTTAGTACATGCTTAGGGTTCAACCCTTGATCAAGCTTTGCATATATATGCATAACATTAGCATTCATACATGAATTGTAATATGCACAGATTACAAGTTAGCATATGCACTCAATTGATATGTCCCGAGGTATAAAATATGTTAAGTGAAAATGATATGAATTGAATTGTTATGTCTTGAATTTGGGTATGATTGGATTAAAATTGGTAATTTGAATTAATTGTGATTAATTGGGAGATTGATGAAATAATATGTACATTTGGACTAGGACAAATGCCTAGTGGTTGGATAAATTGATACATGAAAAATTAGGGTGATTAAGCCTATAATTGAGTGACATTTTGGCATAGTTAAATAAGTAACAAATGGACTAGTAATTAAATGAAAAATGGATCAATTGTTATGTGACAAGTGGACCAATGATTAGGAGACATGTGGACTAATTAATTGGTGACAAATGGTAACTTATAGACTGGATTAGTGGTAGCATTTTAGTTAGGCAAATGTCTTCCTTGCCTTAGGAAAAATGTCAAGATTAGAAGTTGACACTTAGCATCTTGACTAAGCAAAGTTTTTGCTTGTTCCTTCATTCTCTTTCACCACCAAAGTTGCTCCTTCTTTTCCTCTACAATTTGCTTAAACCCTAGCCAAGTTGTCACATGTTAATCCTTTATAAAATAGCTAAGAAAACCAGCTTATTGCTACCTTTATTTTGTTGCAGAAACTAGTTCATTATCATCTTGAGTTTATGTTGATTTTACTTGCAAGGAGACTTGGTATAATCTGGAGTTTTGAGCTAAACTGAAGGCCTAATAAGTAAGTAGATATTTGATCTTTATGACATGCTTAGTAGTACGAGAATGATGTTTGAATTGGAATGAAATGAATAAGATATTGGTGATGATATGTGCTGGAAAAATATTGCACGAACCTTGAAGCTTTTATGCTTGTTTTCGGAGTATGAAAACCATGGAATTTTAGGTTGAAATATGGATGAATTAGGTCTAGATCTAATGTATTAAAAAGGTTATTTTATGCCAAAAAAAATGTGAATATAGTGTTCTTGAATTGAGAAGGAATTAGGACTATATGCATGATAAGGTATGATAGTGTATGGTTTGATTTTTGATGCATGAAAGACCATAGTTTTGAGTTGGAATTGGAGGATAATTTAGACCTTAAGGAGGTTGCTTGAGTATGAATTCTGGAAAATTGGATATGTAAAAGATGTTTCAATGTATAAGAAATTCGTGGAGAATTGGAAGTAAACATGCTGGGACCTGATTATTTTGGTCCTCTCACAGTCATGGCCATCAGTGCACCATTGTGGCTTGTTGTATATGGTTCTGTCATGATCGTGGCTAGATCCAACATGATCGTGGGCTAGTATGAAGAGTGAAATGTTATATCTTAAGTGATTCTTGAAACAAATAATGAAAGGATAATATCCTATGATGTATCAGGGTTTGAAATGAACCTAATTGGATGTTGAATAAAGTGGTTGAATGATTGATTGATGAACTTAAGATAATTAAGTTAATTGAGGTGTAAACCTAAGTGAAAATAAGACATATCCAAGTGACAATTTGTGAATTATTATGAATTATGATTAAAGAAATATACCCGAGATAGTCATTGGGCATGATTGAACATGACACATAGATGTATGTGCATGTTGATTTGCAAAACAATCTACTCGTTTTACACTCAAAAATTCCAAGTGTACGGGTCGTGACTTGTAATTGAAAAGCAGATATCGATCCCATAGGGACTGATGCCCAAACACCACTTAATTCAGATCAGACTTTGTTTCAGAAATGAAATTATGTAATGTAAATAATCTAGAAATTAAAATTAAAATTGAAGACTAACAAAAAGCAATAGATAATACCAAAGTGTAGAAAATTAGAATTCAAGAATCTAAAGACTAGTGATTACTTTTTCTCTATTTTGTCTCCCTCGTATTTTATTAATCGAATTGTGTCTCATCTAAGATTTCCGAATGTATTAATTACCCCCTCTTAAGATGTAATTAATTGTCCCTAATCAAATTAAATGAAGTCAATTGAACAATCTCTCAACCCACCCAATCACTTCACCAATTTGGATTAAGTTATGGCTCAAAGGTCTGTTAGCTAGCATCTGAAGAGTTGTAGTTATGTTTAAGTAGTTTTCTTTATATGTAGATCTTTTGTATAAAGAGAGATGTTTATGATAATGTAAATATTTATTAAATGAAAGTATTGCTACAATGTAACTTTTGTTAATTAACGAAATAAGAAGTTTTTAAACATTGTGTTCATTGTTTGATGCCATATAAGTGTATGAGATTGCTCTAACTTGCCATTGTCATAGGGTATATACTAGAATGTCCTCTGGATGTTCAGGTGTATACTCTATGGTGTTAGGGTGTTGCAAAATACGTCTTAAAACATAAAATTAAATTCCAATTCTTGTAAGCAAACAAACACTTAGAATACATACAAACACTATCAATAACATAATTCTAAGCCTATATTTATAATAATCACCTAAGAAATACTTTAAAATACACTTAAACACCTATAAAAATAGAATATAATCTACACCTATTATAGAAGAGTTGCAAAAGATGGTAAAGGAAGAATAAGAGAAGGAGCCAAATAAGGAAACTATTGATGAATTATTGGTAGTAACCTTAAGTCCCACTTCCCACAAGACAAACTGTTGGAGTCAATCAAAGATTCAAGGAGTTTTCCTTTTTTATTTAAAATGAATGAAATATATTAACTATAGTAGAAACCATTACAAGATTGAAATCAGTACATTGATGACCAACATATCAAAAGTTCTATTCTAAATCCATCCTATCAATTTCATACTTAAAGCATTAGAGGTTATAGAAGCAAGAACAAAAGGAATAGAGTAATAAACATCATCTTATAAATTCCACAACATTTTTATGCGAGGAGGAGCAAATGATTAACTCTTCTAGTGAGAAGGACAACGCTTATCCATTAGAGATTTTTCTTCTTCAACTTGTATTGTTCTAGTTCAATTTACTTGTATAAATGACTATTTCTTTCCTTCCAAATCATGTAAATGGTGGTTGTAAATGCTAGTTTGAGGAGGATTCGATTCTCGTGTCTAGATCTTGTTTGGTTTATAACCCAACTCAAAAACTTAAACAAAAATGTTCCATCTTCCCTTACCATAACCTCTCAAAACCCTTAGTACCCCCTCTTGCCTTGGCCCAAGAGTTAACCACTAGAAAAGTCAGCTGTTTGTTCCAGAAGAATCCAACAAGAGTTAACAAGCATGCTTTGGCTCCTGCATTCAACAATTCAATGGGTGGAGAGATAACACCCTCCTGCAACACATTCAGAAATTAGTTAAGCTCCCCTTTTTTGAGATGGTTGTAGAGCTTATTCTTCTAAGCTCCAAGATGGTTTAAAGAAGCCCTTTTTTATGGCATGAAATTTTCCTTCAAGTTAGACTCTTTGCGTTTGGATAGATCTACAGTAGTGTATTTGAAGTTAGCCCGAGAGTGCACAGGGAAGCCATCCTTTTCTCCTAATAGTTCACCCATCTCGGTAGTAGGTTTCAAGGCCTCCAGCAGGCCTTCCATCTAGGTAAAAATCTAGCAATAGTTGCGTAGGTGGACCAAGGTAGTAGAGATGGTGTCGGCGTGAGAAAGAGGAAACCCAAAAAAGGAAAGAAAGAAGGGTAGTGAGGTAAAATCGTTAGAGAGAAGGCAGAGCGTAGAGAGAACCAGTATTCCCCACCCATGCAGCATTATTCCTTATTTTATTGAAGTTTGTTATGAAAAAGTGCATTAATGGAGTCAATTGAATTTATTAATTTGATACAATATATCCTTATTATTATCTTACAACATGTAGCTTATTCACAGGCTAATAAACTGCTATATGGAGAAACAGATGGAAGCAAGCCACTAATTATAAACAGAGATTGATGGTAAATATCAAGGGTACGTTAAGCTAACAACATTAAACAAGCGTTACTTAGGAGGTAATACAAAAAATATGATAAGTTTCATTTTTGTTTCATTTTTCTCCATTTTTTGTGTTAGCATAGGACTTTATTTCATGTTATGTTATTTCCATATTCTTTATTATTTTCTTTTATCTTTTTTTCCCTTTTTGTTTATATTTTTACAAGGATGGATGTATTTAATATCGGATAGACACTTCATCAAATTCAAAACTTTGTAATTCTTATTATTCAGGGTAGTACAATTTCGACCTTTTCTTATTTTTTTTTGTTTTATTGTTATTTTATTTTTATGTTCTTCAACTATGTACATTGAGGACAGTGTATAATATTAAGTGTGGGAAAGGATTTCTTAAGCTTATTATAATCTTTTCTATTAAATCTTATTAACTGGTATATTGAGCTAGTTAAAATCTGTCCAAAATACTTTTGATTATTACTGATTATTGAATTGAATTAGTATGCAAAAATGATGAAACTTATAATAAACTTTCTTTTATAAGTTATAGTTTAGTCATCAATGAGATAATTAATTTGAATGAGAATTGCATATTGTTTACAAACAAGACCATTTTTTGTGAGCTTTTGAGCCTAAGAGCAAATACATCATTATTTTAAGCTCTTTTATTCTTTTATGTGTGTTTTCAACATAGTTGGACAATTCTAAAACTTGCTTTTATTATTCATATTATGACCACATTTGTTAACTTAAAAGCATTAAAATGATAAAGGTACTTAGATTCAACCCTTTGTTTACCCTATTTTCTTTTTTATTATCTTACCATATCTTATCCCTTAAGAGTAACCAATTTTGAGACTTAGTCTTTTCATTAATTATGACCACATTATTAGCCTTTGCCTTATCTTTCTTGAAGCCTTTTTTTATTATTTTAAACCGTAAAGGTTACTTACATTTACTTGATTACTTGAAACTTAAAATTTCAAAAGGTCTAATATTTATTTGATTGTTGGTACATGATGAATGTTTTTTTCAAAAGAAAGTGTTGCACGTATAATAAGTAAAAAAAAGTGTTAAAGTTATGGTACCAATGGACTTATGGTATGAAAGACCTATATTGTGAAGAACTAAACTTATTATGATTTTGTTTTTGTAAATTTCCTTCAATATTATCGCCTTTTTATTATCCCTATTATACCCTAACTTAAGCCTCATTATAACCTTGTATTAGGACCTTCTGATTTTTGTTTCTAGTTTACTTATAAGTGGTGGAGATATGATTTTATTGCAAGCTTATAGATAAGAATCCTTCTATACATTGATTTGAGAGTTCTTACATTTTTCACCCTAAACACTTTGAGTGCACTAAGTGAGTCCTTGGTGAGGGTGTAAAAATTTGTGCTAATGATTTCAAAAAGATTATCTATGTAAGGGATAACCATATCTTCTTCTTCTCCGTGCTTCCCTATCCCAACCCAAGCAGACAAACTTGTCCCCCACCACCCAGAAGCCAAAAACTTCTAACCAAACTTTCTTTCCTCTTATAGAAACTTAACCCCCACCATAATGAATTTGGCAAACCCTGCTAGCCCACAAGAAAACTTAGAACCTACACCCGCTACAGTAACCACACCTTACTAAATCAACCCTATAAATTTTTCCCCACTTAAAGTAACTATCGAAGGGAGACAATAACAGGTGGAGAGAGGCAAAACTATATGGATCTCAATAGTAGGTGATTCTAGAAACCTAAGCAAGCTGAGATTTGTGGAGTCAGCTTATAAGGAACCAATCTAAGCTCTTATGGAAGTGTTGTAGTAAGGAAGGTATCCATCCAATAAAGGCATCAAGATGGTTGAAAGCTCTTAAGTTGTAAAGGGTGAAGTTCTAATTAACATTGTCAAAAGCCTTATATAAATCAACCTTAAGGGCATAATTTTTAATGGTTTTTACCTTTGGTGTAGTCTTTTATGAACTCATGAACTAGTAATACATTGTCATCGATGGATTTACCTTGTATAAAAGCCCCCTGGAAAGGACTTATTATTTTCCTCAAAGTCTTCTTGAGGTTTTTAGCCAAAATGTTGATAATCACTTTGTGGGTAGTGTTCCAATAGGTAATAAATCTGAAATCATTGAGAGATCCTAGGTTTTTAGTTTTAGGAATAAAGCCAATGTTATTTTTATTCATCTCTGTCAACATCTTGGAGTTAGTGAAAAACTCTATAGCATTATCAATCAGTAATTTAGCAATAACATTCCATGTATGTTTGGAAAAGAAAACACCAAAGCCATCTGGTCCAAGCATTTTACAGGTTTTTAGCCTAAAAAGAGATTCCTTAATCTCCTATACAGAGACTGCTATAATTAACCATTCTTTTTCCTCCTGAGAGATAGACCCACTAATAATTTCACCAAGCTACATTCTAGAGGTATTAGGGAACCATGAGAGCTCAAAGATGTACTATTTTTCTTAAGGGCATCATTTTCTTCCTAAGTAGAGCATAACTAGTGGGATTGTTTTACAAGTCCAATTGAACTTTGTGTAAGATTTCCCTTGTTTCCTTAAGTAGAGTATGAGTACTGTGCCTATGAATGTTTTTAAGACATTCCTTTAAGAGGTTTAACTTTTTGACTAGCTAGAAAGACTTACAACCTTTGACTCCCTAATTCCAAGTTCTTTCAACTATCTCCAATAAGTCATTCAATTATGTTAGAGAATTGAAAATTTTGAATAGAGCTCTGCCTCTCCTTCCCGGTACCAGATTAAAATTTTCCATCATACTATGGTCAAAACATATAGCTATACCAAAGTTCTAGAAGGAGTAAGTGAAACCGTCTATCCAATCCTAGTTGACCATTGTCCTGTCAAGATTTTTCCTATAAATCATACTTCCATTTTTTATTATTCCGCGTGTAAAATTACCAGAGAATCTTATATTAGTAACCTCAATTTGGAGCAAAGCCTCATTTAATTATCTTCCCATACTATTCTTCTTGATTATAACCCTTTTAACTTTTGATGAAGATAGAACACAGTTAAGGTCCCAATTAAGATCCAAGGACCTTTTACATTTGTTTGTCTTAGGGCCAGATCATCCTAGAGTTTCCTTCTCATAAACTCAAAATTTGCTGCATAGATAATAGTGATCTTAAAGCTTATGGAAATACCATTTAGATGATAGTCTAGATGTATAAATTGATTTGAGGCTTTTATTAAGTTCATCTTAGCCCTGTTTGAGTCATAGGATAGGATAATCCTCCCATTGTAATAATGGAAATGGTTGGAGAGTAGTACCTAATTAGGTGATAAAAAGCTAAAATTGAGTTTTAAGGGCAACTTTTATTTTAGTTTCTAACAGAAACAAAATTAAGGGTTTATTATTAGATATAGTGTCCTTAATGGCTTGATGAATAAGAAGGTTATTTATTCCCCTCACGTTCCAAACAAAAATGCTTATGATTGTGGTACCTTAGGAGTTAAAGTGAAAAATCCATTGATTCTATTTTCCCCTCTTTTCTTAACTAATTTTCTCCTTGATGAGGGTCCAAGGTCCTCCCAGGTTATCTCCTCAAGGATGACAACATCAAGGTTATCGTTCCTTTCTAATAGATTAGTAAGTGTGCCAATAGTGGGCAACAAATTTGCATTGATTTCTAAATTCAAGGTGTCTATTGTCTCTTTATTACCTTTGTCCTAACCAGAAGGAGGTTGGTCTTTTGAGAATGTCTTTTTAGTTAGTTAGCAGCCTTATCCTTCTTTTTCATCCTCATTCACAACAATTATCTTCCCCATAAAGTCTAAATCTACTTTTGCATCAATTTTAATAAGTTTAGCATAAGAATCAGTCTGGAAAATTTTTCCAATAGGTTTTCAAGCTTTGAAAGAGATTTTATTCTTAGGTTTCCAGGGATAGAAGAGTTATATGTCAGTCTTAACTAGCTCCCCTAATTCATCTAGCTTCATAATTGAGATGGAATCAGGTAAGTCCACACCAAAGTCAATCTCAACTTAAATGCATCCATAACGTAATCTATCCATTTTGTTGGACCCCGATTTGTTTGAGGATTAATTTTATTATTTTTATTGTGATTAGGCTTTAATTATAATTTTTAGGGA
>JAOTAY010000009.1:8096902-8107729 GCA_025629805.1 Erythroxylum baracoense | reverse complement strand
CGGGGAGGGGTTCCAGCACATTTTCTCTGTCAAAGAGGTTTACCCAATGAACTAGCCAGGAAGCTTAAGCCTTCAACGATCCAATATCTAGGGGAATATTGTAAAATTTCAACCAAAGAGGAAATCTAGAAATATTCCCTCTGTCAAGTCCAATCCCAAGCATCCATTTTTGCAAGAACATGGGTTGCCCTCCAATGTGATATGGCCTCATCTTAAGAATCTCTTAAAAGCATTTTGTAAAGTTGAATTTAAAAACCAAATGTGTCATCTTGAGTGAGTAATATTTTGACTAACCCTTTTGACCCTATTTTCTTAATGCCTATGCCTGCACCACTAGAAAGGCTAGTCTTTTACCATAGAAAAAGCTTATTAGGGCATAAGACCATGAAGACACCTCAACCAGAAGTAGTTCTTTCAATAGAGATACAATACCCTTAACTAGCATTTTGAGATTTAACCTTACTACTCCAAGATTTGTTATTTTCCATTGTGGTTGGCTTCATTGATTTGTTTATCTCCTTATAGCTATCTTTACGACAAGGAATCCTTCTACATATTCTTCAGAGACTAAGTTTTTGTTTTTCAACAAGTTTGGATCCTCCAACAACTCATCCATACCTCTCTCAAGCATCAAATCTAGATTGGGAGAGGCATCCCGACCCCTTTTATGGGTCTTATCTAGATTGTAGGCACCCCACCAAGGGCAATGAGAATCTAGAGAGAATCTAATAAAGTAATCTTTGATTATTTCTTTGTCATTCCTAATTTAAATCTTATAGCTAAATAAAATTCAATTGTCAATTGTTGAATTAACTCAGTCTAAAATAATCATATTTTTTTAAAAAGAACTCCTTAGCACATCACAGAAATCAAACCAAATAACACTTATCAGTTCACAATTTCATTATAAATGAATATTTTCAAGTGTCTAGTGCTGCATAATAAATTAGTAGGAAATATAAATTTTGGTGTAAATTGTGTCTAATTGGACTTACAATCTCGCAAACACATTTGAATTATTAAAGTCAAATCTAAAAATAATGGCATATTGCCACTAAAAAAATTATGCATGGCTGGACTTAAATACCAAATACCTAATAATTCATACACTAATACATACATAACAAAAGCGACATAACAATAAAAATAAGAAATTGATCACAGGTCTTATAAATTTGATTTGAAAATTAGAATCAAATGAGGTAACTTTTTAATCTAATAATGCCTATTGTAACCATTCACGTGCGAACTTTTTAGCATACTAAAAACAACACATGAATTTAAACCAATAACATAATTATATTGTATAATAAATCTAATAATGTTATTTATTATTAATTAAAGTAATAATACATCTCAACTAGCTGGCCAATCAAATGAAGCAGTATGACCCTTATTTTATTTATTCATAATTTCTTTTAAAGTCTTACAAACTTGGTTGCACCATGCATGGTCAACTAAGGTTTTGGATGGTATTTCTAGAAACAGTTTTGGTGGCGATGGTCCCTCCTCACGATCATGCGTCCCTTTCCCTTTGTCAAAAAACTAATCTATAGCAAACCCACCATGATAAGGGCCTGTTCCTTTTCACTTCGTCCAAAAAAAAGGTTATTTGATAGATTGAAGTCGAATTTAACCCTCTTGCAGTTATATTGACCTTTCTGTGATGAATTCTAACTAACTTTAGTGTAATGCGGACTATAATGTCATTTTCATAACATCGCTTAACGTTCAACATTCGATCTTTTAAGTCAAATAAGAGGTTCTGGCATTGTCCTATAAGGAGGTTTTTATTTGACTACACCTTTTTAGTCAAGAACTTACTTCCAAAATAATTTATGATAATAATCATTAATAGGAAAATAAAATAACTATTATTGATAGCTTAAAAAGAAATTCAGTCCACAAGTATTAAAATGAACTGAAAACATAAAAGCTTAACAAATGTTTAGCTAGAGATTTTGTAGATGGCAGAAGTCTGAACGTGGAAGTTAAACGTGCTGAACTGGCACAATAGAAAAATATGGCTAAGTGGGCTAAAAGTTGGGAAGTTGCAAGATAAATGCTTCAGGTTGAAGTTATGAGAATAGTGAAAAGAAGTTAGTTAAAATGTGCGAAGTGAGAAAATTTTTCCAGAAGCTGGGAAGACTACATAAATTCACTAACACCATTACAAGAGATATATTAGAACACTACATAACTTTAAACAAACACAGAAAAACAATCAATCCACTTTAGAAACACCTTGTTTTCAATTTTTCTTTACATCGTGTATTCATTTTCATTATCTCAAATTCCCTTTGAAGCTTGTACTTTCCCTTTGCTTAAATCAAATAATTTTTAAACGCATTTTAGCATCTTGGTATCTTAGAATTTCACATTATAAGTTTTCTAAAGTCCGCTTATATTATTGATAAGAAGTTAGCTACAAATTTCTAGAGAATTCCTCCTTGCACTCTCAAATTCTAGATTGACACCAATAATTGGCATGCCTAATGGGAGATGATGCCCCATATAAGAAATACAAAGAAATTGCTATGCCTCTAACCTTGGAGGAAGATAAATCCTTACTATAGTAGGGAATGAAAGTTTTGTATCCCAAATGATTAAGAATCTTGAGAAGGTAGCCTCTCCTTCAGCTAACTCTCCTATTGGCGAGAATCCAAAATCATTGTAAAGAAATAACGTTGTTCACATAAACAAAATTATATAATTAAAGTCCAACTTGACCTTTATGATTGAGGTAATCAAGATACTGAAAGAAAAGGTTAACAAACTTTTTATAGATCTAACACAAATTACTAGGTAGAATTCTTCTATTTAATAAAGCAAATCTCTTAATGACTCAGGGGCACCATGCTCCAAATGTGATGGAAGTTAGATAGTAAAGTTGCCTTCCAGCTACTTCTTCCATAGATGAAAGATATGTCTCTCCCTATAAAAGAGATGATGTTCTTGTGTCACATTAGCGTAGTTATCCTGGAAATGATCAATAAGTGACTAAGCCCTAAGCTCTTAGTAAGGAAATATTTGGTATAGAAGTTAAAGCTAATGGATTGCAATATAGTTTATAGGGTAACATTGTAATTGTTTATCACAATCTTATTCCCCCCCCCCCCCCCCCCCACGTAAACGAGACTATAAGTCGATATGAAAACTATTATAGAATACAAGTATGTTTTAAGATAGTTGGGTCATCCATAATTTCATAAACCTTATCTAGAGCATTCCTTAATTCAATTTGTTTTTTTAGTTAAGATGGTCAATTAACCATTGAGCAAATAGTTAGATTCAACATTCAATGTGGACAATTATCTAATTATGAAAACTTCAATACTTTCAAACTCATGTTGTTCACAAATTCATTAACAGGCATAACCTTCTCCTAGTGTGCTTTTTATCCTAAGAATTTTATACTTTTTTGGGCTAAAATGGAAAGATTATTCCATACTCAGTTTGAATTTGAAGTTAGTATACCTAAGTTATCTACAGTTACTCAAAAAAGTGGTGAGAATGCTGATATTTTCGTTACATGATTTAAGAAGATGAGAAATTGATATCACACTACACTCCTGGAGATCAAATTTGTAAGGTTAGCTCAATAGATATTAAATTACAAAAAAATCAAGGTATAGAATTTTGTGGTTTTATGAATCAGCAGCAAAAATGATTGAATATGAGTAACTTCTTAAGAAAGAAGGGCACTGGAAGAAAAATTCAATAGGTATTTATGTTACAGAGATAAATTCTTATGACTCGGTAGTAGCTGAAGTTAACATCCTTAGAACCTGTATTTTCCCCTCTATAGGGCGTAAATATCTTAAAGCCAAAAGAAAAATGCAAGCTCCTTCTACTCAAATTCAGTACACCTTAAAACAAAGGAAATCTTTGATTTTTTTATGAAAGAAAAAATTATTAGCTAATCGCCATAACATAAAATTCTCATAAAGGAAGAAATTAGAGGCAGAGACCACTACAAATACCACAATATATGGGGTCACCTAAGAAATTCATGTTAGAGGTTCAAAATTTTGATCCAAGACTGAATCAACAAGGGAATTCTACTGTTTACTAAAGTTGACCAAACCATGTTGATAGAAAGAGATTCATTACCACTAATTGCAACCGTTAATGCCACCATGTTCAATTTATGCCTATTGCTAGATGTCAAAAAGAAGTTAAAGATTGTGGAAGATCATTTAGCATTAGCATCGAATTTAGGTACGAGTGTTTTTTTTCCTAACTATAATTTAAATGCTAGGAATAAAAGTCAATAGATTTCTAAAATCCTATACAAAGTAGAAATTTCAGAATAAAATAATCCAACATAGTTCGTCTAAGTCTTTAGACAAAGATATGATCCTCAATAATCCTGTAAAAGTAGAAATTTCATAATAAAATCATCCAGCATAGTTTGTCTAAAGTCTTTAGACAAAGATATGATCCTTAAATTCTATGTTTTTAGTGCAGATAGCCTCAATTTATAGTACCATTGTAGGTGCCATCATGACAGTGGCAACAAGTAAGATGTCTCAAGAATCTAGTACCTTTAATTTGAACTCAGAAAAGAAGGCTTCAATAATAAAGATATGATGCCATGATTGAAAGACCCAAGCCTTTACCATTGTAAAAACTAACCTCAACGAAGCCATCCCTTATAAGACATGTCTTCTCTAAATAAAGTACTACAGACCACCCTAATAAGAAAGGGCGTGTAGAAGTTGTTAGTGAGAAGTGAAGTGAGAAAAAAGAAAATCTTATATTTTTTTCAAAAATTTGGCTAACTATAAGAGTCAATATAAAGAATTTGATGAATTCATTATAAATGGAGAAATCCCCATTCAGGTATTAGACGTTATTTACTTTAGAAAACTCCCTGATTCATTTGGTAAATCTTGTGTGAAGAATATCAAATACCTTCTTAGGAAAGGAGAATGCAGAGTATTAGTATTGGTAATATGACTAAGAATTCAAGAAAAGAAGGTGCAAAAAAATCCAGTTGATACTATGAACCCATATATAAGACCTCTATATATTAAAGCCCATATTAATGGTAGACTAACTTTAAGATTTTTGATCTATAATGGGACGATAGTAAATATTATGTAGACCAAAAATGATGTAAGCTTTGGAGAAAGATGATGGAGACTTAATCCCAACTGAAATATTTGTTGCTTCATTTATTGGGAAAACTATCAGAGTATGAGGGATTCTCCCTTCGAATATCGTGGTAGGAGGAAAGTCTGCATTGATTGCTTCCTTTGTTGATGATACGTATTCCAGTTGATAAAATCCTAATTCTGTATCACATTGTCTCTTCATCTACTTCTACTTTTATAGAAAGGCAATGAAGTAGAAATTGTTTGGGAAAATTTATAGCCATTCCGTCTAAAGTTAACACTATGGAGGCAAAATTCGATGGATATTATGCAAAGCCAATACAAGTTTGAAAATTATCCCCTGGTGAATTTCCTAAAAAAGAGAAAGAAAAGATGGGGATAGAGTTAGAAAGATTTGTAAAAATAACTACCATCATGCATGCCCTTAGGTCGATAAGGTTTTCTATTATAAAGGAACCTAGTGAGTGAATTTTCACATAGAGAACTTATGGTGGTTGCAACCATAGAAATCAAATTTCAAATGTAGTAAATCTTGGAGAATTTTGAAGAAGTAAAGAGATGTGAAAATAAGGGTTAGTCTTTAAAGAAGAAGAAAAGCTACAAATAAAAGAAGATTGTGTCTAAAAGTTGAAATATGCTCTTACAAAGTTTTATAATTTTGAGAGCCAAAATTAAGAACCACTAGAAGAAGTGAATCTGGATAATTCAGTAGATATTTATGGAGTCTTTGTTAGCAAAGATTTAGATCCAAGAATAAAACTGGAGTTAGTAGAGCTCTTGAAAAAACTCAAAAATTATTTCATTTGGTACTATTTAGAGGTGCTAGGGTTGAGTAGAAGGCTGGTGGAGTATAGGCTTCTGATAAAACCATAATTATACCCTTACTTCCAATCCCTTAAGAGAAGGTCCATGAAGTCGAGCTAAAGATTGAAGAAAAAGTCAAAATTTTATAAAAGGTTGGTATTATTAGACTAGCTAGATAGTAGCTTACTAATGTTGTACATGTAGTTAAGAAGAATGAAAAGATAAGAATTTGTGTAAACTTTAAGGATTTAAATGCATCCACTCCTAAGGATGTATATATGATGCTGATTATTGACTCTTTAATAGATGCAGTGTCTAAACATTCTTTGTTTTCTTTTATGGATTGTTTTCTAATTATAATCAAATTTGTATAATCGAAAGTGATATTTACAAAATAGCTTTCAATAGCCACTTATTAGAGGGCTATGAATATTATCTTTTATGATTTGATAAATCATATGTTATAAGTTTACATAGATGATATCTCTATAAATAAAAAATAAACAAGTGTAGATTATATCAAAGACTTATGAGAAACCTTTTGCAGGATAAAAGCATACAAATTGAAGTTAAATCCATTAAAGTGCATTTTTAAAGTAAAAACATAAAACTTTTTGGGGTTTTTGGGTTATATTAGATGAATTGAACTAGATAGAAACAAAGTAAAATCCATTCTTGAAGTGTAACTACCTTAAAATAAGATGAAACTCTAGAGATTTTTAGGTTAGGTGAACTACATAAGAGGGTTTATTGTTAACTTAGTAGGAAAACAAAAAGAATTTTTGGACCTCTTAAAGTTAAAGAATTATGAGGAATTCCAATAAGAAGAAAGGCATTAGACAACATTTGATAATATCAAGGAATACATTACCGAAGCTTTATCATTTATGCCACCTAAAAAGGGAATTCCATTAAATTTATATATTTCTGTTACAAACGAATCTATTAGGTGTTTATTGGCTTAAAGTAATGAGTTAAGTTATGAGCAAGCTATTTATTATTTGAGTAGAATTCTCACACCAATAGAAAAAAAGTATGTTCATATCATTAAGTTATGCTTGACAATATACTTCGCTTGTTCAAGATTAAGGCATTATTTGTTGCAAAATAAATTTATGTGATTTCACAGATTTAATGAAATAAATGGTGAATAAGACAACTATCTCAATATATATTGGGAAATGGCTCATAACCCTTATAGACTTTAACTTGGTATATTGCTTTCAAAAATCAGTAAAAGGTTAGGCACTAACTAATTTTTTGGTATGCCATCCCATAACTGGCATTTAGTTTTTAGTTATGATAAGAAGCCATAGGAATTAAAAGTTGATGGTTTTATCACAGAGACGTTAGCTAGTGTTGAGGTAGTCATAAATGCACAAAATGGACCAAAGACTTTACTCTCCCTTAAGATGGACTTCCTATCTACAAATATCTAGGTAGAGGATGAAGGCTTAATATATGGATTGGAACTTCTAGTTGATCTTGGAGCTAAAGAAGTTCTCATCATTGGAGATTCTCAGTTGGTGTTACACCAAGTGACAAGGGAATATAAGTGTATGAGTTTAACTTTATTGCCTTATTATACCATCGTTTTTTAATTGTTAGAATTCTTTGATGAACTAGAATTTGAAGATATTCCTTGGTTAAAAAACTGGGTGAAAATGAACTATCACAAATTATATCTAGGTTGAATTTTTCCAAAGAATTAGTTCATAAATACACCATTATACAATGAAAATCCCATTAATCTATCTATAAAAGAGGGATTTCCCTTGGGTTTTTAATATTGATAAAGAAGTCACTTAAGATTGAAGGGTGAAAATCAAGAGCTTATAGAAAAACTTCAAAGGAAAGTGCCTATTAAAGTTCAAATACAGGCACACAATTTTGTGTTGAACGAAGGAGTCTTATTTCAATAAGCAATGACAGTCTTCTTTTTAGGTGTTTTGGGATGCTTGAGGCATTAATAGTTATGAGACAAGTTTATGGGGGGTATATGGAGCACATCAGTTTGGAATAAAGATGAGATGGCTCATGTGACCACATGGTTACCATTGGTCATTTATCTTGAACAATTGTATATCTTATGCCAAAGGTTGTCAATAATGTCAAATATATAGAAGAGTTTAGCAAATTCGTACTTTCGAGTTACACCATATAATTAAACCATGATCATTTAGAGGTTAAGTCGTTGGTCTTATTGGGAAGATATATCTACCCACTTTTAAAGGCCATAATTTCATTTTGTTGGCCATATATTATTTTACTAAATAGGTGGTAGTTTAACTAATGAAGAAGTTGAATAGACAGATGTAGTAAAATTCAATAAGGAACAAATTAATCATTAATTTGGAATTCCTCAATCGATAACATATGACTATGGAACCATGTTTACCTATCAAGAACTCAAAGATTTTGTTAAAGATTATAGTATACAATAATTAAATTCGACTCTATATTACGCCCAGGCTAATAGTTAAGTTGAAGCATCAAACAAAGTAGTCATTAAAATCTTTGGAAAAATGTTAGCAGAGATTCTTAGAGAATGACATAAAATGATGTTTGAGACCTTATGGGCATATCATACTTCCAAACACACTTGTTATAGGAGTTAGCTTGTCACTTTAACCTATGGGTATGATGTTGTTCTTCCTATAGAAATGGTAGTTCCACCCCTTAGAGTGGTTAACCAAAATTCCTTTAAAATATCTAAGTATTTAGAAGCAATGTTAATGGAACTAGGGGACTTAGATGAAATGCAATTTTAAATGTTAAATAACATGATTGTTTAAAAGGAAAAGGTGATGAAAATCTACAACAAAAGAATTCATAGGTAGGAATTCTTAAAAGGGGATCAAATACGAAGGTCAATCCTACCACCTAGAACAAAAGATAGAGAATAGGGGAAGTGGTCTCCAAATTAGGAAGGACCATTTCAAATTCATAGAGTTTTAGACAGTAATGCCTATTAGTTTTCTAGTTTAGAAGGTGAATCTCACATGTATTTTATTAATAGGAAGTATTTGAAGCCATATGTACCTACTCTTTTCAAAAGGTTAGGGATAAAGGAATAAGAGTGAATTCCCAAAATGAAATGATAATAAGTTAAAATAAATATTCATAGATAAAGTTCAAAGTCCACAAAAGACTAACCAATGATCAACAAAATGAATAAAGAAAAGCTTAAACCCACTGTTTGATACAAAAGACTTAGTCTTCTTTGGCTTGTTAAACTTGTTGCTTTTAGAGGTTGACTTTATCCTTTTGCAACATCAGCGACTTTCCCAGTTCCTTAATGTCTGCTTGACCTTATTGAATTCCTTATATATCCTCCACAATCTTTTCAGAAGTATAATAAGTTTCTTCCATAGGAGTAATGTTTTCAGTTACATGATTTATTAGACTAGCTTCTTTCAAGAAGCCAATGGAAGAATGAATTGACTTTCTAATAGATTTTCTTAAAATGTGTGTTTAGGCCCTCTCAAAGCTTAAGGTAGACAATGACTTATTTTTAAGTTTTCTTGTAATGACAAGATTTGAAACTACTTGCTTCTGAGAAGTGGTTTTGACTTCTTCTCTGTCTGTAGCATCTATAATCCTAAAATGTATAATGATAGAAGTTAGTAAGAGAAGCTAGAATTTAAATAATCTTTAGTTAAAAAAAGTAACTTTAAGGATAATAGAATCCAAACAGGAGATTAAATTCTAAAGACTCTTCTAACATTAAGAATGATAAGCTTTAGTATCAACAATACTAGTTGTTAAGATCTCGCACTTCATAATACGATAATGTTTAAAGATTTGGTGAAGAAGTTTTGTTATTAATAACTGTTGGGATCTCACCCTTGTGAGTCACGTGCCCGACATCCTAAGTGACATCTGGACGTGCATCTCACAAAGGTGGCGTGCCCACACCAGCCAATCCTCAAAAGAACTCACTTCACCTATTTCTGGACATATTTGTGGGAAAACTCAAGGTGGAATTTCAATTTGACCTCTTCAGAACATTTTGTTCCCCCTTTGTCTTAAGTCTCTAATAACACCAAAATCATCCAATTTGGTTCTGTCCTCAATCATATTGAACCTTTTTCTATTGGGGCAACTAGCATAACTTTCTCTATAGGTATCGGATCAAGATCCTTGTTAGGTGATGTGAAAGAGGACTTATAGGTCTATATCTTTCTTGAAGACCTTAGGAATACATTCTATCATCTGAAGGGTCAAAGAGGGACTAGACGATACAAAATGAACAGTATACAGAAGAAGAAGTTTCGGTCACTTAGGCAGAAAGTAGGCAAATGCAAAAGCAGAAGAATGCAATAAGTAGAAGAATACAATAGCAGACGAATGCCAGAAGCAGACGAAGCAATAAGCAGACGAATGCAAAAGCAGACGAATGCAAGAAGCAGACGAAGCAATAAGCAGACGCATGCAAAAGTAGACAAATGCAAGAAGCAAAAGAAGCAATAAGCAGACGAATACAAAAGCCGACGAATGCAAGAAGCAGACGAATCAAAAAGCAGACGAAATAAAAGAAAGACAAAGCGAAAAGCAAATGAAGCAAAAAGGGCAGACGAAGCAAAAAGCAGAGGAAACTAAAGACAGATGAATCAGAAAGCAAACGAAGCAAAGACTTAAGATAAAGCGGAGTCAACTTAAGATGATGCAACGCTTAAGACTAATAACGTCATCACAGAAGAAGTGACGCCATCATTGTTAGCCCCTGAAATATTTTGTCGAATTAAGCATGATAGTTATGAAATAAGCATGGAAATTAAATTTTGCCTTAGCATGAATTATAAGGTCATGATAGAAATATTATGGGAGTTAATTAATTTTTGTGTTAGTAGGATTTTATTACATTGGCTAATTAGATTAAAGTAGTAAGAATGTGTAAGGG
>JAOTAY010000009.1:8057361-8086995 GCA_025629805.1 Erythroxylum baracoense | reverse complement strand
ACTCACCCAAAATTTGCAATTATTTTTCAGGACTCAGAAGAATACCCCGTTAGGCAACGGGAGTATATCTATTGCATAGGAAAGAGAGAAGAGATCGGGATCAGTTCGCGTCTGCATTGTGTCTATTTATTTTATTGTATTTTCCGCAAACTGCTGTATTATTTATAATCGTGTAATCGAATAGTACAGTTGTAATAATTTTGAGAAATTGAAAATATTTGTATTGTATAATTTCAAATGGGCCCAAGCGGCTAATAAAAGTTGCTGTTGATTTCAATGTGGTGTTTTCAATAATTGTAAAGTAAAGTGGACCGTTTTAGTAAATGATTTTCTGTACTTTATGCTTCATTGATTAAAATGTAATATGTGTTGTTTTCAGTTTAAGTAAACAAAATGTTTGAAAAAAAGAGTGGGCCCAAACAAATGCTTGGTGAGAAGTGCATTTGAAAAAAAATTATACCGAGTTTTTAAATGTTAAGTGATGTGACACGCCACCCTCGAGGGGCACGGACTTGGGTATCACCATCAATATCGGGTTCGGGTCCAGCAGGAGTGGGGTGTTACAGCGGCGCTGGATGGAGTGCTTCTACAAATCCCTAATACTGAGCAGGTTATCTTAAGAGGTGATTTTAATGGGCATATAGGGGCTGTTTTAGACGGATATATAGGAACAAATGGGGGCTTCAGGTACGGCACTAAAAAAGAAATAGAAATGCCTTATTGGACATGGTCATAGCATTTGAGTTAGCGATAACAAATTTCTTATTTAAGAAAAACGAGGTGCACTTGGTGACGTTTAAGAGTAGCTCGACCAAGACGCAAATTGATTATTTTCTTGTCAAGAAGAGAGCCAGAGCATGGTGCAAGGATTGCAAAGTACTTCCGGTCACATGCTTATCATCCCAACATAAATTGTTGGTTTTGGATCTATGAATTAAGGGATAGAGGACACATCAATTTACTAAGCGATGTCGTAAAATTAGATGGTGGAATCTAAAAGAGGGCATGGTGGAACAATTTAGGACTCAAATCCGGTATGGAATTACATGGGTCTTGAGAGGGGATGCTAATCAGATGTGGGAAGGAGTAGCCCCCGTAGTGAGAGAAACCGTCACAAAACTCCTAGGAGTCTGTAAAGGGCAGGGGAGCAGATGGAATCTTGGTGGTGGTAGAAAGAGGTTCAGGGGATGGTAAAGATGAAAAAAGAGCATATAAAAACCTATTAGCAAGTATAGCATAAGCGGAGCAGGAAACTAATAGAGTAAGGTACAAATTGGCAAAGAAGACAATTTCAGTGGCTAAAGGAGAAGCATACGAGACTATGTACAGAGATTTGGATACATATAAAGGAGCACAAAAAATATTCAAGTCGGCATGAGATAGGGCACGTAAGACAGGGGATTTCAACCAAGTTTGTAATATACAAGATGAAGCAGGTCAGGTACTCACAGAGGCCCATGCTATCAAAAGTAAATGGTAAAGATACTTTTATTACCTGTATAACGAAGACATTTTGGTCAGCGTAGAGTTAGACGAACCCTTCGTGTCAGAGCTTTTTCTTAACTGGTCTCAATGTGGAAGGGTCACAAAGGGAGAAAATACGAAAGTTTTGAGGGAGATGGGGAGCGGAAGGGTAGTAGGGCCGGATGAGATCCCTATACAGGTATGGAAGCGAATAGGAGTTGTAAGTATTGAGTGGTTAGTTTAGCTTTTTAATGTGATCTTAGAGTTATCCAAAATGCCGGATGAATGGAGATTGAGTAGGTTGATCCCATTATACAAGGCCAAAAGGGACATCCAATATTGTCACAACTATAGAAGCATCAAAATAATAAGTTACACCATGAAGTTGTGGGAGAAGGTAATTGAAAAGAGAGTCCGAAGTGCAGCTTCCATATCTGCCAACCAATTTGGATTTATGCTCGGTAGGTCCACGACAGAAGTAATACATCTCCTTCGTAGGCTAATGGAATGCTACAGGGACAAAAACGGGATTTACAAATTGTTTTTAATGATTTGGAGAAGGCATATGATAGAGTTCCTAGGGAAATCTTATGGAGGTGTTTATAGGCAAAGGAAATTCCTATGACTTATATATGTGTAATTAGGGATATGTATGAAGGAGCATTGACTAGTGTAAAGATGATAGGAGGTGACACGGAAACGTTTTCTATTGGTATTGGACTATACCAAGGCTCCGCCTTAAGCCCTTTTGTATTCACATTAATGTTAGATGAGCTTACCAAACATATTTAAGGAGAGGCATTTTGGTGTATGTTATTTGCTGACGATATTGTTCTAGTGGATGAGACCAAGGAGGGGGTCAATTGCAAGTTAGAATGTTAGAGAGAAATGTTAGAGTCGAAAGGCTTTAAAATAAGCAGGACTAAGACGGGATATTTAAAATGCAACTTTTTGGGAAGCCAGATGGTCCATGAGGTGGCGGTAGCAATTAATACTGACGTCATACCACAAAAATCAAGTTTTAAATACCTCGGGTCCATCATTCAAAGTGATGGTAATATCGATGCTGATATAATCCATCGTATTAGATCTGGGTGGGTCAAATGGCGAAGCGCATCAGGGGTCTTATGTGATAAAAAGATTCCTTTAAATCTCAAAAGGAAATTTTGTAAAATGGTGATTCGGCCAACCATGTTATATGGGTCAGAATGTTGGCCCACCAAATATAGATATACAAGACAGTTTTTGATAGTAGAGATGCGTATGCTTCAATGGATGTGTGATATTACCAGAAGAGATAAGGTCTAGAATCGAGTGGTGAGAAATAGACTACAGGTGGCTAGTATTGCCTACAAGTTGAAAGAGACCATGCTTAGGTGATTTAGGCATATGAGCAGGAGGCACTCTGATGCTCTAGTGCGACGCTATAAGAAAATAACCCTTAGTGGCTACAAGAGGAGAAAAGGGAGGCTATACAAGAACTGGAGGGAAGTGATCAAGAAAAATATGACAGAGTTGGCCTTTACTGAGGAGGTGGCCAGAAATAGAGAATTCTGGCATGATCGGATAAGGGTAAAGGATACCCTTTAAAGTTTACCAAAACAGTCGAGTAAGTTATTAGGAGTTGTTTACTATAACGCTCACACAACGTATTTACCACTTAGGAAGTCCAACCCTAGTGTCCAATCTATTTTTTCTAATTGCGAATCGTGAATAAGTCGTTTTGTCATACTACTTGGCTTTTTAGCACAGTTGTGTGGGGTAAGATCCCGCGAGGCTGTCTGAAACCGTTGGAGTGTCATACTCACATAGTTTTTGAGCAAGGACTCCTAGCCCAACTAGAGACAAGAAGAGCCATATTTTGTAGCTTATCAGGTATTAGCAGATCTGAGCACCATATCAGGTATATTCTTTAGTTTTATTTTATTTATTTTAATTTTATTTACCTAATCTTTTAGCATATCAGTTTTATTTATTCATTCTTTTAACCTGTATCACTTTTTCATTGTTACATTTGCATATGGGACTATCGGAAACAACCTCTCTACTATGTAGGGATAAGGTTGCATACTATCAGACCTCTCCAAACCCCGTTTTGATGCTGGATTTCGGACTGGATGTGATGATGATGATTGCATAATTGATCTTTATACTTGAGATTATCGAGGTATCTCCTTTAGAAATTATTGTGTTTTGATACTACTTATAATTTAAGATAAATTATCATAAAATCTCAAACTTTACCTAATTTTGTAATGCTGATTCGACCTTTAAAAAGTAGTTCTAAATGCTCTAACTTTCAATTTTTTTAAGAATAATCTGTCATTAGGTTCCCAATTAACGATAAGGTGGCAAGGCATATCAACAAAATTATTTGCCACATGTAATAAATCTTATACTTCAAACATAACCTTTTAAATAAAAAATAATTTAAATACCTCAAACCCTAAAACAAAATGGCAAATTGGAAAGAACTCATTTAGGATCAAAACAAACAATCTTTATGTTGAACTACCTTAGATTCACGTGATGAATCACATAAACTATTTCATGAGTTAACAAGCTAGTGGTATATGCCCAGATGATTGAGACTTGGCTTAGAAACTTATAGCCAGTGGATGTGAACCTTTACCTAGAAGGAGATATTTTTCAAGAACACATCGAAGTAACCTTTTCACTTGTAATAGCTCCACAAGATATTATCATCCTTAGGTTGTGTCCAAAGATAGTTATTTGCCAGAAATAACTTGATGTAACCTTTTCACTTGTAATAGCTTCACAAGATATTATCATCCTTATGTTGTGTCCAAAGAGAGTTATTTGCTAGAAATGACTTGATGTAACTTAAATGTGTTCTTGAAAAATATATCCTTTTAGGCAAAGGTTCACATCCACTGGCTGCAAGTTTCTAAGCCAAGTCTAGTTTTAAATGAAACAACTAACATGAAAGGACTCTTCAAATGTGCTAATTGTTTTGATCTTTCAAAAGTAGGGTGGAAGATACCAATAAACAAGCCTATTTTAGTAGAATTCACCATTTATGAAGTTTTAAGAAGTTAAGGGAAATTCACGTTGGACTTGATTTTAGTTACACAATAGGCATCTTTGTTGCACTTATTAAAATACACCATTGTTGATTTTAGGATTTGTGTTATTTTAAGTAGTTTTTTAATTTTAAAAAAATTATATTTGACATATAATATTTAATCCACATATGTACACATGGAAAAAAAATAAATTTACCAACATAGTCTGCCACATCAACATGATTAATTGAAAGTCAAATGATAAATTATTTTTGTGAAAAATTAAAAGTTAGAGCATTTTGGTGTTTCTTTTTAAAGTTTGAGTTAATATTATAAAATTGAGTAAATTTTAAGATTTTTTTTATAATTGAGCCTTCAATTATATTTTATAAGTATGCATAAGTAGGTCAAATTAAACTCTTTTGAAATTCTTAATATTAATAGTCATGACTTGTTACTAGATATTAATCTTAATATATGATGACATTTTTGTTGAAGAATTAAAGATAAATTAAAAGAATTTTAATATTTTTAACTTTGATTCTAATTTATAATCATTATCAACATATTAGGAACATAATGTTTCATAGATAAAAGATAGTTAAAAAGAGAAATTTTAATTTAAACTAATTTGGGACTTAATTTTGAAGTTTAGGAATAAAATATGAAATATTTAATTTTATTAAGATTAAATTATAATTATAATTAGTAGTTTAATTTTAGGGTTAAATTCGTTGGACCTCCCCTGTGGTTTGACATATTATTAATGAACATCCTAATTTTTAAAAACTATCAATAAACCCTTCATAGTTTTGGTTTTATAGCACAAGTCCTCCTTGCATTCAGCTTCCGTTAAAAACTCTAATTATAAACTCCAAAACGCATTGTTTTCAATACTTCAAACTACATATGACATTACACGACGTCATTTTGAAGTATAGTTAAGGTTTGTAACAAAAGTTAAGGACAAGGGAACATGTGTTACATAAAGACAATACTATAGGAAGTTACTAATATTTTTTAAAAGTCAAGAGGTACATTGGATTCAACATATTTTAGAGAAACTTAAAGCCTTTTTATGTAAACATATTTCTGTTCGCACTTGTATCCATATTCACCCTGCACTTGGTTTCAGCAGACTGAAAGAAGATTACCAACTTGATAATATCATTTCCTCCCTATGATTACTGAATGATAGAAAGTAAAAACAACATACGAAATTTGTTAATCAAAAAGCGTAATTTTTAACACTCTCACATGATGGCAAATGGTAACAAATCTTGCAGTTAACAATGCACTCACTTTGTCAGAGCTTTGGGAGGGGGAGGGAGATGCAGTAACCATAATAAAAAATAGATTATAACTCCCCTCATATTAACTTGACATATCCATCTACGTGATGGCATTTTGCCAATACTAGGTTTTTTGTTTATATAGCTCAGGAGTCATCGTCCTCTGGATCAATATCTCTGACCTTCACGTCTGCATCTTCACCATACTGGATACAGTTGTCAATCTGGGCCAACACGTACTGTATGCTGCACAATAATCAAGCACAAGACACAACTCAAGTATTTGTTCTTCCTCATCAAAATGAACATCTTAATGCTGGCAGCAGAGCAATACATTTCTCATGTTTAAACCCAAAATCTTATTTTCCTCTATATTTGTTTCCAGTTATCAACTTGAAGAGCTTTTTGCCTTTGCTCATATGTTGACTAAATGAACAAATCACGCCACCAACTCCAGTGACTCAAAGCTTCATTATCGAATCCTACAACATTTCTTATGATTCTGGGATTCCAAAGTATATATATCCCACAGATACAAGACTAAGTTTTCCTGTAGACTTTCAGACATGCTAGATGCATCTACTGTACCAGTTGCCGTTCCAGAGAATACTACAGCAAAGGAACATCTGCAACTCTCTATATAACCTCTGACAGCCCATTATACAAACATTCAAATAAGTTTCACCAACCAACAGCTTACTGCATATGAATATTATCCCTTTTTTTTCAACAATGCCTAATATTGTAAAAAGAATATAGATCATTTCCGAAACTGCAAATGAATGATAAAATCCTATTATCAAGAATGGACAGAGTACCTGCTCTCCTTTCTTAGGTCAAGCGGCACAAAGCTCACCATGCTATATTGATCAACCTAACAAACAAAAGTAGTCATTGATTCTGAGAGGAAAACAAAATACAAAATAGCAACTACACTACAGATATTAATCATTATCCCAATTCATTAAAGAACCTATAGCCCTAAGCATTGAAATTATGTTACCCCTACCATCCCACACAAATCCCAGCCCTAAAGAAATACAAAACCCCTGCCTTCCAAACCAACACACACTTTGTCATACATAAACAACCATTTAAAAAAGAAAGTTAACCAAGGAAACAACGTAACTTAAATAGGTTATTTACTCACCAAATCGATCAAAGACTTGTTTAACTTCACAAATTGGGGAGCCATTCGCTTATTAAGTTCTGACAGCAAAATTTGAGGCTCTGGATTCAAGTAGCTAGGACCAGCAAAGATAAATGATAAACCAATATTTAGTTAGAATGTTTTTAAGGAGTCTTGAAAGAACAATGGAAAGATAAAGAACCCACTCTTCAATGTCTTTTTTGTTAGTAACAAGATCCATCTTGGAGAGGATATTAACATGAGGTAATTCAAGTTGAATCATTGCCGAAAGGGATGCCATACAACCACTGATAAACTTTGTCACATCTGTGATAAACTGAAAAAGGAAAAGGATACTTCTAAGTAATTGCATGTAAACAAAATAAAATGATAAGGCCAGATCACCAAAGGCAAGCTGCAGGAAGCAGAATATAAAAAAAAAAACCTGCGAATCAAGCAAATAGACAGCGCAAACATTGAAGTTTTTCTTTTTCAAATGCTCCACGAAGTTTTTAAGCACAGGAACATGTGAAAAGAGTTCTATCTGGCCTGAAAGCATTTTAGAGAGAAAGAAATTAGTTCTTTTACATATCTTCTGGTGCAGATGTTACAAAAATTTCATGCATAATACATACATCTGTCTCTATAAGCACGCATACATGGATACCTGGGCAATCAAACACTAGATAGTCATCATCCAAGTAATTGTCCAACTCTTCTGTTAACCAATCATCCAAATTGTCTTCCAGTTGTCTAATTATTGAATTAAGGCCACCCAAAAGTCAGGGAAACAAAAAGAAAATAGAAGAATATGCTTTTCCATAACTATTTACCAGAGTCTCTAAATCTTTAGCTCCCAAGGAGATCCTTTTTATGGCCAAGGAAAATTAAACCATGAGGAGCACTATAAAACATGCTCAGACAATGCTCCGGGTGCTTACATTATGTGCCATGATATTGAATAATCATTGAGCCCTTGTATTTAAAAATAGGTCCATGGAACGCAAAGAGGAAGGAAACAAGAAAGAAAGAAGCCCACGGCAACACATTGAAGGTATGGAATGTAAAACCAAGCATTATGACTACACAAAAAGGATACTCCATGCAGTAAATAAGTGCTCCATTGGGACCCAGACCAAGTTCTTCCATAACATCATCCAAAGAAATTAGTTCCCTAATATCTGCAAGCAAACCAATTTTAGTACTCTCAATTCGAAGTAACGGGAGTAACAGATGAAATTACAGCCAGTTAAAGCAAGACTCTACTCACCCACATCCACGGGATAATCGAAATTCTCTGCAGCAGGATCCAGGTTAACAATATGTATTGACCTCCCAATAGCCTCACAGTGTTGGTGCAAACTAGAGCAGTAAGTGGACTGAATGGAAAGACAAACATAATGACTTGAAGCATGCATATAACACAAATGGCATCCTCAAATAACTCGTTGTCAAAATAACATGAAAGCAAATTTACAGCAAAAGCAAACTTTAAGAAACCATGATAGAAAAAAGAGGAGCTCCTTGAGAGTAAACAAAAGAAATTGCAGAAACCCAGAAAAAAAAAATCACCTTTCCACTGCCTGCAGGGCCAATAACAAGTTGTGCGTAGCCCATGATCAGCCTATTGATCGAATGTCAAAGAAAAAGAAACAGCAGCTTCAGTATCCACAAAGAGAACTGAAGACACGGAAGGAAGAGAGAATAGCCACGGCAATATAAGCAGTACACCAAACACCGACGGCGAACAAGTAGTTCAGGACATCAGAAGAAGCCATAAAACGCCCAGGCACAACATTGGAACAAAATAAAGGCCTGAATTAGGAAAAAAGAAATAGCAAAGGAACAGCTTCAAAACTTAAGGAAATCGGATTAAATAAAGAAGAAAGAGTTGAAGTTGAAGACGCAGTCTTAGGGAAGAGGGTTACCAGCTAACGAGAGAGAAGATGAGATTTGAGAGGGTGTTGAGAGAAGGCAGCAGGTCCTAAGATGAGAAAGTTGGAAAGCAAAGACCAGGGTTTTCTTTTCTACTCTTGGGATTACAATACAACAACTACTACTTTAGATGAATCAATTATTTTTAGAATTTTCAAATATCTAATATAATCAATATAATTTGTTTTAAAAATTAATAGAGAACTGATTAAAAAGTATATACAGTAGTCCAAACCCAAAGTTAGGTTTTTTATTTTAGTGGAACGTCCGGAAGTCCCCGTTCCGATTCTCCGGTTAGCCATACTTTCACCGAAACTCTTTTTATTTCATTTCTACCCCTTTCCACTGATCGGGCTTCTTGTGTGAATCCCTTTGTTTTTCTACTAAATTAAACGACCTAGTTATCGGGTTCCGGAGTTGCCATTCCATTGAATTTCTTTGCTATATTGCTCAAATCCATCAGACTAGCACTTGTCACTTGGCAGAGACCGTATCCGGGTACAAGGTAATCGATAATGATTCGGTTGTTTTTGTCGGAGTCTGACTGGAAAAGTGATGTCAGTGGAGGCAGCGATGTCGGCAAGAGGTGGATTTCTCTTTTGGAAGATTTGGGGTCTGTTATATGTTCACTGTTGACTGTTGGAGGTCGATCAGAAGCTCGTCTATGGCTTTGCAACACCATTTCAGGCATTACTTCCATTGCCCCGCACCGTAAGCGTGACTTGTTTGTCAGCTTATTAAGGGCTAGGACTAGAAACGAGGTTCTAGCTTCCCAGCTTTTTCGGATGATATTTGAGAGGAGGCCACAAAAAGTTGGTCTCCTTCTGGCCAAGAGAAGCTGTGTGCTTGAGAAGTTTTTTGATGGTAAGCCGTTCATCGCATTATACCTTTCATTTTGGTGCTTGCTTGGTTGATCTTCTCATAAGCAGCTGGATTGGTGTATGTTTTACTTACAGGCTACGTGTTGATGAAGTAACTAGTACTGTGTTTCTGTGACGTACAAGTGGATTGTTCATATGTCTATGTGATGATGCAGGACATCCAACTCGTATTCTGCAATGGTTTTCACACTTTGCTGTTGGTGGTGGAATGGAGCCCAAAAAAGGCGCCAAAGCATTATCTCAATTTGCTTTTGTCAATCGTGATATTTGTTGGGAAGAGCTTGAGTGGAAAGGAAAACATGGACAGTCACCTGCAGTGGTTGCTACAAAGCCGCATTACCTCATGGATTTGGATGTACTACGAACAGTGGAGAATCTTATCGATAATGTGCCTGAATTTTGGTCGTCAGATGAGTTTGCTGAGTCACTGAAAGATGGTAGTATTCTGTCCATTGATATAAATTTCTTTTTGGAGTTCTTCGTCTGCTTGATGTATGAAGAGGATTCAAGAGATGTGTGGGATGTTATTCATGAGTTTCTGATGGAGGAATCTTTTTCGTTTTTATGTAACCACCTTCTAATCACTCTGCAAGAGAAGGAATTACACAATTTTCTCGAGTTACTACATAAATATTTGGACCCAAGAATTGAAACAGGAAATCCTGGCTACTCATCTTTGTGGCTAGAGTTCATACTTTCCAAAAACAATGGTTTTGAATTTATTGATCAACTGCTTCTCTTAAATGCTGTTATAAGTCGAGGACGGCAGCTTTTGCGGCTTGCACAGGATGAAGAGTCCCTGGAAGAACTAGAAAAGATCAAAGTTATTGTGTCCCAAATTGGCGCCTTTTCAAGCAGTATTGATAGCTTGGTCCCTATGCTGAATGAGTGCTTCAAGATGAAAGCCATAGAAGCAATCAAGTTCTTGGGGCTTCAGTCCTGGGTTCTTCACTATGAACTATCAGAGAAATGCCCAACTCCAGAATCGTGGGAATTGTTATTTTTTCATAATAAAATAAGTTTTCGAAAATCTGACAAGTATGAACTGTTAAGTCCCAATGGACAGCTGGAAGGAAATGTTTCAGAGTTTGATGATGGATTATCAACTAAAAGAAAGCACAGAAAGAAAGAAAAAGGAAAAAAGAACAAGAGAAGGAAATTTGATGATATGGCCAGCTATGACTATGAGGCGCCAGAGTTTGATTCATCAAACGAAAGGCTGGGTTTTCAAGCTGGGACAGGTAGTTGGTTGCTCTCTGTTGATGGGTTTTCTGCATCATGGGCCAGTGTGAGTCACTGTCTCGAATAACTATCTATATTCTTTTACTGCAAGGTTCTTTTACCATCACATACTTGAATAATCTTACAAGAGTTAATCGTTATATCTTGTTGGTTAGGAGCTTCTTTTTAAAATTGCATTCTTACTGTACTTGCACTGAAGATCAAGTACATCTTGTTTGATGTCATAGTATTGATATGGTTAAAATCTTTGTCAACAAATCATGTCATTAATTATTTCTAAACTGTTTTTATGCCTAAAACTTGTCAAATCACACCACGAACCAATGATTTTTTGAGTTGAAATCTAAATCTGGTTCTTAATTCTATCTGAAAGTAGGAGAATGGTTATGTCAATTGGTTGTTACAATTATATTCTTCGAGATTTCTCCATCTATAAGCTTCTGCTTTTTTTTTTTTATGATATCTAAATCTTGGTCAGTTTGAAACCTGATTTCAATGTCACACTTTTCTTCTTACTTTAGAACTATTTCTTGTTCATTCTTTTTAGCACTGTGTTGTAATTAGTCTATTGAGGGAACAATGCATTGAGCTGATTATCTGACTCTGATGTTCTGCAGGCAGATTTGCCTGAATACCTCTCAAAATTTTGCTTTTCTACATGGATGAAGTGGTTACTTACCAGTCTGACTTAATTTGTGAGGATGAGTTTGGGCTTACCTCCAAGATAGGATGAATTGCACATTCTCTGACTTGATTGCGCGTTCACGATGAGGATGAGTATGTATTTGGTCTTTCCTGCAAGGTAGGGCAAATTGCACCATCTCTTTACTTACAAGCACCCATTTTTTAGATACATCAGAAAACATTCCTACAAACCCCTTCTGTAACTGATTAGACGTATAATATGATAGAAGGGGTGCTATAAAAAGATTCTAACTTCTCTTTGAGTTTTCTTTATCCATATTTCTCAACTGTTTTCCCTTCAGATGCTATTGGAAAAGCAGCAAATTTTAAGTTTCAAACTTTACAGGTTATAGGTGCATCAGCAATGTTAATGTATAAATTTCTAGTCTAATGCCGTCTGGCAAGAAAACCATCTGTACAATTTTCATTTCTACTGAACCATCATCCTTATATTGACATCAATTGTTTTGACTTTCTGGCGGGTGTGCTTATAATATTAGGAGTGGAAATATTAGTCCGAGATGCAGAAGTCTAGTTTTTCCACGGTTTGGTAGGGGTATCTTGCAAATAGTAGCAGATTACATGAGGTGACCAAGCTTTTTGGGAGGAATGATTAGCTTAGCCTTTCAACCATAAAGCTCAAGGAGAGAGTATGGAAGTATATAAGAATCGACAGCTTCATTAGGACAAAGACCGTATCCTAAGTGGCTAATTCCAAGGAACCCCGAACGTTATTTGTTCCTGAGATTCTCACTGATATTGAAAGGATAAAGTAGCTATTCTTTATGAGCAACAGCATGCACTCAGTTACATTCAGCTAACTTCAGAAGAAATGAAAGCTGTGTAATTATTGTATTTGAATTTTGTTATTATTCTTTAAGCCGTTCGGACTTTGAAGGCCTTGAACATATTGAGTCAAAGAAACGAATGTGGGCGAACTGATGTGAAACAGTGGTGCAACTTTTGCAAAAGGTGTTATTAATATTTTATTCGGAGACGTGAATTTATAGTTAAATGGCCACAAGATTTAGAGACTTTTGTATTCTGACGCTAAACAAATATCACCATTAATAGTCTATTAGGGTAAGAAGTCTCTTAATAGTCATATCATATTAAATGTTTAAGTTTTAGCACTCGAAAATAACAACAAAAAGTTATAGTACTGCAGGTATGTAAAACATTATATAAACCTTGGAGCTTGTTCACAAATTTTAGAACTTTGTTCAGTAGTTATCCATTCTAACGAGAACTTATTCATAAATTTTAAAACTTTGTCCAATAGTTATCCATTCTAACGATTCCATGAGGTATACAGAAAGGTAAAATACACATGGCTCCCACTACAAATGCTTTCCAAGGAATCGTATTTATGGGTAAGGTAATACTTCCCAAATAAATTATTGAGTTAAATAAGCTTAAATGCAGCAAGGTGGCAAGGTAGGTTCATTGTTGCATACTTAACCATAGAGCAATCTCATCTCATCCCGTCTACAAGGTATCAGCAACCGTAGAGAAGTGAACGACGGATATGCCCTCAATCCCTCAGAAAGACTCATTATCAGGCATCCATGTGCTGGTGTCATTGGCACCATAAAGGCCTACAATGAAACGATAGGTTAAGGTCATATGTGATTTTACGAGTACTGAAATCATATGTATAGCAGATGCACCAGCAACAGGGAAAGGATCAAACATCTCTAGAAGAAACAGGTAATATAAATGCTAGACTGGGATAGTCCATTGAAATTGAACAGCATAATTCTTGAATGAATCAAATTATTTTATTATCTTTCTCTCTTTGTCCAGTCATGGTTCAATGCCTTCCCAACATTGATGTTATGCAATCTCCAGACCAATAGCATTTAGACAGTTGCAATAAGTTTGGGTAAATATTTCAAATAGTCTATTTGATAGGGAAGAGTAGCATTAGTCGCAACTGCAAAATTAATCAATTTGTCCAACCTTGAACCAAATGCTAACCACTCCAATTGCAGATAGCGAATAACTAAATTGCATGGCAGAGGTTGTTAATGTCATGTTCCTTATTTGTTTTTCACAAAGCCCTCTGAACTCTAAGTTTACCAAATTCAAAGACTTTGATTAACAAGGAGGTTGTTTTCCATTCAAGTAAATGGCAATGGGATTGGGATTTTGCAATTCTATTTCCAAATACAAAGTTATATGAGCCAATCAACTGCATGAGAAATGCAAATTCAGAGACTAGAAAGTACAAAAACTACACAACCTAGGCCATACACAAAATTGAGCAAGCCAATCTACAAAAGGAGAATATCCAGATATGCAGATATTTCAGAAAGTTTAGAATCACGGAAGTGTGCTACACTGCAACAGCGCGGCTAGAACTGCATTCTTCATGATTTTTTTTATCAAGTTTCAACATGAAAGATGTTACCTAGTGATTGAAGGCCATCTTTCAGTTAGCAAAAGAAAAGGCCAGAACAAGCAAAATCATTCCAATGACACTCAGAAAGGAACTATTCAAAAGAGATGCTCCTGCAACCTCACCAAGCAAGACAATATTTCGCCTTCAAGTCAGGTTCCCTCTCAATAGAGTAATGAAGTGCAATCCAGGAAAAAGTAATCTTGCATGCCTTTCCATCAAGTTGTATAGCATATTATGCTAGATGCAACAAAGTCACACCGAATTCGGGCACTGAATTGTTTAATTTTGACCATTCTCATTAAGCTCATAAAAGATGATCCCAAGAGTTCATATGACCATAGGCTCATAGCAAGCAAACAATAGTCTGATGTATTGTTACAAAGTAGATGGTCAGTGAGCCATTTATTAGTTACAATCACATGTTGTGAAGTATGATACTCTCATGATTTATAAATAGCAGTACCAGAGGCATTGGCATCCTATATCTATCCAACAACAATGATAGCAGAAAAACATTCAGAACTTACCCAATGAAACATATGTTGGCAAGCTAACATACTGCGGACATGAATTTTTAGAAGAATATATGTCATCTTGAATTATCGATCCGATCACACAGTCTCGAGGCTGTAAATGATTATCAGAATAAAAGTTAGAACAAAACTCAAAACCCAAGATATGCAAAAGTTAAAACAAAACTCAAAACCCAAGATATGCAGCACAATAATGAATTATATTATGAAAGTCTGAAATATACCGCTCAAAAATTGAACATTGCTTATAACACCAAGTTTTTTAAATGAAATTGATTGAGAATGAATTGAGTGGGAAAAATGAGACTTTTAAAGATAAAGCTAAAGCATGTTGAAACAACAACTACCGATACTACTACATTAACTTATACTTTACCTTGTGGCTGTGTAAACCGTAGAGTAATCATATTATCCTCAAGATAATATATTCAAAAGTGTCTAACCTTTTAAGATTTTTTTAATTCAGTGTCCAAATTTTAAAAAAATTCAATTAAGAGACCAACTTTTTAAAACCTTAGCAATTCATTTTAAAACGTCAGCTTTTGCTGATGTCATGTTACATCAACAAAAACTGATGTTTTGAATTGAATTGCTAAGGTTTTAAAAAATTGATCACTCAATTACAAATTTTAAAAGCTTAGGTATTGAATCAAAAAAATCCTAAAATGTTGAGTACTTTAGGATTAGTTATCTCTATTATCCTCTAACCATTTTCATCCAACTGAATGTCAATTCCAAGTAATTGTGAGAATTCTAACCTTGAAATTTTTGTAGAAGCATAAATAAAGTTCCTCCACAGCACCTTTTGAGCAACTCACTGATGGGGTTGCATGGAAAGCATTCTCTATAGAGGAGATAATTCCCCCGAGAGGATATTTTTCAGTATTTGAAGGAACATAACCAGCTTCATTCAATACTTTCTGGAATAAAGCATTCAGAAAAAGGAAGATAAACAACCAGTTAAACTGATATTCCAAATACAAAATGATGATGAATGCTAGGAAACTTGCACAGACAGGCTAGTATTTGAACAGTCAACAACAGTACAGCAATTAAACCAAGGAAACTAGGAATGTTGCCAAGGTGAATCCTAGAAACTCTAGGTACCAATTTAGGTCACTGCAGGCAAATCGTTAAGCTCAGGCCTGGATGGGGAATCAAGGGAAAAACCAGGAGGGGGAAAGTGGTGAGGAAAAAGCTAGACAATCCGGGTTTGTCCTATATCACAATCTCCACTACCAGTTTTTTCAACCTTTCAAAGTATTTTCTCTTGATTGTTTATATTACGAGACATAGTTTGCAGCGAAATAAATCAAGTCTCCAACCAACATAAAGAGCTTTCCACACTTACCGTCACATTATGCTTGAAGTAAACATTGAGTGTTGTTGAAAAGTAATCATATTCATCTCGAAAAACTGGAAAGGAGCACGTTCCATGCTTCTCTACAAGTAAAATTATGCTAATTATTATGTCCATATACATTTAGTAAAAAGTAGTAGATTTTAGAAGAAAAGATTAACGATCAAGAAAGTATAGCTACAGGCATTTTGCTTCTATGAAATTGCATAAAGGTACACCCCTTTGATCCACAAATTAGAGACTATCCCAAAATGTTTTTAACAAAAACGTTATCCTATTAAATCCCATATGGTAACTCTACATTTAAAAAGGTCATCCACAGTAAATCTGGCCAGCGGAAAAGCAGTATTTCTACAAGATTGTCACATTTATAATATCCTAAAGTCATATGCATGTTCATATTTCCTGCCTTAGTGACATAATCATCTTGCTTGCTATTTCATTACCAGATACAGTTATAACATGGCAACTACTCATCATCTTAGAAAGGAAGCACAATTAGCATGGTCTACTTATGATGTAAATGAAGTATTAGGTCCAGGTTTAAATTGGTGTAATAGTAGCCATGTGTCATGCTTTTTTTTTTGGTTCTGTGTAGCATGTCCCCTACAACTAACTGGAGGGAAATACAAGGACTTGAGGAAAGATAACATCAGCAAATATGTTTGATTCTCAGGAACTACTTGGAAGATGATATACTACCTCTCCCCCCTCTATGCCGTCTACAACTATGCTATTTACATCCATGTGCATGCCAGAAGTATTTAACAAGACTCATGGTGTAGTACTAGATAATACGCTTCCATTTATTCCAAAATAATAGATGAGTTCAAACCTTAATTAATAAATCACAGAAAAAGTTGAAGAGTATTACCCCACTGCAAGTAAGAATCATCACATTCAGCCACCGCAAAGCAAAAAAATAAACCTATGTTAGTGCTGAAAGATGTTAACAGATCGTTTAATTTGAAATGAGTAAAAGAAGAAATTTGACAGCCACCTCATGAGCCCAGAAAGATCCTCTCCCACCATGGCAAGTTGATGATGAATCACAACTTAAAGATGGCCAATACTTCTCTAGATCATCAAGCAATGTTGAGATCTGTGCAGTACAAAACCTTAGCAAAGGTAAAATGTGATATTGCTTTTGAAACAAGAACTTAACACATGATAATGATTTCTCAAAATGTATGGACGCTGGATAATCAACATATAATGTATGGAAGCTAGATAATCAACATATAATTTATGGAAGCTAGATAATCAACATAAGTATGCACACATAAATGTGTTGATAAGATTCTAATATTAAATAACTACAAAAGGAATACTTTGAACAGAAAAGTATGAAACAGAAGTTCTCCTTAAGTATGATAGGATATATAGCACAGAGAAAGAAAAAACACCTGAGTTGTTCAGTTTTACATAATCCAGATCATAGGGTTACCATCATAGAATTATTAGCTGAAAACATAATAACAGTTTGAGACCTAGAGTAAACAAATAATCTAATATCAAATTTAAGATATGCCAAATTCTTTGTAGCTTCCACCACAGGCACCCAAGATCACCCGCCTTAGAGATCCACAACATGCAAATGACTCCAAGTGCACCAGATTGAAAGTAAAATAGGTAATGTAAATTGAAGAACAGGAAAGCAGCTACCTCTTTTTCGTCAAATTCTGATCTACCACAACATGCAGGCCATGATCCATCATTATAGTCAGGCCACAGGCCATCTGTCACACATGATATGTAAACTGATTAGCATGTTTCTTCCAATGCTCTATAAACCTACAACAGCAAAAAGGCTCAGTTACTACTCACTACATCACATTCATAATGCGAAGAAAACTTTAAGATGATCAAACAGTGAAATGAAGCCTTTAAGTTTGTTTTCAATCCAAAGTTTAGATACTTCCGAAATAGAAGAAATTTACTCAGTTTCTTGAAAAAGGATACCATAAAATTAGTCAGCTATCCTTTTGTCTTCACAGTAAAGAATTGACTCATACAATAAGGATTAGTAAAAAAAAAAAAAGGTATTGTACTTACGGATTGTGAATTCAGTTGGAGCATTGGAGCTGGATTTAAAAATAAAAAAATCAAAATCACCGAAAGAAAATATAGCAACGTCAGTTCCATTACCAGGTTGATATGCCTAATTTCTGAAAAAAAAAAAAAGGCAACACCTATTGCTCTAGGAAGGCAAAAACTTGGATATCGAAGTCACGAATTGTACAGGAAGTGGTACATTATTTTTATAGCTGCTACGGAAAAACATGATACCTTGGTGAAAGGTAGCTCATTTGACATTAAAGAAGTAGAATCAGGTGTGAAGTACCAGAAGAACTTGCCACACTCATAATGATAGTAAACTAAGTGAAGTCAGTCGCCGTGATCCTGACCAACAGGTTCCTAATTTAACAAATTACAACAATCTGAACGATAATCAAATGATTGGGTTTCCAGAGTTTCACTGGAACCTAAGTTTTGAGATACTGATCTAATAAAGACACACGCTTTACACATATCGAACTTTCAAAAACTACGGGAGTTGAATTCAGGGAACAAAATCGCTCAAAAACCTCAAAACTTTACTTCTTTTCTTGTCCTAAATTGAAAACTGCAAATCGTAAGAACATCCCGATGCCAGAATCAATCCCAAGTTTAAACCAAATAATGCATGCCTCTGACGAACACGCAATCAGCCAAGAAACCATACACCAACAGGAAACAAAATTATCAAGAAAAGGAATCCTACCCTCGACAACAAGCGTTCTGGCGGCAACAATGGTGAGTCTGATGGCAGTAAGAGCCAGGCCACTGCAGAGCCAACTTAAAGTAATCGAACTCTCTCTGCCCTTCTCTTCCGTCTACCTTCTCGATGAAGAAAAACGAAGCCGTAGCGAGGAAGACGAGAAGCAATATGAGATGGAGTAGAGCTCCAACAGAGAGGGAAGGCATTGGACGGATATGTGTTTCTTTGGTCTTATTAGCAAGCATTCAAGAAATTATAGCTTAAATAAAAGAGGAAGAAGGTATCATAGCATTAGTCACTGGAATATGCCTGGGTCACATTACTGACATAATATGTCCGTCCATATCTTGTATCACATATATCAGATCTTTTTTTGTTACAATATTCTATTTTTATTCATATGAATTCTACTTAAATGTATAGATAGATATTTAATATAATAAAAATAAATAGAATAGAAAATTTAATAGGTATTTATTAATAGATAAAAGGTAGTTGCTTGTAATTTTCAATTTTTAATTTTAATTTTTTAAATAAAAGAATTATTTAGTTATTAATATAAATATAGTTATATTTTTATCACTAATAATAATAAAATTTAAACATAAATTAATATCAATATAGTTATGTTTTTATTACTAATAATGATAAAATTTAAAAATAAATTAATTCTTGATAGTACATCAAATTATTAAGAAAAACATAAACAAAAAATAAAAATTATTTTTTAATGATTTTTATAAATTTTGAAAACTAGAAAAAAATTAAAACGGAAAACTCAAACAAATAGTTTGTTATAAATTTTAAAAATTAGAAGAAATTAAAACCGAAACTCAAACAAACAACATTTTTACGTTAAATTTGAAAAAAAAATCAAAAAAAATTTGGAAGCAAATAGACCCTTAGTATGCAAGTAGCACAAAATTTATGTTACACAAAGAAGTATAGGCCTTTGAGCAAACTATTTTCAGTCTTGATCATCAACATTACCACACTTTTTCATTTTTTCTTAAGGTTATAAATCGAATTTACATTATTATAATTTTGTTGGACAAGGTTTAGAATTAAGGAAAATACTATATAACACAATATTTATTCTTTAGTCTTCAATTAGTTGACTTATTTTTAATGTTAAAGTACCTAAAAGAACTTTATAAAAATTATACCTTTTAAAAGATGGATTTCATAATAAGTGATTCAATTAAAATTGAGGGATTATTTTATAATTTTAAAAAATTATTACAAACAATATCTAGTATTAATTAATACTAGTATTGTATTGTAATATTCATAATTTTGATTATAGAGTTAACTTGATCCAATTTAATATAATAAAATTCAATTTTACTTAATTGACTTGAATTTTAAACAAATATTTTTATTCTCGTTATTTTTTGCTAAAAATGTTTGCTTTTTCTTCAAACATTTTTTCCATTGAATCTTGATAAATGTTAAATAGTCTATATTTTAAACATAATTTTGAGAATATTATGCTTATATTTTGATTTTTATAGGATTTAATACTTAAAATGATTTATATTTTATTTTGGGTCTTGCTTTAGTCCCTCGATGGAGAAGGAATAAATTCAAGAAGATTTGAGTCAAGTTTGAGCAATGTTATCACAAATTTTGGCTAAAGATTCATAGTAAGACACTAATATGGTACCGTATTCTATCCCCTTATTCTAAAAAGGTGTGTATTGTTTCTAGGAGAGTTTGTTGTGTGAATAAACACGACACTAACAAAGCTCATGTTCCTACCGTGCTTAATACTAGTCATTATGTTTCCTTGTGTTGGCAGTTGCACAAAATAAACGGCCACTTTGACAGTTAACAAAGGATTAGTTTCTTATTAACTTCCATTAGTTATTTTTTTCGTAATATAAAAGGAGGATTAATGGGGTGGAAATGAATAATCGCATTCGTTGCAATCATAGAGAAAAACTTCCTCCATTCTTTCTCACATGAAGCAAACCATCAAGGTTTAGAGTTTGGAGCATGAATTAACAGTGACTCTAGTAGCCAACTGTGAAACGTGAACTAGCAAATAGCAAATCGATCGATTGCTTCCACACTAAGGTCAGTCCTTATAATTCTACATTGGTATCAGAGCCGAATTATTTGTTTCCTAGTCTCGATGTCATAAGCATGATTAAACCATTCAATTAATCCGTTTAATTGAAATCTTTCTCTCGCAATATACATATATGTTATGTGTTTTTTCAACTTCTGTTTTTCTCTCGCGCACTAAGACATATATTTTATGCTTTGTTTCTATTTTCTCGTTGTTTTATTCTGCCTAAAACTCAAACCTTTGAAAGAGTATCGCAGAAGCCATGGAAATAGTGACAAGAGATGAGAGAATTTTTTTTTGTTTAAATGAAAGCAGTGCAGAGGAGAAAAACAACGATTTTTAAGGAAAAGAAAGTGTAGGGTTATGACGGTAGACATCAATTGTTATTTTGTTTTTAGTAAATTGGTGGGTTACTACTTTGTTTCACGAAGAAAGGATCTCCCTCCCGTTAGATAGAGATAACCAGAACCAAAAACAATCAAAAATGTCCCTAAATACGTGTAACAAATCTTGTCCTTTTCCTACGCTTATCGATACTTTTGTTGGAAATGACAATTGCATCGCTCACTACTCATATGTATGATCTTCAATAACCTATATCTCTTCATTAATTGAAATAAAAAATCTCTCTTCTATTTTCTTCTGAAAATAGAAAACAATTTGTTTTAACATTTTGATTTTCCACCTATTGCAGTACTTTTCCAACAAATTTTTCTCTGTTTCAAATTCATTAATGATACGTGAATGGGTTTTACAAAAAATGAATTTTGACGAGTTTAGTAAATTTGTTTTTGCTAAATTAATTTGATGAGAAATAATTTTAAATGGTTTGTCTATTTATTTTTAAGTAAGTTAGTTTTACATTTATTTAATTCATTAATGATATGTGAATGTATTTTACATAGAATGAATTATTATGAGTTATATATATTTGTTTTATATAAAATGAATATCTTCTTAATATTTTTTATAAGAATATGTTATGTTAATTTGTTTAACATATGATATTTTTTTGAATTTGTTTCATGTGTATAATAATTAAATTGTTATAAATTCATGAATATTTCATATAATATAATTCGAAATATTCCATAATTGTGTTTTATAAGTAATTTTGTATTATATTTAAAATAATATTATATAAATGAGTTTTATATAATTTTGTATGTAAATTTTGTTTTACATGTATTAAGTTTTAGTTGTAAATTAGCTTTACAGATTGTTTATTTTTGGCATCTTTGTGACATATCAAATTAAAATAGTTTAATTAAATTAAAGAAATTCCTAGTTCATTTTTGTATGAGATGATTATGAGCTTAGCGAAATTTTCGACCATACGATGTGAATTGTGGATTTTTTGATAATTTAATTAAATGTAATTGTGCCTCACATTTTTTAATATATACTTGTAGATATGACAACTAAAACCATGATCAGTGATTTGTCCACTACTGACAAATTGGATGGGTCCAATTATGATATGTAGCAAAAGAATATTCAGTATCTTCTAAATGAACGAGAATTGCCCGAACGTTTAACCACAATAATGACTACGCCTTTAGTATTAGACAAAGACGGAAAAGATATTGATATTGCTTGTGAGCAATATTAAGCATCCTTAAAGGCTTAGGAAGATTGGTCCAAAAAGGATCGTAAGGCATGTTATATTATGTTGTATTTCATACATGACGATCTAATTGGAGTGGGCATTGTCCCACTATTAAGGATATGTGAGACAAGCTTAAGATCATGTTTGGTCAAACATCCGCAATAAGGCTTCGTGCCTTACACCTCAAATGGATGAACTACGAGATCAATACGACTCGTACTATAGCTGAACATTTACAAACAAAGAGTGCTATGGTTCGTGATCTTAAGGCAGTTGGTCGGGCTATCTCTGAAGAGGAACAAGTCCTGAATGTGATTTGGGCTCTTCCAGATCATACTGAGCACTAGAAGAATGTGAAACTTGTTTTGACATAGAATGAGAATATCAAAACTCTTGTAGGGATAATAAGGCACCTCAAAATGGAAAAGGATCGCTTAAAAGTATCTGACTCTTCCAATGTGGCTCTTGTTGCTAAAGGGAATGGACCTTAAGGAAACAATACCAATCAAGGTAAGAGAAAAGGTTCTTGGCCTCCTCAAAGGAATGGACCAAAGGGTCATATTGCTAAGAAGCAAAAGGCTAAGGGCAAAGAAGAGAAAAACATAGGATGTGTGAAGTGCTATAACTGTGGAAAGAAATGTCATTTTTCTCGAGATTGTACTGGACCTAAGAAGGTATCTTTCTTATCCATTATTCCTGAGTTATATGTTTGTTCTCATGCATTAGTTGCTAATTCTCTTCCTAATTGGATTGTAGATAAGGAAGCAACCAAGCACATAATTCGAGATCGAACTGGCTATGTGGACTTTCATCAGTATCCGGTGGGTTCACAAACTGTCATGTTGGGAAACGATAGTGAAGAAGATGTCCTAGGAATAAGGACATATCAGCTCAAGTTACATGGAGGAAATACGTTACTTCTCCATGATGCTCTTTACGTACCTGGGGTGCGATGCTGTGTTTCTTTAATGAAATCATGATTTGTTTTTAATTCTAGTCACAATGGATCGGATATTTTGTATAATGGCAATGTTTTTGGCCATGCTACATTGAACAACAATTTTCTTATTCTTGATTTAGATGCATGTTATGATAATTCTTCTTCTGTTTATGTATCATATTATGATCCTGATTCTAAATCTGTTAAATGACATGCTAGACTTGGTCATATTGGCCAAGATAGATTGAGTAGGCTAACTAAAGAAGGTCTTTTAGATCGACTCACTAGGGTTAAGTTACCTAGATGTGAGTCATGTTTAGCTAGTAAGGCAACTGCGAAACCTTTTGGTAAGGCTTCAAGGGTGTCTGGACCTCTAAAGGTTATTCACTTTGATATTTATAAACCCATGAATATTAAAGTGTGTCATGGGGCTATCTATTTTCTCACTTTGATAGATGACTATTCTCGCTATGGGTATGTGTAACTTTTAGCTCATCGTTATGAGGCGCTTGATGTGTTCAAATGTTTTGGAAAGAAGAGTTAAAACTCTTTGGACCGATCGTGGTCGAGAATATTTATCTGATATGTTCAATGAATTTTGTGAGAAAAAAGTTATAATAAGACAACTAACGATTCCTCGAATTCCACAACAAAATGGTATTATGGAGTATAGTAATCGAACATTGCTTGACATGGTTAGGTTAATGATGGCAAACGCTAGTCTTCCAATTAGTTTTTGGGGAGATGTGTTGCTGACGACAACTTATATTCTTAACCGTGTGCCAAGTAAAAGTGTACCCGCCACTTCAGATGAGTTATGGAATGGAAGAAAGCCCTCTTTAGATCATTTGTGCTCATGGGGTTCAGTTGATTATGTACACAACCCGACTCATAAACATGGAAAACTTGGTCCAAGAGCCACCAAAATGGTGTTTATAAGATACCCTAAACATCCTAAAGGATATGTTATGTTTGGTAAGCACTTGAATGGTGGCATGATGAAAGTTGATTCCCGCAATGTGAAGTTTCTTGAGGATGAGTTCCCAAGCATAGGTGAAATCAAAACGGATCTAGAGTTATATAAGTTACAATAAGATAATCTTAGTGAGGGGGAGAATTTAGTTACTCGCCAAGTCACCAAGGATAGTTTATCTTCTCCTACCTAAAAGAACCAAGTTGAGAATAAGGTTCATCTTCAATCTCTAACCTAAGAACCTGTGGATAGTCTAAATGTTCAAAATCCCTCATCTCACTAAGATAGTGGGAATGGTTCTCAACTTGATTAGGACCCCACATCTCTAAGAGAAAGGGGGAGATATTCTGAATCAGAATAGGAAAATGTATGTCCTCGACTTCGAAGAAGTGAGCGTGGAAGAATTCCTCAACGATATTTTCAAATCGAAGAGGAAATATTCCTTTGTACTCCTTTGGAAATAAAAGATCCAACCTCTTTTCAAGAAGCTGTTGATTCACCTAACCACACAGAGTGGATGGATGCCATGAGGGATGAAATGGACTCAATGGCAAGAAATAAAGTTTAGGAACTAGTTGATCTTCCCACCCAACAGAAGTTTATTGGAAACAAGTGGGTTTTAAGATAAAACATCGGGCAAATAAAACAATCGATAAGTTCAAGGCCCATTTGGTAGAGAAAGGCTATACCCAAATAGAGGGTATAGACTATGAAGAGACATTTTCTCCCGAGGTGAGATTTTCCTCTATTCACTTACTTTTGGATCTGGTTGCCCATTTGGACCTGGAGTTGTTTCAAATGGATGTAAAGACTTTTTTCCTTAATGGTAACCTTGAGGAAAAGATTTATATGAATCAACCTATTGGTTTCATATCAAAAGGTCAAGAAGAAAAAGTGTGTCATCTTAAAAGATCCATATATGGTCTCAAACAGTTTTCCAGATTATGGTATTTCAGATTCCATGAAGCCATTACTTCTTTTGGCTTGGTCATGGTTTCAGAAGACCATTATATGTATGTCAAGAGAACAATAAATGAAATTTTGTTTCCCACTTTGTATGTTGATAACATATTAATGGCCAGAAATAATATAGAGATGATCAAAACCACTAGAGAGTGGTTGTCCTCTATCTTTAAGATAAAGGACATGGGTGAAGCTAGGTATGTCCTAGGTGTGGAAATGACTAGAAATCGTCGCAAGAAGCTTCTTGGTTTAAGTCAGGAAGCATATATTAATAAAATCTTGGAACGTTTTCTACCGCATTATTTCAAACCTGTTAATACTCTAGTTAAAAAGGTTCTTACCTTGAGTCTTGATCAATGCCCTAAAAAAGATAAGGAAAAGAATAAATGAGTAATGTTCCCTATGCTAGTGCTGTAGGAAGCTTAATGTATGCTATATTGTGTACACGGCCTGATATTTACTTTGCGGTTAGTTTGGTAAGTCGTTACCAAAGCAACCCAGGACTTGCTCATTGGCAAGCAATCAAAAGGATTTTTCGCTACCTTCGTGATACTTTAGATCTGGTCCTTTGCTATCAAGGTAGGGATTTAAAGTTAAAGGAATATTCAAATGTCGATTGTGGTGGTAACTCGGATGAGTCTAGGTCAACTTCAGGATATGTCTTCACTTTGAGAGGTGGAGCCATATTTTGGTGCAGCAAGAAGCAAGATTGTATAGCATTATCAACAATGGAAGCAGAATACGTTGCTTGTTGTCCTGCAGCTCAGGAGGTAATATGCTTGAGAAGTTTTCTTCAGGATCGTAATCTTACTCCTAGAGTTAATGATCATATTGAAATGTTATGTGACAACACTGCTGCTATACAGTTTGCTAAAGATCCGAAGTTTCATAGAAAATCCAAGCATATCAAGCGGCGCTATCATTTTGTAAGAGACGCCATAAAAAATAAAGAGGTTGCCATAAAGTATATACCTACTAACAAGATGGTAGCTGATCCCTTAACTAAACCTGTTCCTCAAGATTCGTTCAAGGCTCATGTGATGAGATTAGGTTTGCATAGGGTTTAGCTTTTCATTGAGTTATATCTTGTTGTATAAATGGATGTGTTTTAATTAGAACAAGTATTTGTTTAATAAAAGTTTTTCTCAAATATTCATTGGTACACAATTACATGATAAGGCACATTGTAATCTCACCAGACTTCTGATTGACCTTGTCACAAAGGTAATCGCCCTAACGCTTGAGTAGCACGTAGGATGAGACTTCACAATATTAATATCGCGTGTATGTAATATTGTGTTATCTTCATACTTGTGTAGTATGCATGATCATTTTTTTTATTTGAATAGTCGCCTTAGTAAGTCTAAGATGACACTCTAATGAGTTAGATGTGAAAAATTCAAATTTCAAATTAAAGCCTTAAAGCCAAATCTCGAGTGCCAAGATTAACATTAGGTATGTTAATCTAGTAGCTCGGATTATTTTTTTAAGTAAAGCTAGATTCATTATCTGCATGGCATAGAAGAGTGATATACCTAGCTTAGTGGGATATGCTATGACGCACATTTTATATTGTGTGTGCTATATAACAACCTTCTTGTGAAGTGACAATTAAATCCCTTTCTCTGTCACTGTGTGATCACATAGACTTTAATGTCTAATCAAATGAAACCTTTCGACTTAGAACTAGGATATGAAGTCAAAACTTGGTGTTGCTACTTTATTGTATTTTCCAAGGGTTAAGATGTATACAGTCTATCGGAGCACATTAGGAAAGATGTTAAGCTAAGATGGATTATTACGAGTGTTTAAGGAAGAATCTTTTCCTTCATCACCATATCAACCCGGCCAATTATACTTGGTGTATAATCATATGATATATCTATGAGTATAAAGGGATAGTATATGCGTTCGGTGATGTTTTGAATGATTTGGGGTATCGTGAATATGTGAAAGTATTATGTTAGTTAGATGGTCACTTAATATAACACTATTGGTTTTTTAATGGTCGCACGCCTCATTCTCAATATGACACGTGAAATTTTAAAGAGAAGATGTAACTCGTAGCTTATGTGGCTGAGTGGGAATTGTTAGCAGTTGCACAAATAAATGGCCACTAATTGACGGTTACATCAGAATTAGTTTCTGATAACTTCCATTAGTTATTTTTCCCAATATAAAAAGAAGGATTAACGGGTGAAAAAATTGATTTTTGGTGCAATCACCAAAAAAAAAGACTTTCTCCACACTCTTTCACGTGAAGCAAACCATCAAAAGCTTAGAGTTTGAAGTGTGACTTAACGATGACTCTAGTAGCCAACCGTGATATGTGGATTAGTAAACGACAAGAAGATCCTGACGCTTCAGCACAAAGGCTAACCATTTGGACCATCTCTCAAATATCAAATACATTTGTTTATAATAAAAAGGATCATCCCATCGATATTGCCTCGTAATTGGAAGAAACTTAAAACGTTGACATTGGCTCGTATTGATATTTATAAGATATTATGATGAACTAATGTCTTACATCACTAATTTTGACATAAACCTAACATCGTATGCCACATAATTAAGTGTAAACTATTCTTTCCTTGCACCTTTTTCGTACAGTAAACTATTGGGGAATAATTTAATCACAGCAATATAAACTAATTAAGGCATGCCACTCAGTTAATAGTTGGGGCTGGAAAATATAGACTTTTTATCTTCTCGTCGCTTTTTGGCAACAACCTACGCAAGAGTCGGATAAGTTTCTTATTTGATATAAGTATAAGCAAACGTAATTGCACTCGAAATACCCAAATGCAACGTGTCGTAGGCACTTGAAGGAGGTTGTCCACAGTATGGTTTATTTTCATGTGAAATATTCAATTCTAGACCAACTAGTCCATGTAACAAAACACGTCTACTTGGCGATGTTCCCTTGCAGCCGCCTTTATTGCCTTGGCTGCGGGTCAAATATCTGGCCAATTTGCAGTTCATTTACATTTGCAGACATTTGAATGCAAACGGTCAAATAATACCTAACAACAGGAGGGTGTGGACTGAGATCCATGGCTCATTTTATGGAATTATTCCCTAAAACAATAAAAATAGTCTAATTGCAGTTAATTAAAAAAGAAAGAAATAGAATCAACCAAAAAAAAAAGACAAACAGAAACAGAGAAGAAAAAGACGAAAGAAAGAATCGTGGCCTCGCTTACTTTCCGGCGAAGTAAACAGGGGAGAGCCGAGCATGGGGTTTTCATATTAATATTCATATGCGATTAATTAGGTACACACGTTTTACAACGCGAAATGGAAAAGTTTACGACCATATTTTATATTGTTTTGATGTATTATCTTTGACAAAGGAATACCGCTTCCTATAGACAATTAAACATTCAATTTATATTTAATATCCGAGTAAAATAAGATAGCGTTAGTGCATCATATCTTGTTCTTTTATCAGCTATTCAATTTCATTTCCCAAGGTTTACATTGACAATTTAGTAAAATACAGGGTGGAACAATTTTTTTTGGCTAAAAGTGCACTTAACCCTCAATATTTACAATAAAATACAACTTAAATCCTATTGAACTTTATCATTTTTTAAACATTTAAAACAAAGCTCGACAAAAGTAATTTTTTATTAGTTAAATATAACGTTGATGTTAATGTGATATTATTTTTATTTTTAAATAAAAAGAAAACTCTACCATCACATAATTAATTTTTTAAAATTAACCAAAAGTAGGCGAATGTCACGTAGCATTTTTAGTTATTTATGTTTTCACAAGTAGAAAGGGTGGAAGAGTTAAGTTTTACTATCCAATCCCAATAAGATGGATTTGAATTCTGGACTTCGGTTATATGAAAGATAATGACAACGATGGCTTCAACAATCCAGAGATCACCGTGAAAGAGCTTAATTATAGTTTAATTGACTTCTCCAAAGCTAACAAAAATATTGATTTTCATTTGAGTTGGTGTTGTTACTACTTTAGAACCTGTTTAGTTGTATGTTAATTAATATAATGGAATGGAACGGAACAGAATAGAAAGGAACAGTTTATAATGAAATGAAATATAATATAGTGAAAAGTTGTTTGGGAAAGATGGAATGGTTCATAACGTGATGTAATAAAACGTTATTTGGAAGATAAATAGAATGGAACGGAATGTATAATAAATAACTATTATACCCCAATATTAAAATGATTGTTGCAATTAAAAAGCCACAGTTATTCAAGTCACAACTGTGACTAATAAATTTTTATATATTTTATATTTTTAAATAATTAATTTTATTATTAATTATATACAATTTATTATTAATTATATAAAAATATTATTATTAATTATTTAATAAAATTTATTC
>JAOTAY010000009.1:8037219-8052683 GCA_025629805.1 Erythroxylum baracoense | reverse complement strand
CTGAAATTATTACTTAACCAATTCTTTAGTTTTATTATTATCAAAACAAAGAAGGATTTAATTTGTCAACCTCCATTGGTCCAACAAAACCTTAAATATGACTCAATTTAACATGAAAATTTTCATAAAAGCTAAGGTAGTTAAACTAATGGATGCATAAGTTATTTACCCTATTCTGATAGTTCTTAGGTGAGTCCTATACATGTAGTATCAAAGAAAAGAGGGATGATGGTGGTACTAAATGAAAAGAATGAGTTGATTCTTATAAGAATCATCACTGCCTAAAAGGTGTGTTTTGATTATAAGAAGCTTAATGATGGTACACATAAGAACCATTTTCAATAACATTTCATTAATCAAGTATTGGAACAACTATTATGGGACACGTACAACTATTTATTGGATATACTATCTGGTTATTTCAAAATTCTTATAGCCTTAAAGGATCAAAAGAAGGCAACATTCTCATATCCATCGAAATTTTTTGCTCATCAACAAATGCCTTTTGGTTTATGTGATACACCTGCTTACTTTTTAAAGGTTCATGTTGGTGATTTTTGATGAGTTAGTCAAGAATTTCATGGAGAGGCATATGGATGATTTTTCTATTTTTGGTGATTTCTTTGACTTATGTTACAAAACTTAAAAAGAGTGCTTAAACAGTGTAAAGACACTAACTTAGTGCTTAATTGGAAGAAATGTGATTTTATGTTATAAGAGGGAATATTTTTAGGTTACAAAATATCTAATAAAGGCATAGAGGTTAATAGAGCTAATATAGAAACTATACAGAAGTTACCCCTACCAACAATGGTAAAGGCAATTAGAATCTTTCTTAGACATACTGGGTTTTATAGGAGAGTTACCAAAGATTTTTCCAAGATAGCTAGACCTCTTACCAAATTGCTTAAGAAAGATCTTCCTTTTGATTTTAATGGTGAGGGTTTATATGCCTTTAATGTCTTAAAAGAAAAATAGCTAATTTCCCAATCATAGCAGCATAGTGGACTTTTACTTTTGAACTCATGTGTGATGCTAGTGATTTTAAAGTTGGAGAAGTGCTTGAACAATATAAAGATAAGCATTTTCATCTTGTATACTATGCCAACAAAACCTTAATGAATATATAAGAGAATTATACAACTATTGAAAAAGAGCTACTTATTGTAGTTTTTACATTTGATAAATTTAGATCTTAGTTTATTATATCCAAAATCATTCTCGTTGATCATTTAGCACTTCACTATATTTAAAGCAAAAACAATGCTAAACCAAGACTACTTAGATGGGTTTTATTGTTATAGGTGTTTGATCTTAAGATCAAAGATAAGAAAGGGGAGGAACCTAGTAATAAACCATCTGTATTGTCTTAAGAATCATAAAATAGAAAAGAAAGTTAAAAAAGATATAAATGATGCTTTTTTTTAACAATTAGCTTTATGTGCTTAATGTGGATGCAATTTAGTTTACTAATCATGCTAACTACTTAGTTAATTAGGTTCTACCAAAGGGGATGACTCAGTAACAGAAGAATAGATTCTTCTTTAAAGTGAGGAATTAACTACAGGAGGACTTATACCTATTTTATGTTTATATAGATCAAATAATCAAAAGGTGAGTACCTTACCCTAACATAATTAGTATTTAGTAGCACTACCATAAAAGACCAGTTGGAGGCCACTATTATGTAAATAGGACAATAAGAAAGATTTTAGAACCATACTTTTATTGGCCTACATCATATAAGAATGCAAAATGGTATATGAAGTATTATGATAAGTGCCAATGGATAAGTAATATTTCTTATAAGGATAAGAAGCCCTAAACTAGTATTAATGTGAGTGAAGTGCTTGATGTGTGGGGCATTGATATCATAGGCCCATTTCTTACATCCTTTGGTAATAAATATTTCTTAGTTATTGTCGATTTTCTCTCAAAGTGGGTTGAGGCTCAAGATTTGCCTCCTAAGATGCTAGGTAGTTATTAAATTTGTGAAGAAACTACATACACATTTTGTTGCACCTAGAGCTATAATAAGTAATAGAGACACACACTTGTGTAACCATCAATATGAAGAAGTGCTTAAACGATTTGGTGTTACATATAAGTAGCTACCCCTTATTTTCCTCAAACTAGTGGCCAAGTGGAAGTGACTAATAGGAAATTAAAATGGATGCTAGAAAAGATTGTAGAGCACGATAGGAAAGATTGGTCTCTGAAGTTAGATGATGCTTTATAGGCCTATAAGGCTATTGATAAAATGTTAATTAATACCATAAATTATAGGTTATTTTATTGGAAATCATGTCATTTGCTAGTGGAACTTGAGCATACAGATAAAGACATATTTTAAGTCAACATACACTGAACGAAGTTATATTTAGGAGGAGATTCTCAAGAATTTTAGGGAGATATCTATACTCTCTATAATGTTGTTGACAAGTAGAATGCTTGAGCAAGAAGTCTGATTAAAAGACTCTTAAATAAGCACTTATTAGGAGGAAACCCAATGATTTAGATGTGTTCATTTAAATTTGATTTGTTTAGTAATAATTTTAATATGTCTTTGTTTCATTTTGGTGTTTTATGCATATGTTTTGAGTTAAATAACTTTTAGATTGAGTTAAATAATTTTTAGACTTATGGATTGAAGTATAATTTAAGAGTTTTTAATTTTCTTCTTATGTTTATTCCTCTTGAGATTAGTTCCATTTGAGCTTTTCAAGATAATAGGTAACATGATACATAACACATGTTTGTGTTTTCTCCATATTAAAGAACAACTAGATGTCCATAAGGAATAAAGAGCAATATTATAAAACATGCTACCAATGCTACATTATGTTTTTCCTATATTCTTAAACTCCCTTACATGTTTGAAACTTGGGTTTGGTTCTCTAAAGAAGCATTGTAAAATAGTATGAAACATAGGCATAACATGGTATTGTGTAGCTCCTATGTTATACATCCAAGTTAAGGTATGAGATACAAGCCACCAGGTATTCTCCCTTATGTAATCTTAGATAAAATCTATCCTTTTGTGTTCTAAAAATGGACAAAACATAGTTTGATGTTATCTCTTTATTTAAAAACCAAATTTACGTAGGTTCTAAGTCCATTTTGGTGCAAAAATGAATTTTAATTTTTAGGTAACATTGTCAAAACACAAGTAGTGTTTTAACTATGTTAGTTATATGATGTCTCTATTTCTTTTGTTGTTTGTTCACTAAAATAATACAAGCCTATGTTGTTTTATGTACTTCCCATGTTTAACCACACTAACCATGCCCCTCCTATGTCTGCCATCTAACAAATATGGTTCCTTGTCACTACCATAATATTCTCGTGTTTGCTAAGCAATGAACCATTTTAACCTCACGTTACAAAAAAAATATTTATGTGGAATCGTGTATGTCCTATGTTCAATAGCAATATAACCTTTAACTAAGTGAATACAAGTGAAAATTTTTTCTAAATTTCTTATTAGATTTATATAAAAGAAATTCATTTTTCTTTAATTTCTTAGCTTAATTTTTTTACCTACCTAATTCAATTCCATCACATTTTCACTCACTAAACATAAAATTGTAAAGTTTTATAAGGTATTCTTCAAGAAGCACCCAATTCTATAGATTAGGGATTTTAGGAGAGGTTCAAACATCTTCCTGTAAATTTTCATCCTCAATTATGTTGAATTTAAGGTATGTTTTTACTTTTAGCATTTACATTTCGTCTATTTCTCACTGTTGAATGATTGGAGAGTATTGTGAATTTTAATTTAAAGATATTTGAAGATCAATTGTGATGGACTTGTTTTAAGGTTACATTGTTTAAACTAAAGCCAAAATTTAGGTTACGAAGTGTTATTTGATGAATTCATAGATTTCAATTGGAAAATGAGGATTCTCTTGGTATGACATGTCATTGCTAATAATTTAATGGGATTTAGATGCTTCTTTATGAACTATAATTGTTAATTTGTTTAGATGAAAATCAGTTAAAGTTGGGATTTGAGAAATTTCTATATGATGATTGAATTGAAGAGTGATTTCTTGATCACATATTACTTTTATGATAATAGTGAATTGAAATTGTTTTTTTTGGATTATGAATGGATGTGAGTAGGGTTGAATATTTTAAGGGTAAATTTTTGTATGATGATAGCGAGATATTATAAGTATAAATTGTAGATTAGTAAGTTAATTAGGACTTAATTTCATATGAGGACATTTTAATTTTATTATTTACTAAATCATTACTTGAATGACTATTAATTTTTGGTGTTACAATAGACTCACCTTATACTATTAAATTTATATGAAATTGTGACAACATGGATATTATGATTGTTGCCTTTTTTTTTTCCTTTTTCAGGTTACATTATCAATGAAGATGTATGATAGCTATTGCATAGAATAAGTGAGAAAAAGAGCAGCCTTGTTGAAAGAAGCACAAAAATGCCCTTTCAAGCTTAAGGGAGGTTTCTTATAGGGAACCTGAGTTCTAGAACCTACCTACTGAGGATATCTCAATTAAGGTACCAACCAGAGCATAATTCGATCTTCCACTCTTAAATTTCATAATTGAGCTCTAATTAAAGTGATATTAGGAAATAAAGAAATTCAAGGTGTTATGATAATAAAGATAGTCTTAAGAGAGCTAAATTTATAGACAAGTGTATAAAGGATGATTAATTTTGATGGTTAGTTATAATGCTTTAAGATCTAAAATCCAGTGTATTGAGAGCTAATCTTAGATTCCATATATATGTTCTAGGTGATTGAGAAAAAAATTACTTGGGATGATGACTTGATGGTATGATTCCTTCTAGAGGAGTCAAATATAATTTCAACTACAATCAATTTAGCATCCATATGAGGTTTTATACTAAGAAGCATGTGTGTAATATGTATGTTAACCAAAATAAAGTTGATTAAGACTATTCAAATATCAATGTAGAAGTGTATTACATGTTGTGACATACGTGAAACTTTATTCACCCATGTTGTCTAAAGTTTCTAGATTATGTTTTCCTATTATGAGATATGCACACAAGCTTCTCGTCTAAAATTTATAGGCACGTTATGATAACACCAATGTAATGACCTATTAAGACTTATTATTCTTACACTGTATAAGATAATAAGTGTGATGACACTTGGAGCATGTATTCATTCAACTTATAAGAGGCTATTTATATTGGTCAAACTTTAGTGCAATCAAAATTGGGTTACCTATAACCATCTTGCCAAAGAGATTGGGAGTTGTAGTCAATGAGAATAGTTTGATGATTATTGTACTTTTTATCAATTTGGACTGAGGGCTACGAAGATTGTAAAACTGTGTGTAGATGCATATGGACAATATTTTGTACTGATAAGAGAATTAGAAAGAATATTGGAGGATGTGCTTATATAGAGAAATCATGTTAAGGTTAGGGAACAACAAAGAGCCCCTACATTACCTTTTTCTTGGAGCACTTTGAAAGTACACCTGCCACCCATGATGATGTATATAGAGCAGTATTTGCAATGGATAATATATATGTTAATGATGTTGGCACATCATCCAAGTGTCAAGATACCACCATTACTAATCCATCCATCATAGTTTACAGTTGTAGAGTTAGAGTTGGAGATCGAGACATATGAAAAGTGTGAGCTAGTAATTACAGAGCCATCACTAAGCAATTTAGTATATATGATGTCTATTCATGTCGTGGTGAGATCTAGGGCAACAGTACTATATGTGACTCCATTTAATCTGACATCAAGCATTTTACTAGCCTAAGACTGATGTTTATCACTATTGCTATTGTAATTTATTTTTCTTTTAATTTGTGTGATATCATGATTAGGTAGGAAAAAATTTAGTTGAAAATGATTATTAAGGGAAAGTAACAAGTCTTGTAATATTCTCTTATTTTGTGTTAGGGAAATTCTAGTTCTCCTATTTTGCTTTTCCTTTCATTGTTTTTTATTTTTTATTGTTTTTACACGTTGTGTATATTGAGGACAATGTACAACTTAAGTGTGAGGAGGGAATTAGGTGTTTATGCTTATCAATTTATTATAAGTAACTTAATAGGAAGCATTTTAGGAAAAATCTTTAACTTTAGAAGGATATTGTTCAACATAATTCATTATAAGTTGTTATATTAATTTGGAGTATTTATCTAATTAATTATGAGTGCATGATTATGTTTATCATAATTTGCTTCATTAATTATGAGAATGGGCTTTTTTTTAAAGTTAAATTAATTATATTAAAATTAAAAGCAGGCTAAGCCTTACAAAAGTATAGGATTTTTTAGAATGGATATTTGATTTACACTATGATACTTTTTGTATAATTTGAACATATAACTAAATTGAAAGTGATTTAAAGTATTTTTAGCTTCTCAATGAAAAAAATATTTTTTTAAATGAGTGAACATTAATTAAATTCACTTAATTGTCTTCAAACCAAGTGAAAAGGATGAAGTTAAAAAGTGATACTAATTGCCATTTGAAATGGTATCCTAATTGATAATCGAGAGTATTTTTGACAAGGTGTTTACTCTCGTATTAAAAGGTTATCTAAATAATCAAACAAGCCTCTAAGTGCTAGTGTGTTAATCTAAAGTTAGTGTTTTTCTTATTGAAAACACTTTTCTATCAATAAGGGGTATCAAAATATTTGAAATTTGAAGCATATCAATTAGTTGAATTTTATAGATTAAATTTAACTTTGAAAGATTATGGAGTGAATCAAATCAATTTATAACTTAATGCAAGTACCTAAATTTCTACGAATTTGATGAGCTTTGAAATTGAATGGATAACAAAAAATCACGATTAATGTGATTGATTTATTAAATTCTTACTTGGAGTTGCCACTTATTTAATTTATGAGTAATGAAATTATTTTTTTAGAACAAAAAAATGCTTAAGTGTGGGAGAATTTGATAAGTGCTAAATAACTGTATTTTTATCATAATTTTCAGAGCATTATGCTTGTGCTTTGATGTTTTTTTAAGGATATGGTGCTTAAAATGAAATATTTTGTTTTAGTCCCTCAATGATAAGGAATAAATTTAGGAAGATTTGAGTTAAGCTAGAGAAATTTGGCATAAATTTTGACTAAGGACTTAAAAACATGATACTAACATAGAACTATGTTTCATTCCCATATTTTAACATAGCTTATGTTATTTTTGGGAGAGTTTACTATATGAACAAATGCAACACTAATAAGCACTCATGTTCCTATTACGTTTAACACTGGGTCATTTTATTTTCTTGAGTGTTAGCCGAAAGGAAGAAGTCCATCAAGATTCATCAAGAACACTAAAAGATCTATAAGAATGATTTCTTATTTCTTGTGATTTTTCTTATGTATTTCAAATTTAATTTGTTTGAGGATAAACTAATTGAGGTATAGATCTAGGTGGTATAAACCATATAATCTATTATTTTGAATTGATTGTTTGATTTAAAGTAAAACTAGTTTTCTTAATAAATATTCATGGTTACTTATTGTGATGAATTGAAGTAGGAAACATATAAAGTTTATATCATATTTCATACATAAGGAATAAGAAATCATATTTATGATTAAATCAAAACATTAATAATGAGAGTTGCATGGAGTCTTAGGGATAGGACCATATAAATCTTTTATGTTAAGGTTAAAACTATTAGAAATTTATAAAGCAAATTAATGCATTTTTAGAGGTTTTGATTAAAAAGAGATTTCAATCAATCAAGGATATGGGCTATACATCTTGAGAAAGAATATAGTTGTAACTTCAGAATTCCTATCAATATAAGAAACTAAGATTAAACACTAAATCATGATAAATTTGAGCATAAGAAAGGTTTTTAAGTTATTCTTCTTTTATATGGATCTCATTTTTCTACTTGTTTATTCTTATACATTGCTTTGATTTTATGTCTTATTGGTTATTTTCGTTTTTTAATTATATCTTTCAATCAATCATTTATTTTATTATATTAGATAATAGGAAAACAGTTAGTACTAATAGTTGTAATCCTTAATAAGGATTGATAGTCGAACTCACTGAAACTAAACTACAGAAAATGGTAAGTTCATTTGCCGTAGTGATTTCTTTTAGTATTATTTTATATTTTGAGAAATATAAAATCATAATCGAATAAATTTTTTTATTTTTATTTGTATTTATTACATATGAGTTGAAATAACTTTCATTGTTTTGTTGTTATGAGCATATATGTTTAAGAGAAAATGTTGTAATCATAAATGATTATATTGTATCCTCATCAGGAAATGTAGTTATTTAAAAAGACCAAAGTCTAACACTTTTAGGGTGAAATTCTAAGCAAAAAACATATTGCTTGCTTTAATCATATAAATTTTTAACAAGCTACTCATATGGAATGTTCCACCTTAACTTTTAGTTTAAGTTATTCTTTTTATTTTATTTTTTAATTTGTACGTATAAAATTGTTCAAACTTATTCACACTAATCTAACTAGTTATGTATCACATTTTGACTTTAACCCATTACATGAAAAAACTTGGAACTTTAGGATTAATGCTATATTAAATATTCTTTATAAAATTGACATATTTTTATGAATAATTTATAGATTTATAGACCAAAGGCTATATATAAGACCTAATTCAATAAGCTAGAGTAGGGACTCATCTAATAAGTTAATCGATAAACATAAACCAATGTTAGTTGGGATGTTCTTAGAATATGAAGGGAACAAACACCAACCATCTCTATAAGATGAAGTAGGTGAGAGATTGGATCTTAGTTTGTAAAAATATGAATAATAATAGTTGATGGGTGATCCTAGTTTTTTGATATGTGTAAGTTCTAATTAATAGCCTCGATAATCTATAAGTATATGGTGTAGCACCTAAGGTGTCGATCCCACAAAGAGGGGTAATTTAATCTTAAAATCTAAGGCTAAAACAATTCACAGTAATTCAAAATGTAACAAAACTAAGGCAAGAATTTAATTCAATCACGCAACTCAATTCCAAGAATCAATCACAAAAATATTAATAAAGTAGCAGTTGCAACACACACTCAAGAATCAACTTAAAGGAACTATCAATTGAGAGAAGAGAATTTTTACCTATCTTTAACGCTAACCTAATCGATTATGAATTATCATATTATTGGTCTTAGACGATCATAGGGTTGATTACTCTCTTTTACTTATAACCATTAACCCTAAATTATAAGTCCTATTCATATTATGGAAAATTGTAATTTCTCAATTAACAATCTATCCAAAACCGCTAATTAGATATGAAGTTGTCCAACTACTATCGGGAACCTATGCGAGATCTCTCTTCACACAATTACTGATTTGATTAATTTCTCGTTCTTATTAAATCACCTAACTCTTGTTAACCTAATTTAATTATTTTTCATTCGATTCGCCCTCTCAGTCTATTATCGAATTATGTAATCATAGAAATCAATCACAATAAATCCAATAAACATAAAACAATCAGAGTTTATTAAATCAAAGATAAAAAACCCGAAGGTGAGTATAGAACATCTCATCATTCATAAATCCTATCATCAAACTAATATTCCCAATTCTATACAATATTAAAAATAGAAAATAACAGGAAATATGATCTTGGATGGACACGGGAGACAGAGATGTGAGAAACTCTAAATCCAGGAAATACGTTGACTTCGACTTCTTCTCTACTTCTCTCTTCCTTCTTCTTTTTCTCAATCTTTCGATGAGCTCACTCTAGGGTGAACTTCAAAGTGGATGATGCAAAAAGCTCCTCATCTTGTTTATCTTATTCTTTATATACCTTTTGTGTTTTGGGTAGCCCTAAGGTTTTTTCGGGGTCTGAAAGGTCCAAAAACTCTCTCGAAACTTGACATTTTTGAGTGTCTGTGCGTCTGCCCGATGAAGGCCACGACTGTAGATTGCAACCTTTTATGTTCTAGGCAGCCCTAGGGTTTTTCTAGGGTTTAAAAACTCCTTCGAAACTTGACGTTTTTTAGTGTCTGTGCATCTGCTTGACACAGACCACGACCGTGGCCGATATCTGAGCCTTCTATCACGATTGTGGCAAGCACGCCATGATCGTGGGCCGTGTCTTGGGCTTTTGTCACGATCGTGACCTATTATGCCACGATCATAGGTCGTTGTTTCAACCTAAGTGTCTCTGAAACTTCTCCATTCTTCGATATTGACCCTGAAACTAACAAACACATCAAGGTACCTCAAAAACATAATTAAGCTCAAAGACTTTTACTAAACCCCAAAAACACTTAAACACAATTAATTAACAAACTAACACTATTCTAACCTAAATATATACTAAATGATTAAGTTAACAATTAAATGAATATCAAACTAAGCCCTAAAACATGATGTAATTCACACTTATCAATGTGAGAGTCAATATTATTTTATATTTGCATTTTTCTTCTATTTATAGATAATGCACTTAATTTAAATTTTATAATACAAATCTAATTTCACAAGTCATATATATAATGAATGTAATTCAAATACAATAAAACATATGTCAATTCATACCCTAGATTAAAAAATGTAACATAAAATAAATGTCAAATTCTTAAAAAATTTTAATACTTGTCAATCTATTTTCATATGCTCTATCATAAAATGCTCCGCCATTTTCATGTGAACAGTTCTTATCTTCTTCAAAATCAAGAACCACAAAATCTATAGGAATACTGAACTTGTCCACTTGTATCAGAATGTCTTCCACTGTTCTAAACAGTCTTTTAATGGATTGATCAGCCAAATAAATTAACATCAATTTTGGCTTAACCTCACCTAGTCCCAACTTCTTCAATATTGATAAAGGCATAAGATTAATGCTTACTCCTAAATCGCACAAATACTTTGTATATAACACCCGACTACTATAGAGTATATACCCGAACATCCAGAGGACATTTAAGAACATACCCTATGACAATGGCATGTTAAAGCAGGCTTATACACTTATTATGACATTATATAGAATAACTCAAAACTTAAAAGTTCAACTCTTCATTTTATTTACAAACATAATTACATTGTAGTCATTAAAACAAATATTTACATTACCAAAACATTTGAGAGTTTACAACTCTTTATACACAAGTTCTATATGATATAAGAAACTACATAAATATAATCTACTTCTCAAATGTTAGCTGATTGACCTTTGAGTCATATCTTAATTTCCAAAGTGGTCCTATAGCGTATCTTAGGAACTAAGTCTCCTCTCTCGTACCTGGAAAGTCACGTTGCAATTTTGATGAGTTTTGTAAACTCAGTGAGCAAACCTTCATTGATGAGCTCACTTATATCTAATACATAAATATCCCATATATAACCAAGTACACAACATTCCTCATCTCAATACAATATAATGAATGTCACACATTTCATATACTTTTTTCAGGCATATTTTACTCATGCATATCCCAATCAATCACATTATCAACAAATACATAAATATGACATATTATAATATCATAACAATTTCAGAAATGATTTCACAATTATATATGTACAAATGCATATGCATATGAGACTCTACTTCACTATTATTTGTAGTGATCGAGCACTTTTCACTGTCCCATATCCCTTGAAGATATCGGCCTCTTTTTAGATGTTGTCTCGTATCCATTATGGATATCGGGATCATTAATCACAGAGCTAATGACTTTACGTGCATAATTATAAGCTTTAAGCTATTTCAAACTGGCTACTCTAATCACAACGCTTTTATCTGATTATGCATATTAATGTGATGCATCAAATCACAAAATATGCTATCAATAACATTTATTTATGATGCATAGTCAGTTCAGATGTTCATCGGACCTAAGTCTGACATTCAACAATATGTTGAGAATACAAATAACTTTCAACTTCATAAGCAATTAGAACACTTCCAATACATTCCCAAATATCAAACTCCTCGGACTATTAATGTCTGGAATTGTCACATACAGATCATTAATAGTTCAATAATTGGAAGTTAATAGAAATAAATCAATCCTAGTGAGAACATCTAGGTTACTCATAGTACGCTCCAGATTACGCTGTTGCCTGGATAGTCCAGCAATGTTTGGATTCAGTCGATTGACTAAAGCATCTAAAATCATTCAATACACACAAATTCACATTACAAAGTCGATCAATCAAATTCATATTCAATCATACACATATATGTATGTGCCATGTTCAATGCATACTCAATGACTTTCCTTGGTATGTTTCCTTAAATCACAATTCATAATCATTCAAACATTGTCACTTGGACATATCTTGTTTACACTTAGGTTTACTCCTTAATTAACTTATTTCATCTAAATTCATCAATCAATCGTTAAAGTAGTTCATTTTAAGCCTAAATGCATTATAGGATAATACCTTATAATTAGTTGTTTCATACTTCACTTAAGACAACATTTTATGTTCAAGCTTTGCCCACGATCGTGATGGATATTGCCACAATCGTGACAGAACCTTATGCATCAGGCCACGATCGCGGGGACTCTACCATGTTTATGACAGAACCAAATTTTACCAGGCCACGATCGTGCACTGAAGGCCACGATTGTGCCCTACATTGTTTCTCCCAATTTTACTCGAATATTTCACACTTAGGCATATCATTTACACTTCCAATTTTCCAAAATTCATGCTTAATTATACATCCTCATTTAGGCCTGAATTATACTCCAATTTCAACTCAAAATCATTCAATTGATAGTTCACACATCAAGATCTTTCATGCATCACAAATCAAACTAGAAATTACCATACATTATCATATATATAGTCCTAGTTCTTTCTTAATTCAAGAACACTATATTAACATCCTTCTTTAGCTCCAATCCACCTTCATTACACTTCAAATCCAAACCTAATTTATTCATGAATCCACCTATACGGCATCAGCTACAACATTAGCTTTACCAGGATGATACTCAATTGTGCAATCATAATCTTTCAACAATTCAATCCACCGCTGTTGTCTTAGATTCAACTCTTTCTAACTCAACAGATATCTCAAACTCTTATGATTGGTGAATACCTGAAATGTCTCTCCATACAGATAATGACTTCAAATCTTTAAAGCAAATGCCACTGCAGCAAGCTCTAAATCATGTACCCAATAATTAAACTCATGAGACCTTAACTGTCTCAATGTATATGCAATCACTTTACCATACTACGTCAGAACATATCCTAATCCCTGGTGTGAAGCATCACTATACACCACATAACCTCTAGATGCAGATAGAATAGTTAACATCGATGTTGTAGTTAACTGATGCATTAGTTCCTCGAAACTCATTTGACATTCATTACTTCATCTGAAAGATACATTCTTTCTCAAAAGTTTTGTCAAAAGGGCTGAGATCAGTGATAACTCCTTGACAAATCTCCAGTAGTATCTAGCTAATCTAAGAAAACTTCAGATCTCTGACACATTTCTCGGAGATTCCCACTTTATTACTACTTCAACTTTCCTTGGTCTACATGTATGCCCTATCTAGACACTATATGACTTAAGAATACTACTTGATCAAGCCAAAATTTACACTTACTGAATTTAGCATACAATTGCTTCTCTTTCATTACCTGTAGGACTAACCTTATGTGTTCAGCATGTTCCTCTCCACTTTTCGATACACCAAAATATCATCGATGAACATAATGAAAAAGTGATCTAAATAAGGTTGTAATACCTTATTCATCAAAGCCACAAAAGCTGCTGGGGCATTGGTCAACCCAAACGGCATCACTAAAAACTCAAAGTGTCCATACCTGCTCCTAAATACACTCTTCGATACATCAGCCTCTGCCATCTTCAACTGATAGTACCCTGATCTCAAGCCTAGCTTACTAAATACTTGAGCTCCCTGTAACTAATCAAATAAGTCATCTATCTTAGGTAACAAGTACTTATTCTTCACTGTCACCTTATTCAATTGCTTATAATCAATACACAGTCTTAGAGTCCCATCTTTCTTCTTCACAAATAGAACTGGGGCTCCCCAAGGTGACATATTGGTCTAATAAAGCCCTTATCTAACAACTCCCGTAACTGAGCCTTAAGTTTCTTTAGTTCCACAAGTGTCATCCTATATGGAGGAATGGATTTAAGAGCAGTACCTAGAACTAGATCGACAATGAACTCTGTCTCCCTATCTGGGGGTAAACCAGATAATTTTATGAGAAACACATCCAAAAAATCCCTAATAATAGGAATATCCTTTACTGTCTACTCAATACGAGTATCAACTATATAGGCCAGATAAGCTTCACATCCACCTCAATTCAATCTCAAAGCATTCATTGATGAAATCAGTTTGGCTGGCACCACTTAACTAACACCTTGAAATATTACTCTCGGTTGATTGGGAGATTTAAGAATTACCTCCTTAGTGTAGCAGCCCATCACAGCCCTATGTGCAATGAGTTAATCCATCTCTAAGATAAGTTCTATCTCACTTAACTATAATACTATCAGATTAGCTTCTAACTCTGCCTGATCAACTCAAATTATACACCCTTTACACACTTCTCCTATCACTGTAGTACTACCTATCGGAGTACTCACTTCTAATTCACATTTCAACATCTCTCTATCACAATGCAATTTAGATGCCAAATGTGATGTGATAAATGAATGTGTAGATCCTGGATCTACCAATACAAATGCTTTAAATTGAAAGACATTTAACACACCTGCTACTATATTTAGGGAGTTCTAAGCCTCTTGTCTAGTGATAGCATAAATCTTGGCCTGAGACTGTGGCTGATTACTCCGCACCTTAATCCTGATAGTAGGACCAATTGAACTTACTCTTGCTTTACCTCCACCTCAATGTCTTGATCCACTTGTTATACCCTGCTGGATAGTTGTCTAAGTCACTGTTCCTCCTCTCATTCCAAATTATGGTCTGAAAATTATGGGATAGTCTCTGATCTGATGTTCAAAGGAGCCATGATAGGTGTGCATTAGGATATGTTTTTTATAGGTAATTAGCATATGTTTTCTTGCATAATGATTGCTTATCGCTCTAGTTTAGGATTTAGTTTGCATGTTTTCATTAAGTTTGATTTTCATTGTGTTCTATGTGTTGGATGCTAATTAAGGGTAAGAATTGCTTATTTTTGTGTAGGAAAGGAGAGGAAGCAAGTTGGAGGATGAACAAGAAAGTATAGAAGAGAAGACAAGAGGATTGCATCTAGGACCAATTCCCACGTTCGTGGGAATTAAGCAAATTCCTACAGACGTGGGAAATCACAACAGAAGGTTTCTGTCTGTAATTCCCACGCTCGTGGGAATCATGCAAATTCCCACGGGCGTGGGAATTGTAATCTGAGGCAATCTGTGAGACTTCATTAAACCTAGGATTTTTGGATTATAAAAACATCATTAAGCCTCCATCTTCAAGGAGAGACGACACC
>JAOTAY010000009.1:8024905-8037119 GCA_025629805.1 Erythroxylum baracoense | reverse complement strand
AGCGGTCTTAGAAGCTAATTCGTCACTCTCGAACCTGAAAAGTCAACGTTGCAATTTTGGTTAGTTTTACGAACTCAGTTGAGTAACTATCCTCGATGGTTCACTCATATCACACAATTCACAACAATTCATACATTTGCATAATTCACATAATTCACGCTTATTAACATGTAGCATCACGACATGCTTTGATCATAAACTTTGGCATTTTTCGATCAATTCAATTCCACATTTCAATTGCAGTCATTCAAACCATATAATTCATGCGTATATGAAATATTTATGAGACTCACATTTATTTATTTCGTTGTTGTGACCGAGTGCCTTTTTCACTGTCCCATATTCGTTGTGGATACTAGAATTATTTACAATGTTCTTTATCCGTTGGGGATACAGGGCTCATTTTACATAGTAAGTTATAGGCTCTTACCATAATCTAAGCTTTAAGCTCTTTTTCACTGGTGACTCCGATCACAATTGCCTTTATCTTTCATGCATTCATGTGATGAAATGCACCATATGTGTTTAATCATTATGCTCATTCAATCACATTCACATTCTTTCTCATTCACATTTTTCATTGGAATTTTAGTCTGGGAATATTTAAGTTGAGAAGTAAGTAGTCAATCACATTCACATTCAAGTAGCACTTCCAATGTTTTATTCATGCTTTAAAAGCCTCAGACATTGAATGTCTGGAAATCAGTACATATGCATCACATGACAATTTAATACATAATTTAATAAAGAAACAATCATAGTGAGACCATCTTAGGTTACTCATAGTTTGCTCCAAATAGCTTATTGCCTCGAGGTTCCAGCAACGTTTAGATAAGGTCACTCTAATTGCTCCTCTATATCATACAATATATACATTTACACACATTACAACTTTGCATAATTATGTAAGTACTCATTTACGCACATATGTATATATGGATTATGTACAATGCATGCTCAATGACAATCCCAGGTACATTTCCTTAATATGCATCTAACAATCAATTAACATCATCTTTCAATCATTCTTTAATACCTAATACACTTTTCTTACTTTAATCGCTTCATTCATCATCCACTAGGCTCATTTAAGATCCCATTCAAGCCTGATTACATCATAGGAAAGCATTGATAAGTCAATAATTTATCTATGTACATGATTTGGAACAGTAGGCATAACTTTCACTATGGGTGTTGGATTAAGGTCATTCAAATACAATTTCAAAGATGACTTCGAGTTCTATAACTTCAGTGAAGATCCCAAAAGAGATTTTACCATTTAAAGGATCAAAATTGCATATTTATATAGGTCTCCCGAGCATGTCTGCCTAGTAGATATGTATGTCCCTCCAAACAGACATGAACAGAGTTGGAACACTGAAATTCTAGAGAAGTTCCACCCAGCGGGCATAAAGTCTGCCTAATGGACCTTTATAAGCCAATTGCCAGCTCCTACAATCACATCTAACACATCTTATGCATATCCTATCATTACTACTACAATTTCTCTTCATTCTCTCCTCCATTCAAGTTTAAAACATCCACAAAACACATCATACAAGATTGTTGATCATAACCCTGTAAAGAGAACATCCATCATATCTATACATTCTTCAATATTTTAACACACATGCAACTCCATTGACACTTTCCCTTTATCTATAAACTATCATCCTAATTCTTTCCATAATATCTATATCATTCATAATGCATCAGCACTTCATTTCCATAGTTCATTTTCCTCTTCATTCTTAGCACCATTTCATTTTAACATCAAACACCCAAACAAATTCATAACCTATGGTTAATCATAACACAATAAAACAAAACATTCATCCTCAATTTTCTACACATGTTCAACTTAGATATCATCTTCATTTTACTTCTATTTAATTAACCTAGCTTACCTCATTTCAAGACATCATAACACTCCTTCTTATAAACTCTAAACTCATGTTAATTCATCTCTAAAGCAATCAAAGCAATCCACGTTAGAAAAGGAAAACAGAGCATAAAAACATACATTCACTAATCAATTTTCTGCACTTCTTTATACACCATTTTTATAATCATTTTAACCCAAAAGCATCACTACATCAATTTATGAATCATTACTTATTATTTATGTAAAAACAAGACACTTACATGATCATCTCATAACTCACAATTCACATATGTAATTTCGTGATCAAGTCATCAAATCTCAAATTACTCATCATAATAGTTACATTTAACATTACCCATGATGACCAAAGTATAACTTACTTGATTTAGTTTAAAAATCTTCAAAATTTCACCTAGCCCTAGCTTTCTCCTCTCACATGTGCATCATCATCCAAGGGTGGTAGGGTTGGGTTTTTAATGAGAAATGAAGAATAGAGTAAGATGGAAGCAACAATTGATAGATGGAAGCAAGATGTAATGTTGATGAAGGCTTGGAGATTCAAAATTTGTGAAGAGACTTATAAGATAAATGAGAGTAAATAATAAAGTGAAACACCAATTAACAATAAAGGTAGTCTTTCATTTAGTGAAAAGGACGTGAATGAAGACATGGTGTGACACGTCCAATTCCTATGGATTTCACATGGTCCTTTTATTTAACTAGTCCATTTAACTCCAATTTTCACTCCAATTGTCTCCCAAATTTCAATGGCACTTGTCATTAAAGCCAATTATCATCCATAAAAATTTACAGTACCATTTGACAATTATTTTTACTACCATTTATTAATTGTCTTGCCACTCGGCATTTTTCCTAGTCCCAAAATACCCAAAATTTTCGAAATTTCCTAAATTTCACCAAAATTTCTAAATAAATATTGATATTCACCAATTCGATTTTCAATACATATAAACCACAGTTCACATCAAAAATCACATTTATAAATCAATTATACCCAAAAAATGTCAATGAATGTATCTACAATCATTTTACTGTGTGCAATTATCAATTTAACGTATATGTGTACTAAATGATGCATGAGCATGAAATGCAATTTCTAACTTCTCAATAATCTCTTATATAAAATATTCTAGGGTCCTAACCCTTAACATGGGATAACGGGATGTTACATTTTCAGTCTCAAATTTCAATATCATTCATCCTAAATTAGGTCTAGGTTTCTTTTGGAGAGTTTTAATACTATGTCTTAGGTTTTAGCTCCACTTAGAATTACCCAATTTGAAGGTCTTTAAGCTAGGTTATGGACAAAACATTAGGACTGATTCAAGTTAACCTAAGACATAATCCCACTACACATTCCTCTCTTGTCATATTTAATTAATTCTATACAAAGAAACATCAAAGTAATGCCAAGACAACATTGATCTTAAACACATCCATCTCACTCAAGAAAACCCATAAAAATTAGAAATTTAAGATAGGAAAGTTACCACTTTTTTCTCCAATCTTTTGAGTATTTGATGCATACTTCAAGATTTCTCCAAATCACCATCAAATTCCATAAAAAATGACAACTCTCTTCTTCCTCTTCTCCTTGGTTAAATTCTCCCTCTTTCTCTCTTCTTTTCTTACTTACTTTCTGATACTCACAAGTCCTTTTAAATGAACCAATTTTGTCTTCTTTTCCCTTTTTATACTACTTTAATACTTTACACATGCCAATTTCTTATTAAAAATCTTAAATAACTCATCATCATCTAATTTAATATGTCTTAAACCATATGGAGTCTTGTAATTGGTCAATAAATGTGAGTCATTTAAAATTTATCAACTCCTAATTGTGGTTTTTCGATGTATGTAAGTTATGATTAATAACCTCAATAATCTACAAATGTATAGGTTGTTCGTGTAACACCTAAGGTGTCGATCCCACAAGGAGGGATAATATAATCCTAAAATCTAAGACCAAAACAATTCGCAATAATTCAAAATGTAACAAAACTAAGATAAGAATTTAATTTAATCATGCAACTTAATTCCAAAGAATCAATTATGAAAATATTAACAAAGTAGTAGTTGCAACCCACACTCAAGAATCAACCTAAAGGAACTATCAATTAAGAGAAAAGGGGAATTTTTACCTATCTTTAATGCTAACCTAGTTGATTATGAATTAACAGATTATTGTTCTTAGATGATCCTAGGGTTGATTACTCTCTCTCGAATTATAACCATTAACCTTAAATTATAAACCCTAATCAGATTATGGAAAATTGTAATTTCTCGATTAACAATCTATCTAAAACTCTAATTAGATTTGAAGTTGTCCAATAAACTATCGAGAATCTATGTGAGATCTCTCTTCACACAATTACCGATTTGATTAATTTCTCGTTCGTATTAAATCACCTAAATCTCGTTAGCCCAATTTAATTATTTTTCATTTGATTCACCTTCTTAGTTTATTACCAAATTATGTAATCACATAAATCAATCAAGTTTATTACCAAATTATGCAATCACAAAAATTAATCAAAATAAAACCAATAAACATAAAACAATTAAATTTTATTAAATCAAAGATAAAAAAACCTGAAGGTGAGTATAGAATATCTCAACATTCACAAATCCTATCATCAAACTGCTATTCTCAATTCTATATAATAATAAAATTGGAAAATAATAGGAAATACGATCTTGGATGGAGACAGGAGGCAGCGACATTGGGAAACTCCAAATCTGGGAAGTACGTCGATGTCAACTTCTTCTCCACTTCTCTCTTCCTTCTTCTCTTTCTCAATCTTTCAACAATCCTCTATAGGTTTTTCTCTCAAAAGTGGCTAATGCTAAAGCTCCTCCCTTCTTCTATCTTATTCTTTATATATCTTTTGTGTTCTAGGTAGCCCTAGTATTTTTTCGGAGTTCGAAAAGTCCGAAAACTTCCTCGAAACTTGACATTTTTGAGTGTCTGTGAGTCTATCGGACGTAAGCTATGACCACGTCCGAGCCTTCTGTCATGATTATAGCAAGCAAGACACGATCATAGGCCGTATCCTGGGCTTCTGTCACTCATGGCATATTGGCCATGATTGTGGGTCGTTGTTTTCACCCGAGTTTCTCTGAAACTTCTTTGTTTTTCAATGTTGACCCTAAAACATTAACAAACACATCAAAGTACCTCAAAAATATGATAATTAAGCTCAAAGACTTGTGCTAACCCATAAAAACACTTAAACACAATTAATTAACAAACTAACACATTTATTAACTAAACACATACTAAACGATTAAGTTAACAATTAAACGCATATCAAACTAAGTCCTAAAATATGATGCAATTCACACTTATCAAAATCCTCACACTTAAACTTTTGCTTGTCCTCAAGCAAACAAAACAACAAACACACAAAAGTTCACACAGCATATAATGCAGCAATGAGACAATGGCTTCAACTTCATGAAAAAATTTTAATTTTAAACACAATCATTCAAGTCATTTCAAATCAATAACATGCAAAATTTGCGTCGTGGGGCTCTGAACTAAATATACATATTAATCCAGACTCAAGTGTTAAATTGTTTTCCCTATTCAATTGCGCACATACATAATAATTCTTTGTTCATTCAGATTCTATAACTACTCGTAAGTACATTTTCATGAAAAGTCAAGCTATTATAAGTTAAGTAGGTTTTTCTTTGAAAACATATTTTTTTATTTACTTGTTATGAACATAGACTTAGTCTTTTTACGCAGAGGCAAATATTGGTAATAAATTTCGATCCGGTTACTCAACTAAGTCATGTTTTCTATTAAGCTGCTTGGTTGGAATGTTATTATAGCCTTTTTATACGAAAGCACACATTTGTGATGCATGTCGATCCAATTACTCAGCTACATCACATTCTCAACTGGCTACTAGCTTTGTTCATAACTCGAAGGCCAGCGAAATAGTTATTTATTTTAAAATTAACAAATATGATTTTTTATTGCCTATTTTGTTGCTTTAGTTACTCATTTCCATGAAAAATACTAGCAAAGTTACTTAAGTCGAAAGGACTCAAATTATGAATGAATGCGACAATTTAGAGGGTGACAAACTAACTAACAATAAATCCTAATTAAGCTGCATATTTAGCTAAAAACTCCAATTCACCAATTTTGCGAGCTAATGATGCTTCACAACCTAATAGACTATGTTCAAAGTTAAATCAATTCCAATCCATCTAAGCCATTGGCACATTGACACAATTCACAAAATGCAACCTAACAACTATCATACCATATGCAAAATCACATTCAAAGCAAACACATAACCCTCCCCACACTTGAACAACATATTGTCTTCAATGTGAGAAGGGGACAAACAAACATATAAGGAAAAAAGAAACATAAATTAAATTAAAACAAAAGCAAAATAAAAATAAAGATTAAATTTAAAAAGAAAGGGGGTTAGAACAAAGCCTCATAGTGATGGAGGCAGGGATGAATTAGCCAGATCCCAGAGATTATTGTCTTATTTAGAAATTGCTTCAAAGAGGGAGGGAATTTGTTATCCCAGCTCAACACAAATTATTAAAGCTTTATTGAAAGCTCGAAACAACTCTAGCTAAACCTAACAATTTCAATCAAACTACTAAACATACTAATTTATGGTCCTTATCTTTACCTTACATCCATGGAGGCATCCTAATTGTTTGAAGAGAAGGAAATCACTTCCTTGTCCTTAAGAATAGCTTCTCTGAGATATAGCTTGCATCGATGCTCGTTGACCTTAAAAGTCTCCTTGTTAGCGTTTTCTATTTTGAGGGCTCTATGATTGAAAAGTTGAATGACCGTAAATGATCCACTCCATTTAGATTTCAACTTCCTTAAGAATAGCCTCAATCTTGATTTATATATCAGAACTGCATCTCTTACTTTAAATTCCTTTTGTTTAAGACAAGCATCGTGCCATTTCTTTACCTTTTCCTTGTAGAGTTTGACGTTTTTCGTATATATTATAACAAAACTCTTTAAGTTCATCTAATTGTAGTAGTCACTTTTTGCTTGCTTATTTCCAATCAAAATTTAATGCTTTTATTGCCTCGTATGCTCAATGTTCTAATTCAACCAGCAAATGACAAGCTTTCCCATACACGAGCCTATAAGGAGTTGTTCTGATAGGTGTTTTGAAAGCTATTTTATAGGCCCATAAGGCATCGTTTAGCTTTATTGCCCAATCTTTTCTGGAGTTGTTCATCGTCTTTTTCAAAATTCGTTTCAGCTCCCGATTGATAACTTCCACTTGGCTGCTAGTTTGTGGATAGTAGGGTGTAGCAACTCGATGGCGCACTCCATATCTTTTTAGGATGGCATCAAAAGATTTGTTCCAGAAATGTGTGCCTCCATCACTTGTTATCGTACGTGGCACTCTAAATTGGTTGAATAATTATTTAAAGAACTTTTGCCCTGCCTTCCTATCATTGGTTGGAGATGCTAGTACTTCAGCCCAATGTGAAACATAATCCACTCCCACTATAATGTACATATTTCCCATTGAAGATGGGAAAGGACCCATAAAATCGAAGCACATATATCAAAGACTTCCACTTCTAAAATGTTGGATAAAGATATCTCATCTCTTTTGGAGATGTTACCTATTCTCTAGCATCGCTCATATTGTGCTACGAAGGTCTGAGCATCCTTAACAATTGTGGCCAATAAAATCCACTCTTAAGTATCTGAGCCATCATTTTGTTAACTTTATAATGCCTAGAATACTAACGTTTCTTCCTTTAGAACACATCGTCGCATTAACCAATCAACGCATGCTTTATATAAAATTTGCTCATCCCATATATATTTGTTACAATCATGCAGGAACTTCTTCCTTTGTTGGTAAGATAGATCAGATGGAAGTTTACCACTGGCAACATAATTTGCAATATCGGCAAAACATGGTGTAGTCAAACTCTCGAGTAATATCAGGGTTTCGTTGGGAAAATTTCGTTAATATCATCACCTGGCTTGCATTCCCCTCCTTCCAGCTGGTTAAGTGGTTTGTAACCACATTTTTTGCTCCTTTTTATCTCTCACCTCTATATCAAATTCTAGTAAAAGTAATACCTATTGAATGAGCCTTAGTTTTGCATCTTTTTTTGTTGAAAAGGTATTTTAGTGTCATGTGATCGGTGAATATGATTATCTTTGAACCCAAAAGGTATTATTGAAACTTATCACATGCGTGCACTACTGCTAGTATTTTCTTCTCTGTAGTGGTGTAATCCTGCTGAGGTCTTGTAATGGTCTTACTAGTATAGTAAATCGTATGCAACCTCTTACCTTTCCTTTGGCCCAATATGCAACTGACGAATTGGTCACTTGCATCACTCAAAACTTTGAATAGAAATGTCCAGTCTGGTGGTGATAGGATTGGTACTGATATTAATGCCTCCTTTAATGTGTTGAATGCAGACATACACTTGTCATCAAACAAGAAGGGCACATCCTTGACTAAAAGTTTTGTCAAAGGTCTTGTGATTTGCGAAAAGTCTTTGATGAATCAACGGTAAAATCCTACATGACCTAAAAATACTCGCACACCTTTTACATTGCTTGGTAGTGGAAGTTTCTCTATCGTTTCTATTTTTTCTCTTTCAACTTCAAATACTTGGTATGAGATTTTATACACTAGCACCATAAAATGGCATTTCTCCCAATTCAGCACCAAGTGTGACTCTTCGTATCTTTGAAGAACTCTGTCTAAATTAATTAAACACATTTCGAAAGAATCTCTAAAAACTGAAAAATCATTGATGAACAGCTCCATTATATCTTCTATCACGTCAGCGAAGATAGACATCATACATCTTTGAAATGTCACCGGAGCATTACAAATTTCGAAAGGCATCCGCCTATACGTGAAGTTACCATAAGGGCTAGTGAATGTAGTCTTTTCTTGATCATCAGGGTAGATGAAGATCTGATTATATCCCAAATATTCATCTAGGAAGAAATAAAATGAATGACCAAGTACCCTTACTATCATCTGGTTTATGAACGGAAGAGGAAAATGATCTTTTTTAGTCACTGAGTTGAGTTTGCAATAATCTATGCATATTCTCTATCCTGTGACCATTCTTGTTGACATTGCTTCTCCACTATCACTTTCTATTACCACCATTCCAACCCTTCTTAGGTACACATTATACTGGGCAGACCCATTCACTATCAGAGATGGGATAAATTATCCCTGCATCTAATAGTTTGATTAACTCCTTCTTGACCGCCTCCTTCATGTTAGGATTCAACTTTCGTTGACACTCCCTCACCATTTTACATCCTTCCTCTAGGTTTATCTGGTGTATGTAAACATTTGGGCTTATGCCTCAAATATCAGCAATATGCCATCGAGTGGCTTTCATTCGCTTTTTAACAATTTCTACCAACTTACTTTCTTGTTTTCATTCAATTGATTAGAGATTATTATCGATAAAGTTTGACCTTCACCTAGAAAGGTATATCTTAGATTTGCAAGTAAAGGTTTAAGCTCTAATTTTGGTGGTTTTTATGTAGATTATAGTATGGGTGCTTCGGTTCGAATTAATTTATCTTGATGCATTTGAATATCTAACTCCTTCATCTCATTATCTCCTTTGGATTCAAGTTTCTGATATCCATTTTCTATCTTCGCTTCCACTGACTATACTTCTGTGATGCAACTCTCAACTTGTTATTGCACATTTTGATCCATAATTTCAACCTTAATGCATATGCTGCTTATTATTAGCTTCTTTAAGGCCTTATTCATATTGAATTCGATATGATCCTCGCCTATTCGATGTGTTAATTTCCCTTCGTGAACATTAACTATAGCTTTCCATATATTCATAAATGTTCAACTTAGGATCAGTGGACAGTTCTTATCTTCTTCAAAATCAAGAACCACAAAATCTACAGGAATAATTAACTTGTCCACTTGCATCAGAACGTCTTCCGCTATTCCAAATGGTCTTTTAATGGATTGATCAGCCAACTGAATTAACATTAATTTTAGCTTGATCTCACCCAGTCCCAACTTCTTGAATATCTACAAAGGCATAAGATTAATGCTTGCTCCTAAATCACATAAACACTTTGTAAATTCAAATTGACCAACCATATAGGGTATTGTGAAACTCCATGGATCTTTCAATTTAGATAGCATTTGGCTGTTGACTATGGAACTGCAAGTGCTAGTTAGAGCTACTGTCTTATTATCTTCCCAAGTACGCTTCTTTCATAATATGTCTTTTAAAAATTTTGCATATTTGGGCATGTGTTCCAACGCCTCTACAAAAGAGATATTTATTTATAGCATCTTTAATTTCTGAATGAATTTTCCAAATTGTTCATTTAATTTCTTCTTTTGTAATCATTACGGAAAAGAGATTTTGGGTTAATATGGTGGAGGTGTGACATAAGGAGGGTATTCACTCATATTCACTTCTTTCTCCTTTTCTTTTTCTTTCTTAACAGGATGTATGGGCTCCTCTATTGTCTTTATAGGTTGTTCAGGTTCTTTTCCCCTTCAAAGTGTAATAGCATTTAGTTGCTCCCTTCGTTTTGTTCCAGAAGTGCTAGGAAGACTTCCCAAATTCTGCGTAGAGAAAGTGAATGGCAATTGGTGTACTTGGACAACTAGATTATGGATTGAAGAGGCATGGTTCTTTATTACTTGTTCAAATTTGCCTTCCAGCTTCTTTTGTGCATCATCTGAAGTTCCAAACTTATCTAAAATTCTATCCAACTTGGATTCCATTGAGGTTGGTTTATCTTGTTGGAAGCCTGATTGTTCTTGAGCTCTGAACTGTCCTCCAACATTGTTTGTCCAAGAGAAGTTAGGGTGATTCTTCCAACTAGGGTTATAGGTGTTGGAGTAGCGATTGTTTTCTCCTCCTTGTCTATACTGAGCTCCCATATAATTCACTTGCTCTAGATCGCTTTCCTTCATTAAGAAATAGTCCACCGTATCATAGTCCATTTATCCACAGAGTTCACATTTAAGTTGCACGGCCTTCACTAAAATGTCGAGTCAAGTTATCAATTTTAGATTGCATTTCTGTCATTTGATCAACAGCTACAATTCCTTTTTGTTAACGAAACGTATTAATTTGTCTACTCCGCTCATTCGCCCATAAGTAGCTATTATTCGTCATCTCCTTTATTAGCTTTTTTGCTTCATCAACTGTCTTTCTCATCAGTGATCCTTCTGAAGTTACGTCAATTGTGTCTTTCGTATGTGGGGTTACTCCATTATAAAATGTTTGCAATAAGAATTCCCTGGGTAAGTTATAGTGTGGGCATTTCTGTTGCAAATCCTTATATCTTTCCCACGCTTTGTATATCGATTCCCTGTCACTTTACTGGAAGTTAGTAATTTCCTTGATGATCTTAGTGGTCTTAGCTAGGGGAAAATATTTATCTAAGAAGGCACGAACTAACTGATCTCAAGTCGTGACAGTTGCTGGGTTGAGGGAATGATACCAAGCCTTTGCTCTAACTTTAAGGTTAAATGGAAAGAGCCTAATTCTAACCGCATCTTCTAAAATCTGATGGTACCTAAAGGTATCACAGATTCCAAGGAAGTTCATTATATGTGCGTTGGGATCTTCGTTCCTTAGTCCATAAAATTGCATGTTTTGTTGAAGCATGTTTAGGAGGGCTGGTTTGATTTCAAACAATGCTGCTTGTATGGGTGGCCTAGCTACTCCTTGGTTAGCCGCATTGAAACCTGGTCTCATGAAGTCTATAAGGGTCCGTTCTTGACATCCTTGGTTAGCTACGTGGTTTAAATCTTGCTGAAATTCCTTGGCCATTGTTGATTTTGTGATTTTTTCTTCTTAGTCACGCCAAACTTTCCTAATGGTTTATTCTAGTCGAGTGATATCTAAATATAAGGTTTTAGTTACGTGACTCGAACTTCTCCTGACTCTTGTGTTCATACAAGAGTATGATTTCAGAAGTAAGAAGAAAGAATGAAAAACAAAAAATGAAAAAGTAACTAAACGCCTTAAACTGTAGAATAGGAAGAAAGCATGAAAAACAAAAAATTAAAAAGTAACTAAACGCCTTAAACTATAGAACTAAACTAATCGCCTCCCCAAAAACTTGATCATGGTTTTCTGATGTGTGTAATTTCTAATTAATAACCTCAATAATCCACAAGCATACAGGTAGTTCGCGCAGTACCTAAGGTGTCAATCCCACCATGAGGGATAATCTAATCCTAAAATCTAAGGCCAAAATAATTTGCAGTAATTCAAAATGTAACAAAACTAAGGCAAGAA
>JAOTAY010000009.1:8012781-8024805 GCA_025629805.1 Erythroxylum baracoense | reverse complement strand
CAATTCCTTGCTGTTTTGGGGGTGAAGGGTCTTGTTAGATTGATTGAATTTAGGTATTGGGAACAATCATTGAAACGAAGGTGATCTAGACTTTGATCCTAGGTTGTTGCCGTATCAAGATCCAAAGACAAGTTGAAGAGCTTATGAAAAAGGGCTTTGTGAGAGAAAGCTTGAGCCCATGTGCTATGCCAGTTATACTTGTTCCTACGAAAGACGGAAAATGGAGAATGTGTGTTGATTGTAGAGCCATCAATAAAATCACAGTAAAATATCATTACCCTATCCGTCATTTAGATGATATGCCTGATGAGTTGGATGGTGCTTTTCTAAAATTGATCTTAGAAGTAGGTACCATCAAATTCGCATGAGAAAGGGTGATGAGTGGAAAACTGCTTTCAAAACTAAGTTTGTGTTGTATGAATGGTTAGTTATGCCTTTTGGCTTAACTAATGCACCTAGTACTTTCATAAGTTTGATGAATCATGTGTTTCGCCCTTTTATTGGAAAGTATGTGATTGTCTATTTTGATGATATTCTAATGTATTCTTGGAGTATAGATGATCATGTGAAACACTTGCATGATATGTTTGGACTTTTAAGAAAGAATAAGCTTTATGCCAATTTTAAAAAATGTTCTTTTTGTATGGATACTTTTTTGTTTCTTGGCTTTATTGTAAGTGCTAAAGGAATTCAAGTTGATGAAGAGAAAGTGAAGGCAATTAGAGAATGACCAACAGCCAAGAATGCAAATGAAGTTAGAAGCTTCCATGGCTTGGTAAGCTTCTATGGGAGATTTGTGAAGGACGTCTCTACTATTGTTGCCCCTTTGAATGAATTGGTAAAAAAGAATGTGATTTTTAAATGAGGTGATTCACAAGAGGTTGCTTTTAACACCTTGAAAGAAAATTTGACCAATGCTCCTTTTTTTATTCTTCCTGATTTTTCTAAAGTTTTTAAGGTTGAATGTGATGCTTTTGGAATAGGCATTAGTGCCATTTTAATGTAGGAGTCTAAAACTGTTACTTATTTTAGTGAAAAACTAAGTGGTGCTGCTTTAAATTACTCCACTTATGATAAAGGGTTGTAAGCTTTAAAAAGGTCTTTAGAGACTTGGCAACATTACTTGTGGCCAAAAGAATTTATCATTTATCATGATTATAAAAGTTTGAAATTTCTAAAGTCTCAAGGTAAATTGGACAAGAGACATGCTAGGTGGCTGGAATTTATTGACACTTTTCCTTATGTTATTAAACATAAACAAGGGAAAGAAAACATGGTAGCTGATGCTCTTTCCAGGAGATACTCTCTTCTTACCTCTATGCATGCTAGATTTCTTAGTTTTAAGATGTTGAAAGGCATGTATGAATCTGATTATGACTTTACAGAAATTTGGAATTCTTGTGAAAAACATGGTATTGATAATTTCTATAGATTTGATGGATTTCTGCTCAAAAAAGATAAACTTTGCATTCCGTCTTGCTCTATGTGTGAATTACTTGTTAGAGAGACACATGGAGGTAGATTGATGGGTCACTTTGGCGTTGAAAAAACTTTAGCTCTTTTGCATGAACATTTTTATTGGCCTATCACGAGAAAGGATGTTGTTTCTGTTTGTGCAAAATGTGTTACTTGTAGGCATGCAAAATCTAAGGTTCAATTTTATGGTTTATATTCTCCCTTACCCGTCCCCTCTCATCCTTGGGTTCATATATCTATGGACTTTATGCTTGGATTACCTAGATCATCTAGTGGAATGGAAGCATATTTATGGTGGTTGATCGATGATCGAGATTTTCTATATGTAAATTTTAATATTTAACCTCGATATTTTCCAAGCACATGGGTCGTTTGCGTAATACCTAAGGTGTCAATCCCACGATGAGGGTTATTCTAATCCTAAAATCTAAGGCCAAAACAATGCACAATAATTCAAATGCAATAAAACTAAGGCAGGAAATTAATTCAATCACGCAACTAAATTCCAAGAATCAATTACAAAAATATTAACAAGTAGTAGTTGCAACACACAAATTCAAGAATAAACCTAAAAGAACTACCGATTAAGAGAAAGAAGAATTTTATCTATCTTTAATGCTAACCTAATCGATTAGATTATTGGTTCTAGACGGGCATAGGGTTGATTACTCTCTCTCGAGTTATAACCATTAACCCTAATTTATGAACCCTAATTAGATATGGCAATTGCTATCTCTCAATTAACAATCTATCCAAAACCTTAATTAGATCTGAAGTTGTCCAAAACTATTGGGAACCTATGCAATATCTCTCTTCGCACATTTACTGATTTGATTTAATTCTTGTTCTAGTAAATTATCTAACTCTTATTAGCCCAATTTAATTATTTTTCACTCAGTTCACCCACTCAATTTATCACTAAACTATGCAAGTGCATAAATTAAATCACAATAAATTTAGTAAAAACACAAGCAATCAAATTTCATTAAATCAGAAATAAAATATCCCAAAGATGAGTTTAGACGTCCTTAACATTCACAAAATCCTATCATCAATGGCTATCCCCATTCTATAAAATAATAAAATTGAAAAATAAACCGGAAACAAGATTGGAACGGATGATAGAGGCAACAATATTGGGAAACCTCCTGTTCCAGAAGGTACTTCGTGTAGGCTTCTCCTCTACGTCCCTATTCCTTCTTCTCTTTCTCAATCTCTCAATGAACTCTCTCTAGGGTTTCTCAATGGTGGTTGATGCAAAAGCTCCTCGTCCTCTTTGTCTTGTTCTTTTTATAATTTTTTGTATTCTGGGAAGCCCTAGGGTTTTTTGGGATCTGAAAGGCCCAAAAACTCCCTCAAATTTTGATTTTTTTGAGTGTTTGCGTGTCTATTTTACACAGGCCATGATCGTGGCCCTACTTGCCACGCGCCATGCCTGCCACGATCATAGGGCACATCTGAGCCTTCTGTCACGACCGTGGCAATCAGGCCATAATCGTAGGTTGTTTCCTAGGCTTCTATCACGACCGTGGCCCATATGCCACGATCATAGGCTGACTCCAATGCATCTATCACAATCATGGCGTGGGCTGTTGTTTCGGCACAAGTGTCTCCAAACTTCTCCATTATTAGAAGTTAACCCTGAAACAGTAACAAACACATCAAGACACCTCAAAAGCATAATATTTAAGTTCAAAGACTTGTGCTAATCCATAAAAACACTTAAACACAATTAGTTAACAAACTAACACAATTCTAACCTAAACACATACTAAAAAATTAAGTTAACACTTAAATACATAACAAACTAAGCCCTAAAACATGATGCAATTCACACTTATCATCATCTCTATACTTAAATGTTTGCTTGTCCTCAAACAAACAAAACAATAAACATATAACACACAATGCAGTAATGAGACAATGACTTCAATTTCATGAAATCAACTTAATTTTAAACATAATCATTCAAGTTATATCTAATCATTAACATGCAAAATCTGCGTCTAAGGGCTTTGAACTAAATATACAAATTAATCCAGATCTAAGTATTAGTTTATTTACCCTTTTCAATTGCACACACATTAATAATTCTTCGGTCATTCAAACTCTGTAACTATTCCTAAGTATGTTTTCATAAAAAGTCAAGCTATTACAAGTTTGATAGGTTTTTTATTAGAAAACACTTTTTTATTTAAACAAGGCCCTAGTCTTTTACTAGGAGGCAAGCATTGGTGATGAATGTGGATCTGCTTATTTGAGTAAGTCATTTTTATTAAGCTGCTTGGTTGAAATGTTATTATAGCTTTTTGACATGGCGGCACACATTTGTGATGCGTATTGATCAGGTTACTCAGTTATATCACGTTCTCGACTAGCTACTAACTTTATTCATAAATCGAAGGTCAGCTGAATAGTTATTTATTTAGCAAATATGATTTTTTCGTCTACCTTGTTGCTTTAACTATTCGTTTTCATGAAAAATAATAGTAGAGCTACTTAAATCGAAGGCTTCAAATTATGAATAAATGTGATAATTTAGAGGGTGACAAGTCACACTAAATCCTAATTAAGCTACATATTTAGCCGAAGACCCCAATTCACTAATTTTGCGAGCTCATGAATCTTCACAATCTAATAGACTATGCTCACGATTAAATCAATTTCAATCGATCTAAGTCATTGACACATCCACACAGTTCACAAAATACAACCTAACAACTATCATACAATATGCAAAATTACATTCAAAGCAAGACACATAACCCTCCCCACACTTGAACAACACATTGTCCTCAATATGAAAAGGGGATAAAAACACACATAAGGAAAAAAATAAATTAAAGTAAAACAAAAAATAAAAATAAAAATGAAGACTGAATTTAAAAAGAAAGAGGGTTAGACAAAGTCTCATGGAGATGGAGGTGGGGATGATGTTGGAGGTGGCAATTGAATGCCCTGAGAGAATTAGTTATCTTGGCTCAACACAAATTACTAAAATTTTATTGAAAGCTTAAAACAACTCTAGGTAAACCTAACAATTTAAATAAAACTACTAAACGTTCTAATTTATGGTCCTTAGCTTAACCTTGCATCCATGGAGGCCTCTTAACTATTCGATGATAAAGAAATCACTTCCTTGTCCTTGGGAATCAGTCCTCTTAGATATAGCTTGCAACAATGCCTGTTGACCTTAGAAGTGTCCTTATTAGCATTTTCCAGTTTGAGGGCTCTATGATCGAAAACTTGAATGATCATAAATGGTCTCTCCATCTAGATTTTAACTTTCCTGAAAATAGCCTCAACCTGGAATTATATAGCAGAACTGCATCTCCTACTTTAAATTCCTTTTGTTTAAGATGAGCATCGTGCCATTTCTTTACTTTTTCCTTATAGAGGTTGGTGTTTTCGTACGCATTATAACAAAACTCTTCAAGTTCAACTAGTTGTAGAAGTCTCTTTTCGCCTGCTTGTTTCCAATCAAAATTTAATGCTTTAATCGCCCAGTATACTCTATGTTCTAATTCAACAGGAAATGACAAACTTTTCCATACACGAGCCTATAAGGAGTTATTCTGATAAGTATTTTGAAAGTTGTCCTATAGGCTCATAAGGCATGGTCTATATTTATTATCCAATCCTTCCTGGAGTTGTTCACTATCTTTTCCAAAATTCGTTTCAACTCTTAGTTAACAACTTCTACTTAGCCACTAGTTTGCAGATGGTAGGGTGTGGCAATTCGATGGTGCACTCCATATCTTTTTAAGAGGGCATCAAAAGATCTGTTATAGAAATGCATGCCTCCATCACTTATTATCGTACGTGGCACTCAAAACGGGTTGAATAACCGTTTAATGAACTTTTGCACCATCATTGGTTGCACATGCTACTGCTTCGGCCCAACGCAAAACAACTCCCATTATAATGTACATATTTTCTATTGAATATGAGAAAGGACCCATAAAATCGATGCCCTATACATCGAAGACTTCCACTTCTAAAATGTTGGATAAAGGCATCTCATCTCTTTTGGAGATGTTACCTATTCTCTAGCATCAATTACATTGTGCTACGAAGGTCTGAGCATCCTTAAATAATTGTGGCCAATAAAATCCACTCTCAAGTATCCCAGCTGCCATTTTGTTAGCTTTATAATGCCCAACATATTGACCTTCATGACATTGCTTTAGATGTCTAACACTTCTTCCTCTGGGACACATCGTCGCATTAACCTATTAGTGCATGTTCTATGTAAAATTGGCTCATTCCATATATATCGGTTACAATCATGTAAGAATTTCTTCCTTTGTTGGTAAGATAGATCTGATGGAAGTTTACTACTGGCAACATAATTTGAGATCTCGACAAATCATTGTGTAGTCAAACTCTCAAGTAGCATCAGGGTTTCATCAGGGATTTTCGTTAATATCGTCGTTTGGCTTGCATTTCCCTCCTTCAAGTAGATAACTGGTCTACAACTACATTTTCTGCTCTCTTTTTATCTCTTACCTCTATTTCAAATTCTTGTAAAAGTAACACCCATCGAATGGGCTTTGGTTTCACATCTTTTTTGTTGAAAAGGTATTTTTAATACCAAGTGATCGATGAATACGATTACCTTTGAACCCAGGAGGTATTGTCGAAACTTATCACACTCGTACACTACTACAAGTAGTTCCTTTTTTTGTAGTGGTGTAATTCAGCTGAGGTCGTGCAAGGGTCTTACTGGCATAGTCGCATGCAACTTCTTACCTTTTTTGGCCCAATACATAACCTATGGCTTAGTCACTTGCATCACACATAACTTCGAATGGAAGTGTCTAGTCTGGTGCTGATATCAATGCCTCCTTTAGTGTGTTGAATGCAGACATACACTTATCATCAAACAAGAAGGGCACATCCTTGACTAAAAGGTTTGTCAAAAGTCTTGAAATTTACGAAAAGTCTTTCATGAATCGACAGTAAAATCCTGCATGACCTAAAAATACTCGCACACCTTTTACATTGCTTGGTGGTGGAAGTTTCTCTATCACTTATGTTTTTGCTCTGTCAACTTTGAATCCTTGGTGTGAGATTTTATGCCCTAGTAATATCCCCTCATGCACCATAAAATAGCATTTCTCCCAATTCAGCACTAAGTGTTACTTTTCATATCTTTGAAGAACTCTATACAAATTAGTTAGACACATTTCGAAAGAATCTTCAAAATTTGAAAAATCATCCATGAACACCTCCATTATATCTTCTAACATGTCGGAGAAGATAGGCATCATACATCTTTGAAATGTAGATGGGGCATTGCAAAGTCCGAAAGACATTCGTTTGTACGCGAAGTTACTATAAGGGAAAGTGAATGTGGTCTTTTCCTGATCATCAAGGTAGATGAAAATCTGATTATATCCCAAATATCCATATAAGAAGTAATAAAATGAATGACCAGCTACCCTTTCTATCATCTAGTCTATGAACGAAAAAGGAAAATGATCTTTCTTAGTCACCAAATTGAATTTGTGATAATCTATGCATACTCTCCATCTTATGATTATTCTTGTTAAAATTACTTCTCCACTATCACTTTCTATTATCGTCATTCCACCCTTTTTAGGTAAATATTGTACTGGGCTGACTCATTCACTATCAGAGATGGGATAAATTATCCCTACATTTAAGAGTTTTATGATCTCCTTCATGATAAGATTTAACCTTCATTGACGCTCCCTTACCGTTTTACATCCTTCCTCTAGGTTTATTCGGTGCGTGCAAACATTTAGGTTTATGCCTCGAATGTCAGCAATCTACCATATGATGACTTTCATATGCTTTCTAACAATTTCTACCACCTTACTTTCTTGTTTTTCATTCAATTGATTAGAGATTATTATTGGTAATGTTTGAGCTTCACTTAGAAAGGTATATCCGAGATGTGAAGGTAAAGGTTTAAGCTCTAATGTTGGTGGTTTTTTTGTAGATGGTGATGTATGTGCTTCGGTTCGAACCAATTTATCTTAATGCATTTGAACATCTGACTCCTCCATCTCATTGTCTCCTCTAGATTCAGGTTTCTGATATCCATTTTCTGTCTGCTTCCACTAACTATACTTCTGTGATGCAACTCTCAACTTGTTCTTACACATTTTGATCCATAATTTCAACCTTCATGCATGCACTGCTTGTTATTGGATTTTTAAAGGCCTTATTCATATTGAATTTGATATGATCCTCGCCTATTCGAAGTGTTAATTTCCCTTTGTGAATGTCAATTATGGCTTTCCCTGTATTCATAAATGGTCGAACTAGGATCAGTGAACAGTTCTTATCTTCTTTAAAATCCATAATCAGAAAATCTACAAGAATAATGAACTTGTCCACTTGCATCAGAACATCTTCCACTATTCCAAATGGTCTTTTAATGGATTGATCAGTGAACTGAATTAACATCGATGTTGGCTTAACCTCATCACCCAACTTCTTGAATATCGACAAAGGCATAAGATTAATGCTTGCTCCCAAATCACACATACACTTTGTAAATTCAAACTCACCAACCATATAGGGTATTGTGAAACTCCCTGGATCTTTCAATTTAGATGGCATTTGGCTGGTGAATATGGAACTGTAGGTGCCAGTTAGAGCTACCGTCTGATTATCTTCCCAATTATGTTTCTTTGATAATATGTCCTTTAAAAAATTTGCATATTTAGCCATATGCTCCAATGCCTCTACAAAGGAGAGATTTATCTATAGCATCTCTAATTTCTCAACGAATTTTGCAAATTGTGCATCTAACTTCTTCTTTTATAATTTTTGAGGAAAAGGGATTTTGGGTTGGTATGGTGGAGGTGTGACATAAGGAGGGTGCTTGCTCATATTCATTTCTTTCTCCTTTTCTTTATCTTTCACAACAGGATGGATGGGCTCCTCTATTGTCTTCGTGGGAGGTTCAAGTTCCTTTCCACTTTGAAGTGTAATAGCCTTTAGTTGTTCCCTTGGTTTTATTCCCAAAGTACTAGGAAGATTTCCCAAATTTCTTGTAGAGAAAGCGCTTGACAACTGATTTACTTGGACCTCTAGCTTATAGATTGAAGAGGCATGGTTCTTAGTGACCTGCTCAAATTTGCCTTCCAGCTTCTTTTGTGCATCGTCTAAAGTTCCAAGCTTATCTAAAATTCTATCCAATTTGGATTCCGTTGAGCTTGATTTATCTTGTTGGAAACCTTATTGTCCTTGAGCTCTAAACTATCCTCCAACATTGTTTGTCCAAGAAAAGTTAGGTTGATTCAACCAACTAGGGTTATAGGTGTTAGAGTAAGGATTGTTGCCCCCTACTCGTCCATACTGAGCTCCTATAAAATTCACTTTCTCTAGATCACTTTCCTTCATCAAGTAACAGTCCACTATATCATGGTTTATTTGTCCAAAGAGTTCACACTTGAGTTGCACGGCTTTCACAGGAGCTGAGGATGAAGCCTTCATGTTGTTGAGCTGTCGAGTCAAGTTATCAATTTTTACTTGCATTTTTGTCATTTGATCGACTGCTACAAATCCCTTTTGCTTTTGGAAGGTAGTAGTTTGTCTACTCCGCTAGTTCGACCATAGGCAACTATTACTCGCCATCTCCTCTATTAGCTCTTCTGCTTCATCAACCGTCTTTTTCATCAAAGATCCTCCTGAAGCTGTGTCGATTGTGCCTCTTGTATGTAGTTTTACTCTATTATAGAATGTTTGCAACAAGAACTCCTTGGCTAAGTTGTGGTGTGGGTTCCATTGCAAATCCTTACATCTTTCCCATGCTTCGTAGATCGATTCCCCATCACCTTACTGGAAGTTGGTAATTTCCTTGATGATCTTAGTAGTCTTAGTCAAGGGAAAATGTTTATCTAAGAAAGAACGAACTAGTTGATCCCATGTTGTGACATTGCCAGAGTTAAGGGAATGATACCAAGCCTTTGCTCTATCTCTAAGGGTAAAAGGGAAAAGCCTAATTTTGAACGCATCTTCCGACATCTTATGGTACCAAAAGGTATCAAAAATTTTAGAAAAGTTCATTATATGTGCGTTGGGATCTTCATCCGTTAGTTTATAAAATTGCACATTCTGTTGAAGCATGTTTAGCAGGACTGGTTTTATTTCAAATGAGACTGCTTGTATTGGTGACCTAGCTACTTCTTAGTTAGCCGCATTGAACCCTGGTCTCATGAAGTCTATAAGGATCCATTGTTGACATCCTTGGTTTGCTCCGTGGTCCAAATTTTGTTAAAATTCCTCGACTATTGTTGATTTCGCGAATTCTCCTTCTTCACGTGGGGCTTTCTTAATGGTTCATTTTAGTCGAGTGATGTCTAAATCTAAGGTTTCAGCTATGTGACTTGAACCTCTCGTGAGTCTTGTATTCATGCAAGAGCATGATTTTAGAAATAGAAAAGAAAGAACAAAACAAAAAATTAAAAACTAACGCCTTAAACTATAGAACTAAACTAATCGATTCCCCGACAATGGCGCCAAAAACATGATCCCAATTTTCTGATATATGTAAGTTTTAATATTTAACCTCGATTTTCTGTAAGCACACGGGGTTGTTCACATAGTACCTAAGGTGTCGATCCCACGAGGAGCCTAATCCTAAAATCTAAGGCCAAAAAATAAACAATAATTCAAATGCAACAAAACTACGGCAAGAAATTAATTCAAACACACAACTCAATTCCAAGAATCAAGTATGAAAATATTAACAATTAATAGTTGCAACACACACATTCAAGAATCAACCTAAAAGAATTACCAATTGAGAGAAAGGGGAACTTTATCTATCTCTAATGCTAACCTAATTGATTATAACTAACTGGATTATTGGTTTTAGATGGTCCTAGGGTTGATTACTTTCTCTCGAGTTATAACTATTAACCCTAATTTATGAATCCTAATCAGATTATGAGAATTGCAATCTCTTGATTAACAATTTATCCAAAATCCTAACTAGATCTGAAGTTGTCCAAAATTATTGGGAACCTGTGTAAGATCTCTCTTTGCACAATTACCAATTTGATTTAATTCTCGTTCTATTAAATTACCTAACTCTCGTTAGCCCAATTTAATTATTTTTCACTCGGTTCACCCACTCAGTTTATCACTAAATTATACAAGTACAAAAATTAAATCACAATAAATATAGTAAAAACACAAATAATAAAATTTTATTAAATCAAAAATAAAATATCCCGAAGGTGAGTTTAGACATCCTCAACATTCACACAATCCCATCATCAACTTTTATCCCAATTCTATACAATAATAAAATTGAAAAATAAACAGAAAACAAAATTGGAATGGGTGACAGAGGCAACAATATCGAGAAACCTCCCGTTCTGGGAAGTACTTTGCGTAGGCTTCTTCTCAATGTCTCTCTTCCTTCTTCTCTTTCTCAATCTCTCGAACTCTCTCTAGGATTTTTCAATGGTGGCTGATACAAAAGCTCCTCATCCTCTTTGTCTTGTTCTTTTCATACCTTTTTGTGTTCTGAGCAACCCTAAGGTTTTTTTGAGATCCGAAAGGTCTAAAAACTCCCTTGAAACTTGACGTTTCTGAGTGTCTGTTCATCTGCCTGATGCAGGTCCCGATCATGACCCTTCCTGCCACGATCGTGGGCCACATTTGAGCCTTCTATCACAATTGTGGCAATCAGGGCATGATCGTGGGCTGTGTATTGGGCTTCTATCACAGTCGTGGCCCATATGCCACAATCGTGGGCTGACTCTAATGCTTCTGTCACGATCGTGGCCTGTTGTACCACAATCGTGGGCTATTGTTTCGGCTCAAATGTCTCTGAAACTTCTCCATTCTTCGATTTTAACCTAAAATATTAACAAACAGATCAAGGCACCTTAAAAATGTAATATTTAAGTTCAAAGAATTATGCTAACCCATAAAAACACTTAAACACAATTAATTAACAAACTAACACAATTGAAACCTAAACACATACTAAACAATTAATTTAACACTTAAATATATAACAAACTAAACCATAAATCATGATGCAATTCACACTTATAAATTGATTTAGCAAGATGGCTCACTTTATTGTTTGTTCTAAAACCAATGATGCTATTCATGTTGCTGACTTGTTCTTTAAAGAGGATGTAAGATTGCATAGGTTGCTAAAGACTATTGTGAGTGATAGAGATGTGAAATTTCTTAGTCTCTTTTGGAGAACTCTATGGAATAATCTTAGCACTAAACTCTTGTTTTCCACTGTTGCACATCCTCAAACAGATGGTCAAACTGAAGTGGTAAATAGAACATAGTTAGGAACTTGTCGTAGAGAACCTTCAATAATATGGGAATTATGCTTGGGAACCACTAGAATCAAACACACACGAAAGCACAAGAAACAAAATTGAAAAGATAGAAATAGAACATAAAGAGAAAAGGGGTTAGAAGAATGTTGGTCAATGGGAAGAACCCTAAGAGAACTTGTCTCTCAGAACCCTAGCAAGAATGTTGGTCAATGGAAAGAACCCTAAGAGAACTTGTCTCTTAGAACTCTAACCT
>JAOTAY010000009.1:7993436-8012681 GCA_025629805.1 Erythroxylum baracoense | reverse complement strand
AATAATAATAATAATAATAATAATCATAATCATAATCATAATCATAATCATAATCATAATCATAATCATAATCATAATCATAATCATGATGATGAAGATGATGATTATGATGATGATGATGATACATCCAAACATAAAATATAACAATCTAAATGAAGTTTAACAAAACAATTCAAATAGAGCAAAAGAGGTTGGGCAAAATTTAAGGGCAAAATCGACATTATAGGAAAAGATAATCAGTTGATTGCCCAAAAAGCTACTCACAAGGAGTTTTTAATTTTTAACTGGTTGGGTTGAATCAGCCAACAACCAAACAACTAGAATAGCTTCTTGATGAAGTCAAATAGCTGATTTTGGTCAATCAGCTAAAAGATTGGTTGATAAGCCAACAACCACACAAGGCCTAAATCTTATTAGGTTGTGAAAAATCATTAGTAGCTATTGACACATTCACACAATTCATAAAATGCAACCTAACAACTATCATACAATATACAAAATTACATTCAAAGCAAAACACATAACCTCCTCACACTTGAACAACACATTGTCCTCAATATGAGAAGGGGACAAACAACCACATAAGGAAAGAAGAAACATAAATTAAAGCAAAAAAAAAGATAAAATAAAATAAAGACTAAATTTCAATAAAAAAGGGGGTTCGAACAAAGCCTCATGGTGATGGATTGTTGGGTCCTTGAAATTGTTGTATTATCCAGGAATTGCTTGAAAAGAGTAAGGGAATTAATGATCCCAGACCAATTCAAATTACTAAAGTTTTATTGAAAGTTCAAAACAACTCTAAATAAACCTAACAATTTTAATCAAACTAGTAATTGTGCTCATTTATGGTCCTTAGCTTGACCTTGCATCTATGGAGGCATCTTAATCATTCGAACAAAAGGAAATCACTTCCTTGTCTTTGGGAATTGCTCCTCCAAGATATAGCTTGCAACGACGTCTGTTGAACTTAAAACTTTCCTTGTTAGCATTTTCCAGTTTGAGAGCTCCATGATCAAAAACTTGAATGATCGTAAAAAGCCCACCCCATCGAGATTTTAACTTTCCTGAAAATAGCCTCAACTTTGAATTATATAGCAGAACCTCGTCTCCCACTTTAAATTCCTTTTGTTTAAGACGAGAATCGTGCCATCTCTTTACCTTTTCCTTGTAGAGTTAGGGGTTTTCATACGCATTATAACGAAACTCTTCAAGTTCGTCCAGTTGTAGAAGTCTCTTTTCGCCTTCTTGCTTCCAATCAAAATTTAATGCTTTAATTGCCCAGTATGTTCGATGTTCTAGTTCGACCAGTAAATGACAAGCTTTTTCGTATACAAGCCTACAAGGAGTTGTTTCGATAGGTGCTTTGAAAGCAGTCTTATAAGTCTATAAGGCATCGTCTAACTTTATTGCCCAATCCTTCCTGGAGTTGTTCACTGTCTTGTCCAAAATTTGTTTCAACTTCTAGTTGATAACTTCCACTTAGCCATTTGTTTGAAGATGGTAGGGTATAGCAACACAGTGGTGCACTCCATATCTTTTTAAGAGAGCATCAAAAGATCTGCTGGAAAAATATGTACCTCCATCACTTATTATCATACGTGGCACTACAAACCGATTGAATGACCATTTAATGAACTTTTACACCGCCTTTCTATCATTGGTGGAGATGCTACTGCTTTAGCCCAATGCGAAACATAATCCAATCCCACTAGAATGTACATGTTTCCTATTGAAAATGGGAAAGGCCCCATAAAATCAATGTCTTATACATTAAAAACTTCCACTTCTAAAATGTTGGATAAAGGCATTTAATCTCTTTTGGAGATGTTACCTATTCTCTGGCATCGATCACATTATGCTTTGAAAATCTAAGTATCCTTAAATAATTGTGGTTAATAAACCACTCTCGAGTATCCTAGCTGCCATTTTGTTGGCTCCATAATGTCCAGAATACTAACCTTTATGATATTGTTTTAGGATGTCCAACATTTCTTCCTCTGGAACACATCGTCGCATTAATTCATCAGCATATGATCTATATAAATTTGGTTCATCCCATATATATTGATTATAATCATGCAATAATTTCTTCCTTTGTTAGTAAGATAGATATGAAGGAAGCTTACCACTGGCAATATAATTCACAATATCAGCAAATCATAGTGTAGTTAAACCTTCGAGTAGCATCAGGGTTTCATTAGGAAAATTTTTATTAATATTTTCGCTTGGCTTTTATTCCCCTCCTTCCAATCTAGAAAAGTGGTATGCAACCACATTTTCTGCTCCCTTTTTATCTCTCACCTCTATATCAAATTCCTGTAAAAGTAACAACCATTGAATGAGCCTTGGTTTTGCATCTTTTTTGTTGAAAAGGTATTTTAATGTTGTGTGATCGGTGCATACAATTACCTTTGACCCTAAATGGTATTGTCGAAACTTATCATATGTGTACACTACTGTCAGTAATTTCTTTTCTATAGTGGTGTAATTCAGCTGAGGACCTACAAGGGTCTTACTGGGATAGTAGATCGCATACGACCTCTTATCTTTTCGTTGGCCCAATACATAACCTATAACTTGGTCACACATAACTTCAAACAGAATTATCCAGCCCGGTGGTGATAGAATCGATGCTGATATTAATGCCTCTGTTAGTTTGTTGAATGCAAACATACACTTATCATCAAACAAAAAGGGCATATCCTTGACTAAAAGGTTTGTCAAAGGTCTTGCGATTTGCGAAAAGTCTTTGATGAATCGACGGTAAAATCCTACATGACCTAAAAATCCTCGCATACCTTTTACATTGATTGGTGGTGGAAGTTTCTCTATCATTTTTGTTTTTGCTCTTTCAACCTCGAATCCTTGGTGTGAGATTTTATACCTGGCACTATCCCCTCTTGTACCATAAAATGGCATTTCTCTCAATTCAGCACCAAGTGGGACTCTTCACATCTTTGAAAAACTTTGTATAAATTAGTTAAACACATTTCGAAAGAATCTCCAAAAATTGAAAAATCATCTATAAACACCTCCATTATATCTTCTATCATATTGGTAAAGATATACATCATACATCTTTGAAATGTAGCTGGGCCATTGCATAGTCTAAAAGGCATTCGTCTATATGCGAAAGTACCATAAGGGCAGGTGAATGTAGTTTCTTAACCATCAGGGTAGATGAAGATCTGATTATATCCCGAATATCCATCTAGGAAGCAATAAAACGAATGACTAGCTACCCTTTCTATCATCTGATCTATGAACGGGAGAGGAAAATTATCTTTTGTAGTCACTGAGTTAAGTTTGCGATAATCTATACATACTCTCCATCCTGTGACCATTCTTGTTGAAATCACTTCTCCACTATCACTTTCTATTACCGTCATTCCACCCTTCTTAGGTACACATTGTACTGGGCTGACTTATTCACTATCAGAGATGGGATAAATTATCCTTGCATCTAAGAGTTTGATTATCTCCTTTTTGACCACCTCCTTCATGTTAGGGTTCAACCTTCGTTGATGCTCCCTTATCATCCTACATCATTCCTCTAATTTATTCGGTGCATGCAAACATTTGGACTTATACCTCAAATTTCAACAATCTTCCATCTGATGGCTTTCATTCTCTTTCTAACAACTTCTACCATCTTACTTTCTTGTTTCTCGTTCAATTGATTGGAGATGATTATCGGTAACATTTTACCTTCACCTAAAAAAGTATATCTGAGATGTGCAGGTAAAGGTTTAAGCTCTAATGTGGGTGGTTTTTCCATAGATGGTGGTATGAGTGCTTCGGTTCGAACCAATTTATCTTGATACATTTGAATCACCGACTCCTCCATCTCATCGTCTCCTTTAGATTCAATTTTCTGATATCCATTGTCTGTCTCCGCTTCCACTAACTATACTTTTGTGATGCAACTCTCAACTTGTTCTTGCAAATTTTGATCCATAATTTCAACCTTCATGCATGCACTCCTTGTTGTTGGATTCTTTAAGGCCTTATTCATATTGAATTCAATATGATCCTTGCCTATTCGAAGTTTTAATTTCCCTTTGTGAACATCAATTGTAGCTTTCCCCGTAGTCATAAATGGTTAACCTAGGATCAATGGACAATTCTTATCTCCTTCAAAATCAAGAACCACAAAATCCATAGGAATAATAAACTCGTCCACTTGCATCAAAACGTCTTCCATTATTCCAAATGATCTTTTAATGGATTGATCAGCCAACTAAATTAAAATCGATGTCGAATTGACCTCACCTAGTTCCAACTTCTTGAATATTGATAAAGGCATAAGATTAATGCTTGCTCCTAAATTGCACAAACACTTTGTAAATTCAAATTCACCAACCACACAGGGTATTGTGAAACTCCCTAGGTCCTTCAATTTAGATAGCATATGGCTGGTGACTATGAAATTGTAGGTACCAGTTAGAGCTACCGTCTAATTTTCTTCCCAAGTACGCTTCTTTGATAGTATGTCCTTAAAATTTTTTGCATATTTAGGCATGTGTTCCAACATCTTTACAAAGGAAAGATTTATCTGTAGCATTTTTAATTTCTCAACAAATTGTGCAAATTGTGCATCTAGCTTCTTCTTTTATAATCGTTAAGGCAAAAGGATTTTAGGTTGATATGGTGGAGGGGCAACATAAGGAGGGTATTTACTCATATTTACTTCTTTCTCTTTTTCTTGATCTTTCTCAACAGGATGGACGGGCTCCTTTACTTTCTTTGTGGGTGGTTCAAGTTCCTTCCCACTTCGAATTGTAATAGCCTCTAGTTGCTCCTTTGGATTTGTTACCGAAGTGCTAAGAAGACTTCCTAACTTTCACGTAAAGAAAGCATTTGACAATTGGTTTACTTGGACCTCTAGATTGTGGATTAAAGAGGCATAGTTCTTTGTTACTTGTTCAAATTTCCTTCCAGATTCTTTTATGATTCGTCTAAAGTTCCAAGCTTATCTAAAATCCTATCCAACTTGGATTCCATTGAGCTTGGTTTATCTTGTTGGAAGCCTAATTATTCTTGAGGTCTAAACTGTCCTCCAGCATTGTTCATCTAAGAGAAGTTAGGGTGATTCTTTCACCCAAGGTTAAAAGTGTTGGGGTAGGGATTGTTTCCCCACATCGTCCATATTGTACTCCCATATAATTCACTTCCTCTGGATCACTTTCCTTCATCAAGAAATAGTCCACCATATCATTTTCCATTTGTCCACAGAGTTCACACTTAATTTGTATGGCCTTCACCTGAGCTAAGGACGAAGCCTTCATGTTGTTAAGCTGTCGAGTTAAGTTATCAATTTTAGCTTGAATTTCCATCATTTGATTAACAGTTACAACTCCTTTTTATTCACAGAATGTAGTAGTTTTTCTACTCTGCTCGTTCGTCCATAGGCATCTATTGCTCTCCATCTTCTCTATTAGCTCTTTCGCTCATCAACCGTCTTTCTCACCAGTGATCTTCTTGAAGCTTCATCAATCATGCCTCTCGTATATGGGGTTAATCCATTATAAAATGTTTGCAACAAGAATTCCTTAGGTAAGTTAGGGGAAATACTTTTCTAAAAAGGCACAAATTAACTAATCCCACGTTGTGACATTGGGGTTAAGGGAATGATACCAAGCCTTTGCTCTATCTTTAAGGGTAAAAGTGGAAAGCCTAATTCTAACTGCATCTTTCGACATCTAATGGTACTGAAAGGTATCACAGATTTCAAGGAAGTTCACTATATGTGCATTAAGACCCTCGTTCGTTAGTCCATAAATCTGCATGTTCTGTTGAAACAAGTTTAGGAGGGCTAGTTTGATTTCACATAATGCTGTTTGTACAGGTGGCCTAGCTACTCTTTGGTTAGCCGCATTGAACCCTAGTCTTATGAAGTCAATAAAGGTCCGTTGTTGACATCCTTGGGTTGCTCCGTGGTCCAAATCTTGCTGAAATTTCTCAACCATTATTGCTTTCACGATTTCATCTTCTTCTTAACTTCGAGCTTTCCTAATGGATCATTTTAGTCGAGTGATGTCTACATCTATAGTTTCAATTGTAAGACTCAAACTTCTCGTGACTCTTGTGTTCATGCAAGAGCACGATTTCGAAAATGGAAAGAAAGAACGAAAAAGAACAAAAAAAGAAAAACTAACTAAACACCTTATACTATAGAACTAAACTAATCACCTCCTCAACAATGGTGCCAATAACTTGATCGTGAATTTCTGATGTGTGTAAGTTCTAATTAATAACCTTGATAATCCGTAAGCGTACGGGTCGTTCACATAGTACCTAAGGGGTCAATCCTACGAAGAGGGATAATTTAATCATGAAATCTAAGGCCAAAACAATTTGTAATAATTAAAAATGTAACAAAACTAAAGCAAGAATTTAATTCAATCACGCAACTCAATTCCAAGAGTCAATTACGAAAATATTAACAAAGTAGTTGTTGCAACACACACTCAAGAATCAACTTAAAGGAACTATCAATTGAGAGAAAGGGAAATTTTTATCTATCTTTAACACTAACCTAATCGATTATGAATTATCGAATTATTGGTCTTAAATGATCCTAGGGTTGGTTACTCTCTCTCGAGTTATAACCATTAACCTTAAATTATAAACCCTAATTAGATTATGGAAAATTGCAATTTCTCAATTAACAATCTATCTAAAACCTTAATTTGATCTGAAGTTGTCCAATAAACTATCAGGAACCTATACGAGATCTCTCTTCACATAATTACCGATTTGATTAATTTCTCGTTCTTATTAAATCACTTAACTCTCGTTAGCCCAATTTAATTATTTTTCATTCACCCTCTCAGTCTATTACCGAATTATGCAATCACAGAAATCAATCACAATAAATCCAATAAATATAAAACAATCAGATTTTATTAAATGAAAGATAAAAAAACTTGAAGGTGAGTATAGGACATCTCAACATTAACAAATCCTATCGTCAAACTGCTATTCCCATCTCTATACAATAATAAAAATAGAAAATAACAGGAAATATGATCTTGGATAGAGACAAGAGGCAGCAACGTCAAGAAACTCCAAATCTGGGAAGTACGTCGATGTCAGCTTCTTTTCCACTTCTCTCTTCCTTCTTCTCTTTCTCAATCTTTCGATGAACTCTCTCTAGGGTTCTCTTCAAAGTCGATGATGCAAAAAGCTCTTCACCTTCTTTGTCTTATTCTTTATATTCCTTTTGTGTTTTGGGCAGCCCTAGGGTTTCTTGGGGTCTGAAAGGTCCAAAAACACCCTCGGAACTTGAACGTTTTTTATTGTCTGTGCATCTGTCCGATGTAAGCAATAATCGTGGGCCACATCTGAGCCTTTTGTCACAATTGTGACAAGTAAGCCATAATCGTGGGCCATGTCCTGGGCTTATGTCACGATTGTGGGCTGACTCTAGTGCTTCTGTCACGATTGTGGCTTGTTATGCCATGATTGTGGGTCGTTGTTTCAACCCGAGTGTCTCTGGAACTTCTCTATTCTTCGAAGTTGACTCTGAAACACTAACAAACACATCAAGGCACCTCAAAAACATAATAATTAAGCTCAAAGACTTGTACTAGCCCTTAAAAATACTTAAACATGATTAATTAACAAACTAACATAATTCTAACCTAAACTTATACTAAACAATTAAGTTAACAATTAAATGCATATCAAACTAAGCCCTAAAATATGATGCAATTCACACTTATCAATCACATACAGAACGTTAATCATTATTTCGGGCTTAATTGGTTTGAGTAATGAGAGAAAAAGGACCAATACACTAGAATGCCTAGGACTAAGCATGATTACATTAACAAAATGAGGGATTACATGGAATGGAGAGAATGACCCTAACATTTATAATTTGATTCTCTAAACCAAAATTGTGTTATTAATTTTATGAAAATTTGAAGTGTGCTTGAAAGCCTTTAAATTGTGAATTTTTGCAATTTCAATCTCTCATTATTTAGATTACTCAAACAAAAGTCAATTTAAATTACAAGGTAGCTAACCAACTCTCAAGGGAATGATACCTTGTTATACTATTTTAAAGGAGTCGTATCCTTGTGGTATAGCAAATTCAATTAATTTTAAAACTTTAAACTAAACACAAAGTAGCTATCAGTGTGTAAATTGCTTGCTTTATTTATATGCTTGATATATATATATTGGATGCATATTGAATTGCATGATTTATATGTATGATATTATTACATGTAAATTTGGATTTTGAAATAAGAAAATAAATAAAACTAACCTAATGAAAACAAATTAAAGAAAACATGAAAAAATGATAAAAGTGGGGAATTCGGTAAGGACATAGATCTTTGGTTCAATCTAGGCCTACACCCTAATTAAACATATTTCATTGATTTTTTGTTCTTAAACCTCTCCTAGCAACTATTAATGGTGGGTTAATAATTAACCCGAGTTTTCCCTTAAGGAGTGTTTAATCAAGATACAATCGTTAATTAAACCTAACTATCGAATAACTTAGGATACGATCTCTAGATTCAATTAGGCGGTAGTATTACAAATGAGGAAAACCAATTAATCAAGGCAACATCTACATACAATGCGTCATTTAACCTAGGTCATGTTATCCCTAATTATTATTAATCATTAGTCATTACACATGAATTTCAACATAACAATTACAAATTATATCAAAATTCTAGCAATGGGTTTGCAAATAAACGATTCAATGAACGCATTAAAATCATCTTTTCACAATACCCAATGGGTTCATACAGAAATAACCAAACAATAATGATAATACGATCATTCATATACAAAACCCAAATCCATTTGCCTAAGATAACATAATCAATTTAACAAGAGAGAAAGAAACAACAAAAATATGAAAGGAATAACCCAGTCCCTACGTTGAATAACCCAGCCAAAACCCCTAACAACTCTTCCCTCTCTTCTCTACTCTCTGCGCTACTGTTCTGTATTTAATGAATTATTTTCTGGTCCACTGTCACTGTTCATTGTCTTTTAAAACCTACCTCATTACTGTGCATTTTAGATCAAATGCTTCATGCATGAACATAGAGTCTGTGTTTACGTAGGACGTATGCATTTATATAGGACGTCTGTGTGAAATGCAGATGATGTCTATGTTTCGTTCCTCTACTGTCCTCCTACACTGCGTCATTTTGCTTCTAATTGTTCCTTGCTTCTTTGCTACATTTTGGCTGCTCCCTATTCTTATTTAATTATTGGTCCACCCCCACTATTCATCCTTCACGCTACTATTGATGCCCTTTTGTTATTGGCCAAATGTCTGCTTTTTGCTCTTCTTTTCTTTGACAGTGTTACGCTGCATTTTCTACTCCTTCCTTGTTTATGCTACATTTTGCTCCTTCATCTACTATGTTGCATTTTGCTCCTTCATCTGCTATCGTTTTGATATTTTCCTTTATCCACCTACTGCAGCTGTGAGCATGATTGTCCATTAATTAAATTAATACCTTGCATGGCCATGCAAATCCATGCAGCCCACGTTCTTCTTCTTTGTGTTTCCATCTTTCTTGTCTTTTAATTTGCTTCTTCTTGCTCCATGAAGACACATAAAAATTAATCTTTAGAAAATGCCCAAAATATAAAGCTTTCGACTCACTTTAGCTTATTTGCTTCCGAATTGTGCCTAAAATCACGTATGAGTTAAAGTGAGTATCTTAAGCAATTTAATGTCATTAATCGCTAAGTATTATGAAATAATTAAATAATCAATTAAGCATATATCACTCAAGATCAACTAAATTTAAATGAGATCCTAACCTACTGGAGACATTAGTGTAATCTTTCTAAATAATAATGAGAGCTACTATTTTGAATAAAATAATAGGAAAAACTAAATGCTTGATTATAGTTCTGATCTTATTTAATACAATAACATTTTTAGAATATGCATATTTCTCTGTTTTGTAATTACTGAATATTATGTGGTTCCTTTCATGCCAGATGGAGTATATAAAATAGTTTATGCAAAGACTTAGACAAATCTGGTCTTTCCCCATTCTTCTATACTGATTCTCATTCCCAATCAGTAGTTGGACAAATCAAATTCATATTGTGTTACATTTTAGCCCAAATTGTCCTACTGTAACTTTATTGAAAAAATAAATGACTTATAGTTTTAAATTCTAGACAAAATAGAATGTATAGCTAATTTGTGGATCCTCGCATTCTATCTTTATTTTTCAATCTTTTCTAGCAATTAACTAGGTGACAAAGGATGCTTTGGGCATCAAAGAGCCTTTTTATATAATATTATACCACTGGATGCTTAGACTTTGAGGCCTAAAATCTTTTAAGCAAGAAGAGCTAGTGAAATCTCCACTGTTATTGGGAATCTAGATAGTTTTGTCATTCCTAGTGGGAGATACATTATTAATTAATTATATTTATATACTCATATTTTGTTTGTTTTGTTTGTTATCTGAGAATATGATGGTATTTGTAGTACTTACTCTATTTTAAGCATGTTTTTAGGTGATAATTACCTTCATAGGTTAAAAGGAGAAGAATTCAAGTGAAATTATGGCATAGAATGGAAGAATTGAAGCAACCTTCAACTTACGCAATCATGTATAGTGACCGTGTAAAGGCACGATTGAAAGGTTTTTGGAGATACACAGTCACCTATAGTGGGATAAGAGGGATAGTCAAGATTGTACTTCTATAGCCTTTCAAAGCCTCTAAAGTAGTTGATCCATTCATTTTTTTGAATAACTTTCACAATCAAAGAATTCTAGTTATGAGTGAGGCAAGATCCTCCCTTAGGATTAGGGGGCTTTGTTTTGCCCAATTATCAATCCAGAACTAAGAATTCTATCCATTTCACACCTATATTTGAATGAAGGGATAAATAGACTACCTTTTCCTTAGCATTTATATGAAAGACTAAGAGTGTTCTTTTTTTCGTTAATTTTCCAAAAGCTAGAGTCTTTAAGGTAGTAGTCATTAGTCTATTTAACCCATAGCGCCTCTTTATCAGTAATTAATCTCTAAATTCTCTTAGTCACTAGGATTAATTGGATCTATTAGATTAAAACTAGTCCTAGTTCTCTCTTTTGTTTTCTCCAACATAGTTTCTCCTATTTGATTTTTGCTATTTTAGAATTGTGTGCTTTTTTAGACCATAGAAAATTCTTAGTGCATCTTTCTATATCCTTATTGATCTTCTCACATAGAAGAAGATGAGTGCTCCAGGAAGTGTGAAGGTCTCTTAGGACTAATGTGATAAATTGTACTCTCCCAATTTATGAAAAAGCTTTGTCCTGCCATGCATTGATTATTTTCTTGTAAGTCTCCAGAAGAGCTAGGCAGTCTTGGCATCTTAACTTTTTAGAAGAAAATGATACTCCTAGGTATTTGAATGGCAAGCATTAAGAGTTTAACCCATTCTCTTATGTTGGTTAATACTAAGACTTGAAGCCTTGTAAAATAGATCAAGAGAGTTTTGTAATATAGAAAGAGTAGATTGGTGAACTTTACAAATCAGCATCAGATCATCTGCAAAGCTGAGATGAGTGAGGTTTAACAACTCACATTTGTGGTGGAGCTTGAAGTTGGGGAATCTTTGAGTGTTCTTCTTGATAAGCTTAGTTAGAATTTCCATGGAAAGAGCAAATAAATAAGGGGAAAGAGGGTCTCCCTACCTTAGCCCTTTAAACCCTTTGAATTGTTTTCTTAGAATGCCATTGATTAGAATACTATAAGAGGTGCTTGTTAAACATGTACCGATTTAGTCAATGAATTTATTGGGGAAACCAAGCCATTCAAAGCTATGGAGGATAAAGTTCGGCTATAGGGTGTCAAAAGCTTTTGGGAATTACACTTTGATTGAATAGCTCTTGATGGACCTATTGGTTTCATAGTCCCTCATTAGTTCCAGAACCATCAGTACATTATCATATATGGATCCACCTGGTATAAAAGCACCTTGGGAGTAATGGATAATGTGCTTAGAGCTTCTTTAAATCTTTAAGGTTGCAACTTGGTAGAACTTTGTCAATAGTATTGTAATAGGCTATCGGAAAAAATTCCTTAAGACTATTGGCATTAGGGATTTTAGGAATCAAGTAGATATGAGTGGAGTCTAACTCTTTCAATATTTTGCCAAAATTCAGGAATTCCTGAACTACCTCAATAAGTAGACTCCCAATAATAAGTTTTTTAAGAGATCCTAAGGGAGAACATTTGGATGTTCAATTACCACTTCTATCTCCTACATATACAACTAAACTGAAGAGCTTGGTCCTAAAATGTTCTTATAGTAATTTACTACCATCTCCTTGATCGAAGATTTGTATATAACCAATTAATCATCATCATCCAACAGGCATTTGATCTTATTAGAATTCCATCTAGCTATGATAGATCAATGGAAATATCTTATATTGGAGTCTTCTTTTTTCAACTATGTTGTTTTGGGGGAGTTATGCTCAAGAAGAGAATTATTAAACTCCTCTACTTTTTTAATTTCTCTTAATTTTAGCTCTTAATTATTAGGATCCTAATAACAAGCATCATGGGCCTTCCTTAGCTCTTCCTTAACATCCTTTATTTTTTGTGTAGTTGAGGGACCTCTAGTTTTAGGAAATAGCTTTAACTTAGCTTTTAGGAGTTTGAACTTCCCCATAAGCTAAAAGGATTTGCACCCTAGAATCTTGACCACCTAAACTTCTCTAACTAAATCCATAAGCACCTTTCTTTTTGGCAAGAAAGCTGAAAAACCTGAAAGGTGCCTTATATGATACTAGAGTGGTAAAGTTCTTCAGCTCCATTATGGAGTAATCTAAACACAATGGGGCACCAAAGTGAGCAAAAGAGTTAGGGAACATCCTCATCCAATGTTGGTTAACCAGAATTTTATCAATTTTTATCCTAGTGAAGCATCTCCCCTATTCCTATTACTCCAAATGAAGAGGTTGCCTACAAACTTTAAATCAAGGACCCTAAGCTTGTTTACAACATTTTCTAGTTCCTTGCCTATGTTTATGATTCTAACCTCTCATTTTGAGCCTCAGATGGATGTAATACACAATTAAAGTCAATAGTTTGGATCCAAGGCCGACATATTGAGTTTTGAATAATGAAAAGATCCTCATATAGTTTAGCTCCTTAGAATTCAAAATTGGATGCATAGATGATGGAAATGTCAAATGGATTATTTATTCCTTCCTTTTTGCAAGTCAAATGGATATACAAATTATAGCTACTTAGTGCTGTAAATTGAAAACTTTCCTTATTGTAAACATAAACTATTCTACCATTTTGATGATTCTCATTATTGGAACTAAAGTTCTAGTTAGTGCTCAAGAACTTTATAAGATCTTGAAGTTTGGGTGCTTGAATTCTAGTCTCTAATCGACCTAAAATAACTAGCTTTTCTCCTAAATTAGATCCATGACTGCTTGTCTTTTATGGGTTCATTCATACCCCTTATGTTCCAAAATAAAATAATGCTAATGAGGGAGGGCTAGGAGTGTTACCCACCCCCTTTGGGTTTTCTTTTCTTTTTTCTTAGTTTCCAATGAGATACTGGAGACACAAGCTTAAATAACTCCTTATTTAGAGTGAGTTCTTGAATCTTTAGTCTTTGTCTTCCGAAGCATGCTCATTGTTGTTTTCTCCATTCTCTTTGTTTCTATGATACCCCTCTTCAATTTGATTTTCTCGTACACCTTCTTCCTTAATAGGACTACTAACATGTTCTTTAATTCCTTCTACTGATTCTACCAAGGGCTCCTTCCTTATGGTTTTTTGGGACTCTATTTCATCTGGTTGAGTTGAAGGCTTTCCTATTATCCCTATTACTTCGTAATAATCATTAGAAATGAAAGTTCTACTAGTATGTTTCCAAACCTTTATACTAAGTTGAGGTCTTCAATTATAAAAAAAATTGGATTTTAGATTTCACCAGTTATCCAATCTCATTCAGTTTGATAACAGGGAGTGAAGTAGGGAGGTCATCTTTAACTTTAATTTCCACACAAATTTTGGCAAAGCATATTTGCTTAAGACTAGTTGTTGGTGATTTGAAGATACTGGTCTACCCACTAAGCTTGCAAGAAAGCTCTAAACATCTAAAGTTTAGTACTCTAATAGGAATGTATGAAAGTTGATCCACAAAGGTATAGTTTTAATTCTAGTTTTGTCAAGCTCTATTCCAAGGTCCAATTTTAGACAAGCATTCCCTAATCTTCAATGTTCCAAGGACCAAATACAAACCATATTTAAGTTGTCCACATTTGTGAATTTGAAGAGGAAGGAGTCCTCAATAAGCAGGATTTTATCTAGAACCTTATTTCCCCATTTGTTTTGCTCCCATATCTGAACATATGGGAAAGAAGGCTTTTTATTGAGGAAGAAGCCTATCAATATGTTAGACTAGGTTTAGGCTCCAGCCTGCAACAATTCCAATGGAGAAGTAACTATCCCACCACTGTAAAAAGAATGTGTTTTTGTTTCTCCATAGAGATAGTAGCAACCACTACATTTCTCTATGATTTGCCTGTTTACTTTTAAGCAGAAGCATTTCCTCTTATTGAATTATCGAATGGTTAGTAGCTTCCATATATTCCATAAAGGATGGGAAGGGGTTATCCATAGTCTTAAGTTCTGACAGACTTCCCTCAAAACCTTGTCCTTCTTATGTCTTTGATGAGGAGGACTTTAACCTGCCTCCACTGGAGACTTCCATGAGGACTGCCTAGAATAGAAACAAACCGATTGATGGCTACGTGTGACTTTTCAAAAGTGGTTAAAAAACAGTGTATGAATCACTCAAAGAGAAGTTAGAGAAACCTAGTGTAATAGAATGTGTCATCATCATTATTGTTGTTTGATAAAACTTAAGATACTTTCCTTATAAGAGTCAATAAAATCAATTCTTTGAAGGGCACTTTTATAAAGAAGATGAAAATTGATATATTAACGTATATTATACATAAATTAATATAAGTAAAAATATAATTTACTAATTCTAAATCATTATTTTGATTTAATTAATCCATATAAGATTTTTTAATGAAATAAAAGATAACAAATTTACATTAACCTACTTAAACCGTAGATATAAAGCATAGGTTTGAGAGTTATAATGAGTAATTGCAAGATGAAGATTTTCATAATAGATTGTCATTCATTAAATAGAGAAGAACATATAAAGAATATAAAAATTTGTACATGGCCCACTTATAAGTATATAATTAAATTAATCCTTTTAATTAATAATTTTTTGTGTAATATTAGAGTCTTATTTGATTGACATATCTTAAGTAAGAATATTTTCAATTATGCTCGATTTGTAATTTATGTTCACTTCCATATAACAATTATTATAAAAGGCTAAACTTGTAATTTGATCTTTATACTTAGTATTCTTTCTAATTTTCTACTTATAATAATTTTTTTTATTTCATTAATCTAAGAATTGGTTATGATTTGGTGTTTGACTAAAAAATATTGCCATTAATAAAGACTAATTGAATATTTCTTAACAAATTATAACAATATAATTAAAAGTAATATCATTTATTTAAAAACAAAATAAAATTATTTTCTAAATGAAGAGATCAAAATATAAACTTTAACATACAGGGTAAAGAGAACAAATTGAACAAATTAGAGCTTACTCAAATATATATTATCCATATTTAAACCTCAAATATATATTATTCATACTTACGCTCATGCAAGGTTTGGAATGTACCCCCCAAATAAGTATTGTTTGAGTACTTTGTCAACTGATCATATGAGTTGCTCTTAGACTAAATCTACAAATTCTGATAAATTTTTTAATTTAGTTTTATGTGGTACACATATTTATGTTTATGAAATTGAATATATTTAATTTAATAATTTATATGATTCATAAGTCATTGTTGTTAAATAAATCTAAATAAATATATATGTAGTAATTATAATTAAAACAAATATACACTCTTCTCTTTATAGTAAGCTAAACTTAATCTTTATTTTAAAAGTTATAACATATCATACGCTTATCAAAAAAGGAATTTAATAAAATGAGAAATACTCCTTTTGTACATAGTTTTAGTTTTAAACTTAAATAGTTATTGTTACACAATATGGTGTGAATAAGTTAATCAAAGTACTTCTATAAGTATTCTCTTTTGTAGATATTAGTTGCTAAATTTGGGTATATACTTTTTCATGAAAATATTAAAATTAGAGAAATGAACTAAAAGATAAAGTCTCCATTTGCCACTATAGGAAAAGCTAAGGAAGAGGAAGAAGGAAGAGAGAAGAAGGGGGAGAAGGGGGAGTTTCTACTGCTGCTTCAACCTCTAGTCCTCCCAAGTTATCTTTTCTTCTTTCCATCTTTTATTTCGTTCATTTGATGTATGAGATGGAATTGATGATGATGAACCTTAGTTTAAGGATGTTCTAATTTCTTTTAGGGATTTGTACTTGATTTAATGTTAATCTGGTTGTTTTTGTTGTTAATGATTCTGGATATTGTCATTATTTGTTGTAATTGTATGCTTTGGTAATAAATCAAGAGAGTGAACCAAATGTGAAATGATTAGGTTGGTTAATGAGATTTAAACGGCTAATAGACCATGAAAATGATCAAATCGGTAATTATACAGAGGGAGATCTCGTGTGAGGACCTGGTTGTTTATTGGAAAGCTTAAGAACTAATTAGGTTATGGTTTGTTTTGTTAATCGAGAGATTACATGTTCGGTAACTCAACTTAATTAGGGTCTATGATTTCGGGCTTAATGATTACAACTAGAGAGAGAATAATCCACCCTTTGAAAGTCTAAGACCGACACCGCATTAATACAAATTGACTAAATTAGTATTGATGATAGGATAAATCCCCTTTCTCATAATTTGTTAATCTTCCTTGTGTGAAATTCAATTATCAATTGGTGGTGCTCAGATTTAATTTCTTACATTAATCTAAAGTTCTCATGTCAATCATTCCATATTCGATTGTTTACTTTTCTGTTGAGTTTTTATTTTTCATTTTAATTACACTTTTAAGCCTTAGAAAAATTAAGATTTGATTAGTTTGCTAATTCCTCATGGGATCGACACCTTATATACTATGCAACGACCTGTGCGCTTGCGAAATATTGATGGTTTTATAAGACCTCACATGTTCTTCATTTTATCTATTTTCTTGTCTTCTCTTGCTCTAATCCTTCTCCTTTTTGCTCTATGAAGACAAGTGAGTGTGAGTATCAAGAAGACGGCTCAAATATTATGCTTTCGACTTACTTTAGCTCTTTCGCTTCCGAATTATACCTAAAACCAAATATGAATTAAAATGAATGTCTTAAGCATTTCATAGCATTAATCACTAAGCGTTTTGGAATAAATGTATAATCAATTAAGCACATATCAATTTTCCCACACTTAGATTTTGACCGTCCTCAGGCAAAACATCAAAATCAAAATCACAGACCCAAAATATTTACTCATTTCTCATATTTCCCAAGAATAGGTAGTCATAAGCAAAGATGAATAACTTTCAAAAACTATAGCAAGAACTCAACATTTAATGCTTCTACTCATGATCAATCAACAATTATCACCTTTAGAAATTGAGCAATCTAGAGGTAGTCTTGATAAAATGTGTTTTAGATAATTTCATGGGTATACTCAAACACCATTCATGATTATGACATTTCACAACTTTGCATATCATTTCATTTCTCCACCATTAAATTCACATGCATAATCATGAATCAAAGGACATTTTAAGGTTGTAATATGGGTAAGGGCAATGTGAGATGTATTTGGGTAATGTAGCATAAAAGCCATCAAAGTTAGTAAAGCAAAAGTAACACTTAATGAAACACCAAGTGCAAAAACTAACATTTATTCAAAACTAGGAACCATCAACTATGATGAATGCAAAAACTATGTTTCACATTTCAAATTCAAGATTTCACACCACAAACCACATAAAGCATAATTAATTAGAAAGATCACTCATAAAAATTAATGATAACAATACATTGAAATTACAAGGAGTGAACCTTCCAAAACAACATCTACCTCATATGCATTATACTCAAGTCACCTATTCCATACAACTTTAAGAGGAGACATTAATCATAAATAACTTTGCAAAACAATTACATTTCCTCCTAGATACTTTTATTTAAACAATTTTCTTTTCTTTTATTTTTTTCTTTTTCTTTTTCTTTTCTTTTCCTTTTCTCTTTTTCTTTCTTTTTTTTGTAATAAAAATTTAAAGAAGCTACATCAAACATGGGAATTTCATCGATAAAACATAAAATGGCTCCCAAAAATTATAACCATCCCACAAATATGCACACCTCTACACTTATACTTTTGTACATCCATTATCGTCAGCAATCAAAAAATGTTCCACTAGGTTTAAGGCTTGGGTAGGACATTTGATTAGGTTTGAAGCATGTAATGTGATTAGCACAAAAAGAAAAGCTAATAAAGCTCAAGGGGGCTTATCAAAGGAAAATTTCATATCAATTGATAGGCTATTTGGTTAATGTAGTTTGAAAAACAAAAAAATACTTATATCATTTCCATGTTATTGCATGTGATAAAAATGTGGTCTTGAATAAAAAATCAAAGTAAAGTTATGATGTACATATTATGAAGGTCACACATAAACAAAAAACAATGAGTGATATGGATGTGTCAGTTTATACAGGCTTAAAATCTCACTGGCTTGTGTCTACCACTAGCCACTACTCTTCTAAAGATAATGCATATTGATCAATCACAAGAGCAAAAGTACATGTTAAGTTGCCATAGATTATTCTAGTCAATTCACTCTCCAATCATGACTATATAATCCTAGAAGCAATAGAAAAATGAGAAATTGTTTTTTTATTCTCTTTCTCTTTTTGTTTGAAAATTTAAACAAGTAAGAAACAAATAAACTTGAAAATACACATGCATATAATAAAGAAATGCAAAAATGTACAGGAAAAGAAATAAACTTCACTTAGGTTACCTCCCAAGAAGCACCTTAGTTTATTGTTGCTGGCTCGACTCTTTATGTTCCTTATCATATGACAATACTATGATCTTCAGGTGTCACATGCGCTTCCTCCAAACAAGTTTCTTCAAGATAAGGTCTAGGTTGATGATCATTCACCTCTAGTGTAACACCCCAACTCCCGCCGGACCCGAACCCGATATCGATAGTGATACCCGGATCCGTGCCCCGCGAAGGT
>JAOTAY010000009.1:7967202-7989126 GCA_025629805.1 Erythroxylum baracoense | reverse complement strand
TATGCATGAACATGTCAATACAATTTTAAGCACTTATAACCTATTCCAAATGACTATTTTACCCTTCCTATTGGTGAGGGGATGTTACAACTGCAGACTTTTAGTACTCAAGTAGGGGAACTACTCAGGATGCAACGGGCTCAAACAGAAAACAGAGTACAACCTGAATCAGTGGGAAAGGCAGCTCGTTTGGGAGGTTCAGGAATCCTACCAGTTTCAGTAGATAAGGAAGTTACGAGGGTCGTGGAAAGGGTATAACGGCAAGCTTTGAAGAAGGTAGAAATAGTCAAATGCAAGGAGGAATGATGACTAATAGTAGGGCAAGTAGTAGCAACCATAAGCCTATTTCAAAAATGGATTTTCCTTACTTTGATGGAACGAACCCTGGAAGTTGGATTAGGCATTGTGAAAAATATTTTAGAGTTTTTTGTATTGATAAAGAGTTAACAGTAGAACTAGCATCAATACACTTGGAAGGGAAGGCAGACGTCTGGTTCTAAAGATGGGTGGAGCAAGAAGAGTCAGGCCAATGGAGGGTATTCGTGGAAGTTATCAATAGGTGGTTCCATTCTCAGGAATTTCTAGATGTCGTCGAGGAGTTCAATAAGCTGAAACAATAGGGGTCAGTGGATTTGTATCAAGAACGATTTGAAGAACTCAGATCAACAATGTTATAAAATAACCCAACCTTGATAGAAACTTATTTTATCTCCAGTTTCCTTAGTGGGCTCTCTGATACCTTGAGACCCATGGTAAAAATGTTTAAACCTCGCACCCTTGCTGAAGCTTTTGAACAGGCTAGACTCCAAGAGATATCCTTGGAAGCACTAATAAGATGTCAACCTAGGAATCAACTAACGAACACTAGTGTGGCAACCATAAATAAAACCCTTGTAACAGCACCTCCACCAAAAGGAGCAAATAGTAACCTAAAATCTTTCTCCCAACTGATGCAGAGACGCGAACCGAAAGCTTGTTTTCGATGTGGTGATAAATATTACCCTGGGCATCAGTGTGTAAAAAAGCAATTTCATTATATAGTTGCTCAGCAGGAAGAGTTAGAAGCTAAGGATGGTGACTATGAACTTACATATCAGTTAAATAAAGAGACAGGGGATATAGAGCCTGAACTAAGTATACAGGAGGAGTAAGTTGGTATTTCCCTTCATGCTTTAAAAGGAACAATAGCATACAATACAATACAAATTAAAGAGTTAGTGAATGGGAAAACATTGTTGATTTTGGTTGACACAGGTAGTACACATAGTTTCCTTGATTTTCAATTTGTTAAGAAATTACACTTACCCTTAAAATCTACCCAACCCTTAAGTGTGACAGTAGCTAATGGTAGCAAGATTCAGAGTCGTTATCATGGCCAAAGGTTTGAATGGAGCATGCAGGGAATCACATTTAAGGCGGACATGGGAGTGTTGGAGTAGGAGGCTACAATATGGTTCTTGGAGTAGATTGGCTCAAAAATTTCAGTCCGATCTTGTTCGACTTCAATAAATTGCAGTTTTCCTTTGAATATGAGGGCAGGAAGATAGTTTTGCAGGGCGTTTCAAAGGAAGATCAAGCTAGATTGAACAGTATTTCTTATAAAGAGATTCAGTATTGTGTCAATAATGAAGGAGTGACTCAATTGTTTGCAATATTGCTTTCAATAAAACAGGAATCGACATCAAACTCTGGTAATTCTGATTTTCCAGAACTGGAAACTTTACTTTCTGACTTTCTAGATATATTTGCTACTCCCACAGGATTACTACCTCACAGATTTTGTGATCTTGCCATTCCCTTAAAGCCTGGATCATAACCAGTAAACTTGAGGCCATATTGATATCCTTATTTTTAAAATGCAGAGGTAGAGAAATTGGTTAAGAACATGCTATAAGCAGGGATTGTTCAACCAAGCCATAGCCCTTTTGCCTCACCGGTGCTTTTGATCAAAAAGAAAGATGGTTCATGGCAATTTTGCATTGATTACTTCCAGTTAAACTCCCTCACTATCAAGGATAAGTTTCCTATACCACATATAGAAGATCTTCTAGATGAGCTTTATAGAGCGTCTTATTTTTCTAAGATTGATCTTAGGTCAGGGTATCATCAAAAACGTATGAGGGAAGATGACATTCCCAATACTGCTTTTCGTACTCACTCAGGGCACTATGAATTTTGTGTCATGCCGTTTGGCTTGAAAAATGCTCCGGACATTTCAATCCTTGATGAATTATATGTTTGAGCCTTAACTATGTAAGTTTATACTAGTGTTCTTTGATGACATTTTAGTCTACAACACTACTTTTGCATAACTTTTAGTTCATCTTCGATCAACATTACAGACCTTAAGGGATCATCGATTGTTTGCTAAGCTTTCCAAATGTTCATTTGTGTAATACCAGGTGGAGTATCTGGGCCATATTATTAGTTAAGAAGGGGTGCACACTGATCCATCAAAAATAGAAGCCATGAAAAATTGGGCGACGTCTAATTCAGTCAAGGAGTTAAAGGGGTTCCTTGGATTAACTGGTTACTATAGGCATTTTGTGAAAAAATACAGATCCATTGCCAAGCCTCTCATTGATTTTTTGGAGAAGGACAGTTTTTCTTGGACTCCTTCTGCACAGGAACCTTTTAAAAATTTGAAGATGGCCATGTGTAGCACTCCCGTCCTTGCATTACTTGATTTTTCTAAACCCTTTGAATTAGAGGCTGATGCTAGTGACATAGGTATAGGTGCAGTTTTAATGTAAGGGCAACACCATATTGCTTATTTAAGCAAAGCCCTAAGCCTAAAAATTAGGGACTCTCTATATATGAAAAAGAACTCCTCGCTGTTTTGCTTACTATGACTCATTGGAGGCACTATATTGAAGGGGTCCCATTTGTAATCAAAACAGACCATGACAACCTACATTTCTTACTCCAACAAATGCTCCATACTCACCTATAAAAGAAAGGCTTATCCAAACTCCTTGGGTTGGATTATTCCATCATATATAGAAGAAGTGTGGAGAACATGGTTGCAGATGCTTTGTCCCGCAAACCTACCAATGACTCTTGTTATGCCCTCATCCAAATTGTACCTAACTGGATTGAAGATCTGATCAGAAGTTATCGAGGTGATATATGGGCTCAAGAAATTATTATCAAGGTTGCTCTCGATGGGAGTTCTGTTATCGAAGACTACTCCCTCAAATAAGGGCTAATTCATTTTAAAGGACGTATTTATGTGGGAATTGCTGAAGATTTAAGGCACAGATTGATAGACTTCATGCATGGTTCTGCGCTAGGAGGTCATTCAAGCTCAAAAGGGACATATTAGAGAATGAAAATAATATTCTATTGGCCTTTAATGAAGCAGGAAGTTTCTGACTTTGTAGCAAAGTGCAACGTGTGCCAGAAATGCAAACCAGAGTAACTAGCCTACCCAGGATTGCTTAACCCCATTGCAGTTCCTAACCAAGCTTGGAATCAAATAAGTATGGATTTCATCGATGGCTTGCCCAAGTCGGGAGGCAAAGATTCCATCTTAGTTATGATTTAAAAATTCACTAAGTATGGATATTTCCTTTCTTTATCCCACCCCTACACAACAAAATAAGTTGCCCAACTTTTCCTAGATAACATCTACAAGCTCTACGAGTTACCTACTGCCATTATCATAGATAAGGATAAGCTCTTCACCAACCTCTTTTAGAAAGAACTTTTTGCAAGTCTAGGCACCCATTTGCACATGAGCACTACATATCATCCACAATCGGATGGATAAACAGAAAGATTGAACTGTTGTTTAGAAACTTATTTATGTTGCATGGTTCATGATGCTTCGAAATCTTGGAATTCTTGGCTCTCACTTGCTGAATGGTGGTGCAACACCAATTTTTGCATTTTGCATTGCAATTGACCCTATTAGAAGCTCTATATGGCTATAAACCAACCCAGATTCCATGGGCAACTGATTTTTCTACCTCATTGGTTTCGGTTGAAAACTACCTTCAAGATCGTCAGAGCATGATTCAAGTACTTAGAGATCAAGTCTTAAAGGAACAAAATCGAATGAAGCAATAAGCTGACAAAAAACATACTGAACGAGAATTTTCATTGGGAGACATGGTTTATCTGAAACTACAACCTTACAAACAATTGTTAGTAGCAACTCGCTGCTCTTTAAAACTTGCAGTTCTCTATTATGGGCCTTATAAGATCATACAATGAATTGGGACAGTTGCCTTACCACCCACTGTAAAGATTCACCCAATTTTTCATGTCTCACAATTGAAGTTTGCAAAGGGAGAGTTTAACTCACCAATTTCTCAGCTACTTGATTTGGAATTTACAGATGCAACTATGGTGCAACCAGAATTGGTGATTGATAATAGGGTTCTAAAGGCTAAAGGTAGAATATTCCACAAACTTTAATCAAGTGGGTCGGCAAGGGCATTGAGGAAGCAACTTGGGAAGACACTGATTCCATTCAGCAGCAATTCCTAGGCTTCCTACCTTCACCTTGAGGATAAGGTGATTTTTGGGAGGGAAACTATAATGCTTAAGGAACCATTTTGTTACTTTTTACATTTAGAGGGACTACCTTTGTTAGTCTATTATTGTTTGTTATACTGTTATGCTGAATAGGAGTGAAAACTTGTAGTCATTCCCTATATATTTCTGCACCTAACTATGGAAAAGGACAGATACTGTTATCAAAGATAATCTCAAATCTCTCTCATCCCTTTCTTCCTCTTTTCCCATCCTATAATTCTTCTTCTTTCTCTCGTCTACTCTCTAAGGCCATTACACAGGCCTCTAAGTATGGTATGAACATTGCTAGAACTTGGCCTTATAATGATGGAGGTAAAAGTAGACCTCTTCAAATTTCTCTAGGTTACTACGATGAAGAGACTTTCAAGGTAATTGTCACAGACGCTGTGTGAACTTTACGAGCTAAAGTTGAGTTTAATAACTATTTCAATTCTTAACTAAGCTCTCTTGATCACGTGAAATTACGATGTCTATTCCCTTTTTCACAACAATTTTCGCTGATCTCTCAAGTTCACTAAAACTTCTAACTTTCATAAAGAATTTTCGTTAATTGCTCATTAAAACCTTAATTTTTAGAAAAGATATCCATTCATACAAAAATTAAAAACCGCAACTTCAAGAAACAAGAAATCATTTAAGAAAATAAAAGAATCGAACTCCGGAGGGAGGCTTTTCTGGAAAAAGTAAGCAAAGAGCCTATGAACACTAGAGGCAATGAAGCATTGCAAGGGATCCATAAGCTTCGACAACCATCCATGCTTGTTGTTTGTGGTGTTAGCAATAAGGTTCTGAATCTTAAAGTGAGATCGATTTCTCATCAAATTCATATCTTCCCCAAGAAATCAAGCTTTAAAATGAACCCACGATGAAAAATGAGATAAGCTCATAGGAGAAAAACAAACAAATAAACACTCATTCAGACAAAACTTAAGATGACACCTTTACGACTCCATAGACAACAAAGAAATCCACAAAACAAAACCTAGATGCATTTCATCAACCCAAGTTTAGATATCAAAAAAAGAAACAAAAAAACACATACAAACATAAGCTCTATACATTATGGATTGAGAGCTACCTTTCGTTTTCATAGAGGAAAAGGAAAGAAGAAAGCAGAGGATGAGACATGGGTGAGGCTTTTTCGTGGACAAAGAGGAAAGAAAAAGCAGATGAGTGATGGGTGCTTTAGGGTTTTAGAGCTTTTCATTTTAAGAGCCAGTCTCATTTTTGTTCCCTTCTTATTTTCGTCGTCAAAGGTTTACTTTTTATGAATATTTTTAAAATCGTCGCTAAAAGTAAGCTTACTTTTAGCGATGATTTTAAAAATATAGCAAAAAAATATAGCTAATTGTCTTCCTTATTGTAGTGTTTAGTGACATTTTTAAAATTGTAGCCAAAAGATTAACTTTTAGTGAATATTTTTTTGAAATCGTAGCTAAATATTTTTTTGAAAAATCGTAACGAAAAGTATTACTTTTAGCGACGACTTTGAAAACATAGCAAAAAAAAGTAGCCAATTGTCTTCCTTGTTGTAGTGTTTAGTGACGATTTTTGAAATCGTAGCCAAAAGATTAACTTTTAGTGAATATTTTTCTAAAATCATAGCTAAATGTCGATATTTGGTGACAATTTTTAAAATCATCGTGGAAAGTAAATCTTTTAGCGAAGATTTAAAAATGTAGCGGAAAAAAAGTAGCCAATTGTCTTCCTTGTTTTAGTGTTTAGTGACAATTTTCAAAATCGTAGCCAAAGATTAACTTTTAGTGACTATTTTTCTAAAATTGTAGCTAAATGTCGATATTTGGTGATGATTTTGAAAATTGTCGAGGAAAGTAAACCTTTTACAATGATTTTGAAAATATAGCGGGAAAAACGTAGCCGATTGTCTTCCTTGTTGTAGTGTTTACTGATGATTTTTAAAATCGTAGCCAAAAGATTAACTTTTAGTGACTAGTTTTCTAAATTTGTAGCTAAATGTCGATATTTGGTGACAATTTTGAAAATTGTCGACGGAAGTAAACCTTTTAGCGACGATTTTAAAAACGTAGCGAAAAAAATGAAGCCAATTGTCTTCCTTGCTGTAGTGTTTAGTGATGATTTTCAAAATCGTAGCCAAAAGATTAACTTTTAGTGACTATTTTTCGAAAATTATAGCTAAATATTGATATTTAAAGATGATTTTGAAAATAGTTACGAAAAGTAAACCTTTTAGTGACTATTTTCCAAAATGTAGCTAAAAGTGATCCTTTTGGCAACGATTTTACATGAATTAAGAAACCAACGTACGCTTGCAAATATGATAATCAGTTGAGAAGTAGTTACAAATTAAGGTTATGCCAATAAAAGTTGTAAGAATATGTATAAGAGCCAAGTGAGGCCTAGTCTACTCAAAGCAATATCCAACAACATGGAGAAAATAAGACGGTTTCAGCCACAACAACAGCTAAAAAGAACTGCAAAACTATGACGCAAAAAGGTATAGAATGTTGGAGACAAGTGATTTAGATGGACCAGCAGCCTCCATGTTTTGCTTCCGATGAAATGATTGTTAGAGATGTAAGATTTTAAAAAACAAAATTTATCTAACCTTCCTACCTTTTGTGCTATGGTCCATTTATCTATGCTTTATGTGCCTCCTTTACACATGCACACATTAACGCCCATGCTTCATGTGCTACCTCCTCTGTGGTGGGCAGAGGTATTCAAACACAGTTTTGTAAGCTTGTTTGGTCCCTATTCTTGAAAAGCACTAAGCATACACCATCATCGTGCTAAAGGAAGAGGATAGAAGATTCAAACACAAAGACAAGAAGATTTCGGTGGACAATGGCTGGAGGTATTTATTTTCTGTTAAGTTTCCGCTGCTAAAGATACGGATAATATGCATATATCTTACTTACACCTAAATGAACTTGTATTTGAGATGCATGCTATTATTGCTATATTGCTATGTTTATATCATTTGGTATCAGAGCTTTGTTGCCTCTGTTTTGCTTTATAAACCGCTGAAAATCATGTCTCTGTTTTTCTCTGTTATTGTTGATTTTCTGCCGAAAACATGAGTTTGAGATTGTTGAATATTTCCATGATTTTTGTACATGATGAATGTTAGAGTCGTGTTTTTGTGCTCCATGGAGCATTTGATGGTGACGGAACCGTGTAGGGAGGAGGGATGACGATGGCTATATGTGAGGCTTCGAACGTTGCCATTTATGGAGCATTGTATGGTTGGTTTTGTGAAGTCTCGTGTGTGTCTCCTGGTCGTCCTCATCCCATCACCGGCCTTTATTTATTTTCTTGCTTCTTCTACTCATTAAAACTGTCGGAGCTCCACTGGGTCCAGTCGGGTCACACCCTACCCAGCTAGAGGTTGAAGACGACTCTGTTGATCTTTTTAAAAAATTATTAATTTTAATTATGTTAATATTAGTGATTAGTTGGGTTAATCAAGACCTAACCTTTATATTGTGATTTTTAATTATAAAATCATTTTTGGGTATTAATATTTTATGAAAAATATTAATTTTTACTTATGTATGTCTTATGTTGGAATTTAAGTTTTTGACATGCATATTATAAATGTATAATTTTTGCATAAATTACATGTGATTAATTAAGAAATTGTATGTATAAATTTTTGTGATTATTATACATGCAAAATTAGATTAAATAATTTGTGCATTATTATTTGATTTATTTGCATTATTTATTAATTGATGCAAATGATTAGGCTTTAATTTAAAGCTTAAGATAATGTTGGTGATCATATGAATTTAATTAATTGGGAGTAGCCATAGCATCTCAAATTAATTACAATTATATATTTAGTTTTAATATCACATTGAATCATCAATTGTAGTTAATCATACGTGCTATGATAAAATCTACCCACAAGAATTTTGTTATATTTGTATGATTAATTAGGATGAAATATTGAATTATATTTCTTAATCTACCCAGAAGAATTAAGAAAAGGAACATAATTCAATAGTTTTGTCATAAAGTTGTAGATGAATCTAATTGAGTAGAACTTTAGCCTACAGGCAAGTCTTATGTCACTAGATTCATTTGTTAAATGCATGGTTTACTTTGGTAAACCATGAATTATTTTTGGCCTCGAACTATATATAATAAGCACATATTTTTATTTCTTAAATTGCAGTTACTCAGACTGTGAATATTTCTGATATTAAGTGTGATATTTTTGAATTAAGAGGTGACAACTATAAGGTCTGGAAGGAGAGAATTCTGCTTCATTTGGGTTGGATGGATATAGACTATGCTATTAGGAAGGATGAACCACCAAGTATGACTGAAACCAGCACTTCAGGCACTACTGCTCTTTATGAAAAATGGAGAGATCCAATTGCCTCTCTATGATGTTCATAAAGACCAAGATATCTGTTGGTATTATAGTTCTGTCGAACAGCATAATAAGTTCAGAGATCTATTGAAGACCATTGATGAGCAATTCGCTACATCTGACAAGGCCTTTGCCAGCACTTTAATTATGCAATTGTCATCCTTGAGGCTCACTGGAATAAAGGGCGTTCGTGATCACATCTTGCGTATGAGGGACATAGCAGCTCAACTGAAAGTGTTGGAGGTTACAATATCGGAATCTTTCCTAGTGCATTACATTTTGTGCACTCTGCCTCAACAATACGGTCCTTTCAAGATTTCTTGCAACACACATAAGGACAAGTGGTTGATTAATAAGCTGTTGTCCATGTGTGTACAAGAAGAGGAGAGGTTGTTGATGGAAGAGGATGAAAGGGTCAATTTGACCATTTCAGGAAAGAAGAGACAGGATGATGTCAAAAGCAAGGGAGAAGGGAAATTTTCCCCTCAGTCCGATATAAAGAAACCGTCTAAGTGTTTCTTCTGTAAAAAGAAGGGACGCATGAAGAAAGATTATGCTAAATTCAAGATTTGGATGGAAAAGAAAGGTACTCAAAATTTATTTGTTTGTTATGAATCCAATATGGTTAATGTTAATCATAACACATGGTAGATTATCTCTGGTTCTACAATCCATATTTCAAATACCTTACAGGGTATGCAAAACCTAAGGAAGTAGGTGGGAAGTGAACAATTCATCTATTCAGGAAGCAAGATGAGTTCACATGTGGAAGCCATTGGCACTTGTAGTTTAGTTTTGAGCAGTGACTTTATTTTGTGTTTGGAAAAGACCTTTTATGTTTCAAATTTCTCTAGAAATTTGATTTCTATATCAAGACATGTACCTTTTGGTTTTTCCTTTAACTTTTCAGATTCTGGTTTCAGTTTATGTAATGGATCTAAAGTTATTGGTTATGGTACATTATCTGATGGTCTTTATTCCATTCAGTTACAAAATAATGATGCCTATAATTCGACGCATGTTACTACTGAATTGAAACGATGTGTTGTGAATGAAGAATCCTCTATATTATGGCATCGTAGATTAGGACATATCTCCATTGAGAGAATTAAGGGGTTAGTAAGTGAAGGAGTACTTAGTACTTTAGATTTTGCCGACTTTGAGACTTCTATGGATTGCATTAAGGGTAAGCAAACTAACAAGCCTAAAAGGAGTGCCAAGAGGAGTAGAAACTTGTTAGAAATCATACATACAGATATTTGTTGTCCAGATATGGACGCAAATAGTCCAAAATACTTTATCACCTTCATAGACGATTATTCACGATATATGTATTTCTATTTACTTTGTTTTAAGGAGGAAGCTTTGGATGCCTTTAAGATGTTTAAGGCTGAAGTGGAGAATCAATGTGAAAAAACGATTAAAATCATGAGATCAGATAGAGGTGGAGAGTAATATGGTAGGTACACTAAAAGTGGACAAGCGCCTGGTATCACTTACTAACATAAACATTGCCTTCTGATAGGATCAAATGCAAGAAAGCATTCAACGACAGTCTTAGTAGTTTGAAGATGTTGATGAGAGTCAAACCTATCTTTATGCAGTGGGTGCTAGGGACCGTCGTGGAAAGATATTCGACTTAGGTTCATTTGCGAACACATGTTATTTGCAATCCTCCACATCTAGTACAACAACATCTAGTAGGCGATTTGCACCCAATGAAGTCCATGAGCTTCGAAGCACAGTATAAACATTGGCAACTCAGTTGTAACAATCACTGAAGTACATAACTCAACTATGTAATAAGGCGGATGAGTTAAAGGGGAGGGGCAGCACCTCATCGTAACAATCAGACCATCGACAATCACCAAATGAATAGCACAATTGTAGTCGTATGAATTAAATACTTATTATGTACAAAATAATTTGTTTAATATGAATTAAAATAATTTTTACTTTATATCCGTAGCACCCCACTCTTATGGGACATATCCCCAAACTTACTGACAGTATTCAAGAACAAATTCTATGAGAGTGGCATGCTACGATAGTCAATCAAACTCAATACAAATTTTTTACACAAAATAAGCATTTTAAGAAAATAAAGAATCATTTTCGACCCATTTTATCCATAAACATCACCAATTGCTAAAGTCAAATTCACATTTGATCTGAATTCAACCAACAACACATTTTTATTGCAACTAAAGCTCGATTTAGCTCGTTACATTTATAAATATACTTAGTCATAAATGCCATTACAGTTACAATTCACAAATAGGATAAACAACAGTTGCAGAATATAGATCTTAATACAAAATGACTGAAGAAATATACCGGTGCAAAATGATCCTGACTTCTAGCTCATGTCTGAATTTAGTGGCTATACTCCAATTCTTTTAACTAGATATCTCCTCCGAACCTGAAAGATAATATTGCAATTTTAGTGAGTTTTGCGAATTCACTAAGTGAACCATCCTCGATGAGCTCACTCATAGCAATATAGAGCAATTGTTTGACACATTCATATTCACATATAATTCACATATTCAGAATTTGCAAATCATTTCACACTTTAATTTCGGAACAGTACATATATTTCATTTCAATTATTCATTTAATACACATCAATTTATTTCTATGCAATGCACTTGGGACTCATTTTTAGTTGTTACTTTGTTGTGACCAAGTGCCTTTTAGCTGTTTCGTATCCATTATGGATACTGGGCTCTTTAATAACTGTCTCATTTCTGTTAGGGATACCAGGCTTATTATACATAGTGATCCTTTGGCTCTTAATCACATTCTGAGCTTTAAGCTCTTTTTCAATGGCTACATCAGTCATAAGTACCTTTATCCGATCACGCATATCATGTAATGAAGTGTATGAATTCATATATATGCAGTCAATCACATTTATTCAGTACACATTCATTTTTTTAGCATTTTCATCGGATCTATGTCTAGCATTCAATGAAATGTTGATAACACTTATTTCTTTCTCATTCACACTTAACGAAGTACTTCCAATAGATTCACATTTATGAACTCCTTGGACTATTAATGTCTAGAATTATTTCCAATCACATCATAATCATTTCAATATATAAATTTAAACAGAAATAATCAATCAATGTGAGACCATCTAGGTCGACTCATAATACGATCTAGATTAGCATTTGCTTCTTTGATTAGGAAACATCTAGACACTAATGTTCAATCATGTGTATCAACTTCATGCAATACACACATTGTACAAACATTACTAATTTGCACAATAACATAAACATTCAATCGTACATATTTGTATATGTGTATGATTTGCATAATCACATAAACATTCAATCGTACATATTAACACTTGACACACTTTCAATCTTAAAGAATGTTCATGCATGTGACTCAATCTTAACGAATGCTCATGTGTGTGACTCATGTAAATGCGACTCAGACTGAGGATCAGTTGCCACTACATGTTATGACATGTCTAAAATGTATGTATCTTGATACATATTTTGATAAATGCCCATTTAAGAGACTAAGCCTGGGCTCTAATACCAACTTTATAGCACCCCACTCTCATAGGGCATATCCCTGAACGTAATGACAATATTCGAGAACAAACTCTACGAGAGTGGCATGCTACGCCAATCAATCAAACTCAATAGAATTTTGTTTACACAAAACACGCATTTTAAGAAAACAAAGAATCATTTTCGACCTATGTTATCCATAAACATCACCAATCGCTAAAGTCAAATTCAGGTTTGATTTGAATTCAAGTAACAACACATTTTCACTGCAACTAAAGCTCGATTTAGGTCGTTAGATTTATAAATATACTTAGTCATAAATTCCATTACACTTACAATTCACAAATACAATAAACAAAAGTTGCAGAATATAGATCTTAATACAAAATGACTGAAGAAGTATACCGGTGTAAACTGATCCCGACCCCTAGCTCATGTCTGAATTCAGTGGCTATACTCCAATTTGTTTAACTGGATATCTCCTCTGAACCTGAAAGACAACATTGCAATTTTGGTGAGTTTTGCAAATTCAATGAGTGAACCATCTTCGATGAGCTCACTCATGGCAATATAGAACAATTGACACATTCATATTCACAGATAATTCACATATTCAGAATTTGCACATCATTTCACAGATCAATTTCGGAACAGTACATATATCTCATTTCAATTATCCATTTAATACACATCATTTTATTTATATGCAATGCACTTGTGACTCACTTTTAGTTGTTACTTTGTTGTGACCGAGTGCGTTTTAGCTATTTCGCATCCATTATGGATACTGGGCTTTTTGATAATTATCCCATTTCTGTTGGGGATATTACACTTATTATACATAGTGAGCCTTTGGCTCTTAATCACATTCTGAGCTTTAAGCTCTTTTTCAGTTGCTACTTAGGTCACAACTACCTTTATCCAATCAAGCATATCATTTAATGAGATGTATGAATTCATATATATGTAGTCATTCACATTTATTTAGTACAAATTCATTTTTTTCATTTTCATCAGATCTATGTCCAGCATTCAACGAAACGTTAAGAATACTTATTTCTTTCTCAATCACATTTAATGAAGCACTTCCAATAGATTTACGTTTGTCAACTCCTTGGAATATTAATGTCTGGAATTATTTCCAGTCACATCCCAATCAGTTCGATACATAAATTTCAACACAAATAATCAATCAATGTGAGACCGTCTAGGTTAACTCACAATAAACTCCTAATAAGCATTTGCTTCTATAATCAGGAAACATCTGGACGCTGATGTTCAATCTTGTGTATCAACTTCATTCAATACACACATTGTACACATATTACTAATTTTCACAATCACATAAACATTCAATCATACACATATGTATATATGTATGATTTGCATAATCACACAAACATTTAATCGTACACATTAACACGTGACACATTTTCAATCTTAACGAATGTTCATGCATGTGACTCATGTAAATGCGACTGAGACTGAGGATCAGTTGCCACTACATGTTATGACATGTCTAAAATGTATATACCTTGACACATATTTTGAAAAATGCCTGTGTAAGATACTAAGCCTGGGCTTCAATACCATCTCTATAACACCCCACTCTCATAGGGCATATCCCTGAACGTAATGACAGTATTCAAGAACAAACTCTACTAGAGTGGTACGCTATAATAATCAATCAAACTCAATACAAACTTTTTTACACAAAACACACATTTTAAGAAAACAAAGAATCATTTTCGACCCATTGTATCCATAAACTTCATCAATCGCTAAAGTCAAATTCATATTTGATCTGAATTCAAGCAACAACATCTTTTTATTGCAACGAAAGCTCGATTTAGCTCGTTACATTTATAAATATACTTAGTCATGAATGCCATTACACTTACAATTCACAAATATAATAAAAAACAGTTGCAGAATATAGATCTTAATATAAAATGACTGAAGAAATATACCGGTGCAAACTGATCCCAAGCCCTAGCTCATGTCTGAATTCAGTGGCTATACTCCAATTTGTTTAACTGGATATCTCCTCTGAACCTAAAGACAACATTGCAATTTTGGTGAGTTTTGCGAATTCAGTGAGGGACCATCCTCAATGAGCTCACTCATAGTAATATAGAACAATTGACACATTCATATTCACAGATAATTCACATAGTCAAAATTTGCACATCATTTCACACTTCAATTTCGGAACAGTACATATATCTCATTTCAATTATTCATTTAATACATATCAATTTATTTATATGCAATGCACTTGTGACTCACTTTCAGTTGTTACTTTGTTGTGACCGAGTGCCTTTTAGCTATTTCGTATCCATTATGGATACTGGGCTTATTTTTAATTGTCCCGTTTCTGTTGGAGATACCGAGGTCATTATACATAGTGAGCCTTTGGCTCTTAATCACATTATGAGCTTTAAGCTCTTTTTCAGTTGCTACTTCGGTCACAACTACCTTTGTCCGATCATGCATATCATGTAATGAAATGCATGAATTCATATATATGCATTTAATCACATTTATTCAGTACACATTCATTTTTCACATTTTCGTCGGATCTATGTTCGGCATTCAATGAAACATTGAGAACACTTATTTCTTTCTCATTCACATTTATTGAAGGACTTCTAATAGCTTCACATTTATCAAATCCTTGGACTATTAATGTCTGAAATTATTTCCAATCACATCATAATCAGTTCAAGATATAAATTTAAACAAAAATAATTAATCAATGTGAGGCCATCTAAATCGACTCACAATAAGCTCCAGATTAGCATTTGCTTTTGTGATCGGGAAACATTGGGATGATGATGTTCAATTCTGTGTATCAACTTCATGCAATACACACATTACTAATTTGCACAATCACATAAACACGCAATCGTACATGTATGTATATGTGTACGATTTGTGTAATCGCATAAACATTCAATCGCACACATTAACACGTGACACACTTTCAATTTTAAAGAATGTTTACGCAAGTGACTCATGTAAATGCGACTCAGACTGAGGATCAGTTGCCACTACATGTTATGGCATGCCTAAGATGTATGTTTCTTGACACATATTTTGAAAAATACTCATGTAAGATACTAAGCCTGCGCTCTAATACCAACTCTATAGCACCCTACTAGATGTAATGACAGTATTCGAGAACAAACTCTACACGAGTGGCATACTATGACAGTCAATCAAACTAAATACGAATTTTTTTACATAAAACATGCATTTTAAGAAAACTAAGAATCATTTTTGACCCATTTTATCCATAAACATCACTAATCGCTAAAGTCATTACAAATTCACATTTGATCTGAATTCAAGCAACAACACAATTTTATTGCAACTAAAGCTTGATTTAGCTCATTACAATTATAAATATACTCAATCATGAATGTCTTAACACTTATAATTCACAAATACAATAAACAAAATTGCATAATACAGATCTTAATGCAAAATGACTGAAGAAATATGTAGGTACAAACTGATCCCAACCCTTAGCCATGTTTAAATTTATTCGCTATACTCCAATTTGTTTAACTGGATATCTCCTCTCAGCCTAAAAGACAACACTGCAATTTTGGTGAGTTTTGTGAAATCAGTGAGTGAACCATCCTCGATAGGCTCACTCATAGCAACACAGAACAATTCATATATTCATATTCACAAACAATTCAAATATTTAGAATTTGCAATTCATTTCACACTTTAGTTTCGGAACAGTACATATATCTCATTTTAATTATTCATTTAATACACATCAATTTATTTATATGCAATGCACATGTGACTCACTTTCAATTGTTACTTTGTTGTGACTGAATGCCTTTTAACTGTCCCGTATCTATTGTAGATACTGAGCTCAATGATAACTGTCCCGTATCTGTTGGGGATATCGGGCTCATTATAGCGAGTCTTTGGCTCTTAATCACATTTGGATCTTTAAGCTCGTTTTTAATGGCTACTCTGGTTACAACTACCTTTATCTGATCATGCATATCATGTAATGACATGCATGAATTCACATATATATAGTTAATCACATTTATTCAGTACACATTCACTTTTTTGTATTTTCATCGGATCTACGTCTGGCATTCAATGCAATGTTGAGAACACTTTTCTCATTCACATTTAATGAAGCACTTCCAATAGATTCACATTTATCAACTCCTCGGACTATAATGTCTGGAATTATTTCCAATCACATCATAATTACTTCAATACAAGAATTTAAACAAAAATAATCAATCAATGTGAGACTATCTAGGTCGACTTACAGTATGCTCTAGATTAGCATTTGCTTTTATGATTCGAAAACATCTAGATGCTGATGTTTAATCCTGTGTATCAACTTTATGTAATACCCACATTGTACACACGTTACTAATTTGCACAATCATATAAACATTCAATCGTACACATATGATATGTGTAATGTATAATGCATGCTCAATTTGACTATTCTAGGTATGTTTCTTTAATAACATCTCTTGATCATTTAAACATCATCATTTATGTCTATCAAGCTGGAACTTAGGTTCATAGCTCAAAGAACTTGGTTATTCTAATATCATAAGTTAATCTTTCATCATTTCTTTTCTAGCATCATATGATCATATAATATTCAAGTTCTCATTCATTCATACTTAATCAATCATCCATGCTTAAGTTACAACCTTGATTATCACGCTAAGTATATCACACATTTAATTAATTAATCCATCCCCATACTAGGTTCATTTTAAGCCTTATTTAAGCCTAAATGCATCAAAGGAAAGTACCCTAGCATATGTTGTTTCGGACATCACACAAAAGAAGGAGAATTCACGTTAATGGCCATTCATATGATCGTGGATGACTTCCCACAATCGTGGGTTTAGCCATTAGAATGTTCTAGCCATTCTTTTGCCTTCCCACGATCGTGGGTTATGCAAATCCAAAAACTCCTACATCTTCTTCCATGTTCTCCATATTTTTAAATCTTCTATTACAACCAAACCATCTTATGCTTAGTTCATCGTTCTTATTTTAATTCCTCATCATTTTTATCTCCATTTTAACTTAAAAACACTCTTCAAACACATCATAAATCATTGCTCATCTTATATACAAAAACAGAACATCCAAGTATCCACACATTCATAAATGTTTCAGCACACATTCAACTTCATTATTAACTTCACTTTATCTCTAAACTATCATCTTATTTCTTATCTTTTCAAGAAACTACACTTGTCTTTTCCTTAACTTCAAAGCTTAATCTATTTTCTCACATGACAACTTATAACTCACCTTTCTCATATACTCAAAACAGAACATATTTATATCATTCCTTCATTTACATTTATGCACTCATCTTATACACAAAATTAGGTCATACACACATCCCTTTATTCATCAATTATCAACTCTCATTCTAACACCAATTGCATTATTATTCATCCATAAAACAATACATAATCTATTTTTTATCATTATATGAAAACAGAACATCAATAAATATTCATGTCTTCATAAACAATCATCACTCTTCAATCATCATTTTTACTATCAATCTAACACTATAACATTCCATAATTTATTACTCATCATAAACACAAAAATATGGCATGAATATGCCCATTTATTCTTTCACGATGTAGTATAAAATCAACTCCATTTTCATAACCATTTAATTTCAAAACAATCACCATATATATTTCATTTAAAACAACCTATAAAGATCAAGTATGTACTTACTTGATTTACCCAAAACTTCTTCAAAATCTCCAAGAAACCCTAACTCCTTATGTCAAATGATAGTCATCATAAAATATGTGGGTTCTTTTAGTGACAAGAAGAAGAAATAGCAAAGATTTGAAGTAGTAAGGTAAAAGATGATGGCAACTCAAATTGTGAGTGTAGGTTTGGTGAGAAAATATCATGAATGGAGAAGAAAAAGTGAAGAACGAAATAAAGAAGAGCATTTAACCAAAGAAGTAAAAATGAAAGGCGAGAATAGTTGTCTTTCAATTAAGCCATATGTAAGTGAGGTGGGTGGCCAGGCAAGTGACACTTGTCACTTGCCAGATGTCACCACCTTGTGGTCTCCACCTGGTCTTTTAAATAGCTAGTCCATTTATCTCCCAATTTCTAATCTAATTGTCTCCCAATTTTCAATGATACTTTTCATTAAATCCTAATGTCACTTATCAATAATTTTTGCTACCATTTGACACTTATTTCTACTACCATTTATCAATTTGTCATACTACTCGACATTTTTCCTAGTCCAAAATACCCAAAATTTCACAAATTTCCTAAATTTGTGCCAAAAATTCTAAATCAATATTTATACTCACCAAATCAAATTTCAAGACATATAATCCATAATTCACATTATAATCATTTAAAAATCAATTATACCCTGGAATATGTCAAATAAGTGCATAAATAGTCATTATAATGTGTACAAAAATCAATTCGCACATCTATGTATGCTATTGATATGCATGAGTATGAAATGCACCTTATAATTTCTCAATAATGGTTCTTATGTACAGTTATCTAGGGTTCTAACTCTTAGTAAGGGAAAACGGGATACTACATGAAAGTTATGATGTGTAGGTGGTTTATGCCAAGTTCCTACTATAGGGAACTTTACAAAGATTGTAGAATCTTACCTAAGGAAGAAAAATTGTTGAGGAATGTTACAAAGAGATGGAGGTAGCAGTGGTACAGGAAAACATGGAGAAAACTTAGGAAGCTACTTTAGCTTAGTTTATATGTGTTCTCAAAATCAAAATTGCCGATGTTATGATGTTGCAACATTATTTAGAATTAGAGGATGCAGCCTATATGGAAATGAATATTGAGAGACAACTTAAAAAGAAGTTCACTAGTCATGTAACTTTTCCTAACGCAAGAAATACCTCTTAGAGCAAGTCATGGAGTAAAAAAGAAGATAAATCTCTAAATAACAAATTTGAAACACCAATGATGAAAGCCAATCAAAGGGAGAAAAATAAGGCTAACTTCTCTTCAAATTCAAGGATTCGAGATATCAAATGCTTCTAATGAACAGGAAAAGGACATATTGCCTTTCGGTGTCCAAACAAAGCGGTTGATGAAAATTAATAATAAAGAATTCATTTTTAAAAGTGAAGATGAAGATTATGCCAACGTGCCCAAATTAGAGGACATTGAGCAAAATGATGATGAGTCCAAAATTGAGCAACCAATAGAGGGGATATTATTGGTGATTAGAAGGGCCTTACATACTTAGATTAGAGAAGATGAAGATGGTGTAAACCAATAAAGGGAGAACATGTTCCATATATGGTTTTTTGTTAACAATCTAATTTGCAGCTTGATTATTGATAAAGGAATCTATTCAAATGTTGTAAGTGTTAAATTGGTTCAAAAATTGGGGCTAATAACTACTAAACATTTAATACCCTATATTCTACAATTTCTTAATAAATTTGGAAAGGGGAAAGTGTCCAGACAAGTGTTAGTAACGTTCCAAATTAGGAGGTACAAGGAAAAAGTTTTGTGTGATGTAGTGTCTGTGCAAGCAAAATATATTTTGTTGGGGCATCTATGACAATTTGATGGGTGAACAATCCATGATGGTCACAAGAATTGTTACTCATTCACCATTAATTATATGAAGTACACTCTTGCCCCTTTTTCACTAAAGTAAGTTTATAAAGACCAATTGAAAATCCACAAGAATGATTAAGTGAGGTTGAAAGGAAAAAAGGTAAGAAATGAGTGCAAAAACCTAGGGAAACTTTAAACACTATAAGAAACACTTTTGTGAGAGACAAACACAAGGGTAAAAGGATTGAGCATGGTTGTGAGAGTGGGGGATGTGAGAGATGAATTTCTAGCTAAGCACCAAATATTACTTTTCCTTTACAAAGAAGCTTATTTATCCCATAAATATCTTAATAACCATAATTTTCCTAGTGTTATTATTTCTATTTTGTAGAATTATGATGATCTATCATAAGAAGATGTGCTAAAAGGCCTACCATCTAAACAAGGAATATAACATCAAATCAATTTGATTATGGGAGAATAATTACCCAATCATCTAGTATATAGAAGTTCCAGTCTTATAGGTGCTAAAGAAAGACAATTAATGGAGTATGTATGTCGATTGTCATGCTATCAACAATATCATTGTAACTATTTACTTTGGCATTGAATATGATGAACAAGATAACTATGTAGTAATCAAGCATGCTGCGGTCTTCACCTCCATTATGATGAGCAAGCTCCTTGCCTAGCCTAATGTGAAGCTATTCAATATTGTGGCTATAGAGGACTTGATAGTAAAGAGTGAAAAAGTGGGTGAGGTGGTCAACAACTAGGCTCTGGTGTCAATGAACCATGACAAACTGAATCTTGCATGGGCCCCAATATGATGGAGGCAGGTGGTGGTGAGTTCTTGTGGTTGTGATGGACCTTTTGGTGCTATGGGTGCCAAGAGGCTTAAGAACATTGGCATGATTTCAAACACTCTAAGGATGAAAGATCTACATATGAGCGATGTTGAAGATGCCATAGTTGATATTTCCAGAGAAATAGTTCCTGGTATGATCGTCATTGGCATGGAAGTTGCTAAAATTGATGGCTCTCCAAGAATGGTAAAGTACAAGTTGCATTTTTAATATGTTATTGGCTTAGCATCGATTCATGTTTAAATAATTGATGAAGATTCATGTAGTTTTGTCCATAGTTAATTGTTGTTGGCCCTGAATTTTTTTATTTATTTAAGCATGATTTGAATGAAGTATGAGGTTTTGATAAATTAAGTTTTTTAAGTTAATTATTATGTTAATGTTAGTAGGATTTTTTATTATATGGTTTAGTTGTATTAAAGTAATAGGAAGGTTGAAGGGTATTTTTGAAAATTACTTAAGGTTAAAAGAGTATAAGCTTATAAGGAAGGATACAATGGACTTTTTGGGCTCATTAAAGGTAAAAAGGGGAAGAAAAATAGTTGTCTTGCAATTGAAGAAGAAGAAAACGAAAATTGAAGAGAGGAAGAGAGAGTGTCATGGGAGAAGAAGAAAAGAAGAGAAACCTAAACTAGGCTTCCAATTTTCTTAGTTTTAAAAAGTGATTTTGAAGTTGTTCAAGAAGAGAAAAAGAAAGAGGAAGATTAGAGCTTCCATTTGAGCTAAGAGATTTAATAATTGGTGAAGATTCAAGGTTTTCTTTGAGTCCTCAATTGGTAGTCCTATTGAATTGGGATATTTTTACCGATATTGAAGGAAATCAGGAGGAGAGGCAAGAGGAGCAAGAAGAGAGGCATCTTTAAGCAACTATTAAGCAAGGAATTCAAGGTAGGTTACATTTTTATAATTGAATAATAAACCAATAATGTTTCTTCCAAATCAAGAAAGTAAATGTTTTTCAATTGTATTATAAATGTGCATTTATTGCTCTTTGAATGCT
>JAOTAY010000009.1:7946160-7964737 GCA_025629805.1 Erythroxylum baracoense | reverse complement strand
AAACTCACCAAAATTGCACCATTGTTTTTCAGGTTCAGGAGAAATCTAGCTAGTCTAGTTGAAGTAACTTCTACATTCAGATATGGGTCAGTGTTCGGATTAGTTGTACCTACAAATGTCTTAGTTATGTTGTATCAAGGATTGTATCTCTCAACTGTTGTATATTGTACATGTGAATTTTGGGAATGTAATGACATTTGGACTATATATGTTTGTGAATAAAAATGGAACAATATGATTATTGGAATGTTGTATGTTATGTGTGATGCATTAAAAAGTCAAAATGAATTGATTTAACCATCTTAACGTTCCATTTTCGTAGAGTTTGTCCCCAAATATCCTTTGGTATGTCAGATATATGCTCTATGGGAGTGGTATGTTACATATGTTCTTTAGGAATTTTCTCTCTTTAATCGCTTCTTTGGTATTTTCCATCTGCCTCTCTTGTGTTTTTCTTTTGCTTTTATACTGTTTGATTATTCTAGGATTCTTTCTAGGGTTTCCACACTTGTTTTTGTTCCAAAAATGGCCTTAAATTATCACAAGTACAAAAAACTCACATGGAATTCTAATATTTGCAAGATTGTGCATGGTGCACGATCGAGCACCAATTTCTCTATGCATTATCTCATGATAAAGAATCTTTAAATCTCCATCTTACATTCCTGTATGATTATGCATATAAATGATTATGACTGCTTCTTTTATCCAACTTCTTCTTTATCTTTTACTGGAATTTCCTATCCCCACTCATCATTAAACATATTAAATATCCCCTAAGTAATTCATGAAAAATCAAATTCTTGCCCTAATCAACAATAATAAAATAAAACACACAAAACACTATCAAAGATACAAGTCTAAGTCCCATATATATGATTATGACTTAAGAAAACACTTAAAACACATTCTACAACCTATAAAACACACTGATCAACTTCCCCACATTTAAATCTTTGCTTGTCCATAAATAAAACTAAAATCACAAAATAAAAATATAATATAAATTACACTATCATGTAATAATGCAATAATGGTATAATGACATTAAATCTCATGAAATTAATTTACTCACAAACATCAATCACTCAAAAGTCACAACAAACTAACTTGAAACATTCATATTTAAGGGCTTTGATTTAATATCAACTAAAATATTGACACCCTATATAGCACTTATAAGCATGCTCTCATTATTATTTACTAAATTGAAAAGGTAAGCCATCACTAAGTACCAATTCATGGAAAGTTCTTGACATATCACAAAAAGAACAATAGATTCACTTTTATTGAAAACATTATATATTTTTTAGATTTTATTTAACAATCATCTAGTCTTTTGATGCCAAGGCAAACGTCTCATCATGAATGTCCCCTGGTTACTTAACTAGGTTATGTTTTACCAAGCTTGGTTGGAGTGTCATTATATCCTTTTAACGTGAAGGCAAAAATTTTGTTGTAAATATCCCTCAGTTACTCAGTTATATCACAACTCACAACTGGCAGCTAATTCTACTTTTAACCCAAAATTTTCCAAAGGGCTAGTAGAATAGGAAATTTATTTAACACATTTATTTAACATTATATATATATATGTATTTTAACCTACATTATTTCTCCCTAGTCAATCGATTTATATGAAAATCTACTAATAATGCCCACCAAATTTAATTCATTAATCATAAGTGCATCTAAATAAATATCATAAAATGAAAGAATAGTACAATATTCTAACAACATTCATATTCACCTAAAAAACACTCAAAGCACAAACTTCAAATGCTAATGTTTCTTCACATTTTAAACGATCATATTCGTAGATAAGCTAATTCCTTTCAATTTCGCTCTATTAACACATTCACACAAAAGCACACAATGCAAAATTATGCAACAATTACATATAATGCAAGTTAAAAATCACATACCAATGAAACTATAAAAACATATATGTCTCCACACTTGAACAACATATTATCCTCAATATAGAAAATGATACACAATTAAAAATAAACACACATAACTAATTTAATAAACAAAAATAAAAGATAAAGGTAAAAATAATTATGGGGATTGTAGTGGTGATAACATTGGAGAACGAACTTAGACACCTTGTATCGCAAAATATTTTTGCAATTTCTTCATTTGGTAGCGATGTTGTGGCACTACCTCCTTTAACTTTGCTTCCAAGGCATCTATTCTTATCTCTAGTCTCTTGTTGTTTTCCTCTATTGATTTGAGCACTCTTTCCTAGCCCTATTCATCTTCATTGAATTCCTCACTCGATGTTTCCTCATATTGCTGTTGTTGTGGCATTGAACTAGATCCCACTTGTCCTCTCTTATACTTAACTGTAGATTGAGAGCTTGAATTGCAAAGTTCCATAATTCTACCCTTCTCAAATGTGTATTATTGAAAAACTCAGGAGCAACAGAGGCTAGTCCAGAAATAGCAATATCATGGTATTTAGCTAATATAGTGACCAAGAATTCCATGCCCCAATAGCCACTATTTTTAGTGATTAAAGTAACTATTACATGGAAGATGTGTATGGAAGTGCAAACCTTAACTTTGCTGTCCATACACCAAAGCAAAAAAAAAATCCTTTTTAGAACAATTGTTACTTTGACTATTGTGTGACACATGAATTTATGCAACAACAAATGTTCTAGAATCCTAATTACATTATTTGGTGCATTGTGAGGGTTAAACACTCCTAGGACAATTAATTTCTTCCAATATAGGCTTACCATAAAATATTTATAGGATTCCACTATTTTGGTTTTAGGGAATCCAAATATGTCCTCCATAATTGCATAATCTAAGTTACATTGTTCCCCCTTTAGTCTAAATCGAAAATTGCATAATTTGTTTGGCTCATAATTAATAGTAGTGTAGAATTTTAAGGTAAGTGCTTCCTAGACAACATACACAATCGCAATGAATAAACTTTTCCTAATTAATTCTAGTACTCAAAGATTCTACTTTTGTTTTAACCCTAATTCTTCCAAAATTTGGAAATCAAAATATCAAGGTGCAAGAACAATTTTAGAATGGAGTTTTAAAAATATCTCACCTTCTTCTTGTGAGAAGATCGAGAATGGGGCTCTAAAATTTGTAGCTAAATCATGTGCACCACTGTCAGATACCTTCTCTTTCCTTTGGGTTTGTACCTTCTTGTGAGTTGTTAACTCTTGATGCCATCTTATATATGAAAACTTGCAAAATAACAACCTAAAACAAAAGAAAAATGTAGGAAAAAGTTGCAGAAAAATTTGCTCTCCAATACCAAGAAAAACTATTTATAATGTAAAAATCACTAGATCTATAGGTAAGATGGGTAAAAATAGAAGAAAGCAGAAGAAAAACATAAAGTTTACTTGAAAATCAAGTGAAATCAATTGAAAAGGAGGTGGGGGTTTTCGACTAGAGTGAGAAGAGGTGTGAAGATGAAAAAAGAAGAAAGAACCATTTAAATAGGCTAGGTTTTGGGGGTTTAGAATCCACGATTGCAAGATCATGACCTTTGCATGATCTTACAAGTCCGGTGTGGAACATTATGTCATGATTGTGAAAGTGACAGAGAGCTCTTGTTGGAAGTTCTGCATAACAGAGAGCTCTTGCTCCATTTTTGTACGATCATGCACTGACTCCTCCTGGTTATATTCCCCAACAATTTACCACACAAACACACTTAAAATTATAAAAACCTATATAAAACATAATATGTTAAATTGAAGAAGTTTGACCATTTCAACAGAATTTTTTTTCAAACAAAAGAAAGTAAACAAACTACTTCCCTTTCATGTGACCTTTGAAATATGGTTTGCATTAATGATCGTAACCTTAAATTTTTCCTTTTTATCATTCTCCAATTCTAAAGCTCCATGTTTGAACACTTGAGTTAGCTTGAAAGGACAACTCTAATGTGATTTGAACTTTCTAATAAACAATTTCAATCTTAAGGTAAATAACAAAAATGCATCTTATATCTTGAATTCTTTCCTCTTAATATAAGAATCATACCATCATTTAACTTTTTTCCTTATACAACTTGACATTTATTAAACAAAATTTAGTGCATTGCAAAACCCAAATGGCATCTGTCTATAAGCAAATGTCCATAAGGACATGTGAAAAATGTTCTTTTAATCTTCTGAATAGATAAAAATATGATTGTACATTGAATATCCATCAAACAAACAATATAATGCATGTCTAACCACTCTTTCGTTCATTTGGTCCATAAATAGTAACAGAAAGTGATCCTTCTTAGTCACCATGTTGAGCTTCTATAATCAGTACAAACCCTCTAACTTGTGACCGTTCAAGTAGAAATCAACTTACCCTTTTCACTCTCTATCATTGTCATACATCCTTTCTTAGGCACCCATTATGTTGGACTAACCCATTCTCTATCTTAAATAAGGTAAATGAGACCTGCATTTAAAAGCTTCACTACTTCCTTCTTGACCACTTCTTTTATATACAGCTTTAATCTTCTTTTTCTTTCCCTCACAACCTTGCACCCTTCATCAAGGTTTATCCTATGCATCACCATATTAGCATTTATACATATTATATTAGAAATTTTCCATCCCATGGCTCTCATCTTCTTCCTAATTTTTTCTACCAATCTTTTTTCTTATTTCTGATCCAACTTGTTTGAAATTATGATGGATAGAGTACGACCCTCACTTAGAAAGGTATATCTAAGGTGTATGGGTAAGAGTTTAAACTCTAGAGTGGGTGGTTTCTCAATGAAGGGTAGCATGGGTGCTTTTTTCCTCAATAACATCTCTTGCATTGATTTTTCAGCCCAACTCCTCCTCTAATTCTCCATCATCTTCTACATCCTCAAAATTTGCTTCTTATATATGGATCTCCTCTTACTATTTTATACTCTTGCCCACAATATCAATTTTCATATAAGAGTTGCCCTCCTTCAGATTCTTTAATACTTTATTCATGTTGAATTCAACTTGTTCATCACTTCTAAAGAATTAGTTTCCCTTCATGGACATCTACCAACGATCTTCCTGAATTCATGAATGGTCTACTAAGAATTAATGGACATTTTTATCCTCTTTAAAGTCTAACGTTACAAATGCATATGAGTAATAAACTTGTCCACTTTGACTATCACATCCTCCACCAAACCAAACGATTTCTTTATTAATTGATTCGCTAACTAATAAGCATGAAAGTTGGCTTCACATCTCCTAGCCCTAATTTCTTGAAAATAAACAAAGAAATAAGATTAACACTTAAACCAAAGGCATATAAACATTTAGCAAATTATAAATTACCAACTATATAGGATATAGTAAAACTCCTTAGATCCTTTAATTTTGAGGGCATGTGGCTAATAATTATAGAGTTGTAACTCTCCATCAAGTAGACAGTTTGGTTGTCCTCCCATGTCTACTTGTTTGATAGGATATCTTTGAGGAACTTTGTGTACTTAGATATGATCTCTAGGGCTTCCACAAAGGACAAGTTAATTTGTAATTTCTTCAACTTCTCTAAAACCTTTGCAAATTGTGAATCCATTTAATTCTTCTTCAATCTTTATGGGAATGGAATCTTTGAAACATATAGAGGTGGTGGGATATATGGTGGCTCCTCCTTCTTATCTTCCTCTTTATCTTCTTTCTCTTGGCTTCCTTCTTAGTAAGATTCAACCTTTTTCTCAATTGGTTCTTCTAACTCTTTCCCACTTCTAAGTATGTTGGCCTTCAGTTGCTCCCCTGGATTAGGCTTTGCATTGTTTGGAAGACTCCTCACACTTCGTATAGATAATGCATTAACTAGTTGGCCCATTTTGACCTCTAATTATAGATGGAGAAAGTATGATTCTTCTTAATTTTGTCGAACTTAGTTTTTATCCTCTTATGGCTCTTATCTTAACTTACAAACTTATAATTCATCACATCCGTTAACTTGTCTATCTTTGATTTCAATGAATTGAACCTATCTTACTGAAATACTAGTAGGTCCTGTACTCACATTTAGTTTCCTATATTGTTAGAGCAAGAAAATTTTGGGTAATTTTTTCACCCAAGATTATAAGTGTCAGAATAAGGTTTGTTATCACCGTAACCAAGTTGTGCACCTTTGTAATTAAGTTGCTCCATATTGTTGCTCTCTATTAGGAAGCAATCAGCTGTAATCTTGACTACACAATTTATATCCATAATGTATTTCTTTAAATGGACTAGAAAAAGTGGCTTTTAGGCTATTTGTTTGCTTGGTCAAATTTGCTACTTTAGCCCTTAATGTTGTCATTGAATCAAAAACAAGTACCCCTTTTTGATATTTAAAGGTTAGTTGTTGTTTGCTCCTCTCCAATGTCCATAGACAACTATTATTTGTCATTTCCTCCAACAAGTCATATGCAGCATCAACTGTCTTTCTCATTAATGAACCTCCAGCGACTACATCAATGGTACCTCTAGTGGGTGAATTTACTCTATTATAGAAGGTCTACAAAAAGAACTCTTTAGGTAAGTTGTAGTATGGATTACTCCTTAAATCTTTCTCACACTTTGTACAATGATTCCCTTTCACTTTGTTGGAAAATTGAAATCTCCTTTATAATCCTTATATTCTTCATTAGCCAAAAAGACTTGTACCAACTACTCCTATGTTGTCATGTTCTTTGGGCTAAGAGAATTCAACCACGTCTTGGCTCGATCTTTGACCATAAATAGGAATAGCCTTATCTTGGCTACGTCCTCTAATAATTCATTATACTAAAATGTGTTCCAAGATATTGGCTACAATGAGCATTAAGATCCCCATTGGCTAGCATTAAGATCCCCATTGGCTAGTCCATAAAACTGGACATTAGTTTGTAACATGTTCAAGAGAGCTGGTTTAGTATAAAAAAATTTCATTTGCACCGGTGGTCATATGATCCCCTACTGATTAGCATTGAACCTCGATCTCATAAGTTCCATGAGGGTTCTTTGCTATCCTTTTTGGTTCGTTTCTTCTGACATTGATCTCTCTATAGCATCTTAGCATTTTGCTTTCGAATCTCCTCTCTTGCTAGTGATGTCAAAAGCTTTATAAGAGTTTGCTTGAACTCCTAATTGCTCTTATGTTCATGCACATATAATCACACAAGAAAAGTATTGAAATTTTTAAATCAAAGCAAGTTAAACTACATTAGATGCTAACTTATCAATCTTCAGTAACGACATGAAAAACTTATTGAAGTTTAATTTAAACTTATCTATAATGCAAGTATACCAATCACATCTTATAGTTATAATTACCCATTCTCGAGATCTAACTAATCTCAAATAAAATAAATAATAATTAAATTTTGGCCTCTCGATATATCACATCTCTTCTTAACTTTCTAATTGGATTTGAAGCAATACCAAGGGTAATTAATAAACAATTAAGATCTCTCTTTAATTGCTATTAATTTAATGTTCATCAGTTTATTATGGTACCAACTCTAGCTACGCAACACAACACAAATAATTCAATCTAACATCTTGATTAAGATTAAATATAAAATGATAAAAGCTATAAAGTACGTTTCAATAAAAATAAAAAATGTAATGTTTAACAAATAGTTCAAGAGTAATCCCTGAAATAAGTTTAGCAATTCATAATTAAAATTATATATCTCAATTGATTCATCATTAACATTCAACAACAATTAGGAAAGAAAATAAAAGAATAAAATTTGAATTATACATGTCTTCTCTTCTTTGTCCTAAACTGGAAAAGTTTGTAGCTTTTGTTCTTGAAGAATTTTCTCTCTTTGATCTCTTCTTTGGTTTTGTCCAACCATCTCTTTTATGTTTTCCTTTTCCTTTTATGCTTCTTAATTCTTCCAAGGTTTCCCTACTCATTTTTATTCCAAAAATGATCTCGAACTATTAAAAATAAAAAAGGTCATAATGAAAGAATTAATGACTCTAGTTAATAGGATGAATGCTTTTGAACTTTTGACAAATTATGAGAGTCTACCATAAGAATTGTGAAACATAAAATAATTTGGATGAATTAGTGAAACTAAATAAAAATTGATTTCTTGTACCCTAGTTTTTAGATAAATACTTTCATTACGGTTATTTTTCTTCTTAGTTTTTATAATCAACATTATCATTATCTTTGTCTCAAATTTTAGTCTTTTCACTCGTATTAATTTTTGTGGATTTTTGGTAAAAATACTTTTGCCATTTGAAATTCTTGACTAATAATTTTTATTAAAAAGTAAAAAAAGGGTTTGTCATTGTTAAGAAAAGAGTTTATTATGATATTGAATACTGGTTATTATTATCAAAGCTCCGGTTCATTATTGGCCGTGATAGTTCTCTATTTCTAACTTATTATGGTTGATGTTTTAACATTTGTAAGTAGTTTATCTCCTACACTTATTACCATTATTGCTATTTTTAATAGATAAATTAAAAGATTCTTGAGAAGTAGGGATGATAATTATGACCTATTTTTAGCTTGAGTTGACCGGATTATAGGTGAGTTACGGGCCGATCATAGTCCGCTGGTGACGGCCGGCTTGACCTGACCCAGCCAGTAGCCCGCCTATTTTTTCCGAAACGATGTCGTTTTGAATTTTTTTAAAAAAATAAATGGATGGGCTGCCACAGGCCAGCCAACCTACCGATGAGCCGGGCCATGAGTTAGCAGCGGGTTAGACTAAGTCGAGAGCGGCCCAAATCTAACTCGACTCATTGACATGTCTAGTGAGAAGGGTTGGACTTTATCCAAAATTTGAAATAAATTTAAAAGATAAGCCAACGCAAGAAAAGTCAAAGAATCACAGGAGAAGTAAAGATCCCCAAATGGTCGCTATAAACGGAAAATAAACGGAGAAAAACGAAAAGAGAGAGAGAGAGAGCGAGGCTAACCCAAATTTATTTTTTTCTCCTCTTCCCCAAACCCTAGTGGCAACCGTTTCCTTCTCGAACCTTCTTTTGATCCGCCCCTATCAACCTCCTCTCTATCTCCGATTCAGGACAACCATTTCTCTCTCTCCGCGTTACTTCTGCGATTCTGAGTGCTTACCCCGGCGGAAGATGCGTACCGGAGTTTCGTGCTTTATTTAAAATTGGCGTGTTGAGTGGTTGCTTCTCAATTGGTTTTTGTACAGTCGTGGACTTTTTCCTCTTGATCTTCAAGAGCAGTAGACTAAGTGGAAAACTCTCGAGGTTCCATGTTAGAGGTGTGGTTCTCATTTTCTTTACAGCTCTTTAAGTTGTAGTTTTACGACAATCTTCTATGTAGCATGCTTGTGGTCAACTTTGGGATTCTTTGATTAGAAAGAAGAAACGGGGTTATTTTCCCCTGATTGATGTGCTGTTTTTTCTCTTGATTTGGGAACACTTGTAATTGGGTTTGTTCGGAAGAGGTTTATAACTTCTTCCCTGAGAGCATATATTATCCTTCGTTACTCATGGTTCGCTGATTGAATATGTTTGTTGCAAATTTGGGCATTGATTTTCGTTCTCTAGGACAATGCTTAGCTATAACAAAATCTTTCATTGACCTGCAACTCTTGGATACTTATGCTGGATATTGAATGAGATTTTATAATCAACTCATGAGTGAGATTAAAGTTTGGTCTACTTGTTTGTACTATACTGAATACTTGTTCAGTGAAGAACATGCCTATTCTCACCTTAATTATAGTTGAAAGAGAACTTTTCATTTTATCTTGTCTATACTACTGTTTATTATTTCAATACAAAGGCCGTATGGAATTCAAAGCATTTACTATGATTTTCCTTGGTGTACAATCGATTAATTCCTATGTTCATTGCATCTCTACCAGGAAATCTACTACAGTATGTCATAAAGTTCATGTTAATATGGTCTTGAACTTCTGATGACTATCCCTAATATAATAACCTTATGATTTAGTTTAGGCTGGCATCTATTTACTTTACAATTCTATTTTATCTAGGTTTATTTTCTTATGTTAGTAGATTAGTTCTAGTTAGTTATCTATCTAGTTAGGGTTTAATTTCAATTAGAAAATGGAGTTATAGTTAGATAGAATTATTCATCAATGTTTATAAATAAATTCACACACACACACACATATATGATACATTAAATTTTAGGGTTTTTGATTACTTTTAATGAAATTGTGAAATTTTCACATCTGAAATTGTGAAGCTTTCTATTTCCTCGGAGTGATTCTTTGATACTTAGAAGTGATTCCTAAGCTCTAGAACCGATTTCTAGGAAATTACTGGCGTGATTCCATTAGTTTTGTTTGTTTTAAACCCTAGTGTGATTCTTGGTTCTTGATTCAAACCTAGGAGTGATTCTTAGAACCTACCCTTATATATATTTTTTTGGTAATTTCATCCTTAAATTTGAAGTCCCAACAGCCGCAATCTTCAATTTATACTTTCCTGGTACATCACCTTACACAAATGCATATGGATGTAAGCATGGGCATATGCACTTATATGTTCTCATGAATGCTTATGTGTACATGGGTTGAGGCCTATATGGGGGAATATTTAAATTTTGATGTCATTCCTCCTGTTGTGCTTAAGGTAGCAGGAATCATGTGTTTTTTTGTTTCTAATAGTGAGATATCTGTTTACTGCAAAATTCAGGATGAATATGAAGTAAATTATTGTGAACTAATACAAAATTCATTTAAGGTTGTATATGAACAAGGTAATTGGCTTATGGCGTTGAAGTTTAAAACAGCATATTATCTCACCCTTGGAGTTGAATAAGCTATGATTTATTTATTTTTAACTCACTTTCCTGCAATGGTTCATATTTTGTTCCCATCATAAGCAGTAATAAAAATATAATCAAAGTTAGAGTTTTGGATTTGAGTAGTCAATTTTTTGCTTATTGATGTGGAACTACAATTTTATGAATGTAAAGTGGCAACGGATATTCTGTAAATCTGTGAAAGCAACTTGGGTCAAACTCAAGGAATGAAAGTGAAAATCTGTGAAAGCATCATTGGGGTTATTGTGTCTGTTTAATGTGTTCAGGGAACAATATAGCTTGGTAAGAAGCTAAATTCTCGTGTTATTTGTTGATTTACTTTTGAGTATGTTTTATGCTCATGATGCATACTTTTTCATCTTTTAGTTTTATTGCAGTTGATGATTGAACGTCTGATGAAAAATTGATCTATGGAACCTGAAATCAAGAAGTTTGGAATTGGTAAGAAATTCTTATTTGATACTTAAGTTTTATGGATTCTTTCCCTCTATTTCATGTTGCTGATAAATGATAGATCTCCCAGTCAGAGTATTATCATTGGTAGCATCATAATATGGAGGGCATGCTTAGTTTTACAGTCTTACAGGACATTCCCCTTCCCCTAAAGTGGTTAATTATTTTTCCGTAGCTTGCATCTCCAAGCTATAATCATAAGGAACTGGTGCTAATATTAGGTTTTTGGTACCTGGGCCAATTTCTTGTCTCCCTATTGTATTACTAGTGGGATATATAACCAGTATTGGCTGGACAAAGTCTCTATTCTAAGAGTACTGAGGGTTCCCGAGTGGTTTCACCAAGCACAATAGCTTGGTCTGCACCCTCAATTCACAGTTTAGAAACTTAGGCTTTAGAAGTGAACTTTGATAACAGAGTTTTAAGGAACATGTCTCTTGCAGGATCTAGGATTTTTTATTATAATAACTATGCATTTTTTGAACTGCCTATTTCAAGTGAAGATGCCGATTTTTGCTGATTTAATGGACTAGTTGCTGTGCTTTAAACTTAGGACCAAGAGAGCTAACTGGTGCTATTGATCTGATAAGTCACTTCAAATTGTTGCCTCACCATGAGTTCTTCTGCAAGCGCTCACTTCCTGTATCAATTTCGGACACACATTATTTTCACAATGTGGTGGGAGACACTGAAATCAGAAAAGGAGAAGGAATGCAATTGGCTCAACTTATTCAGAGCACCTCTCGAGATAGTAGCACAAGAATACGTCCATTTGATCTGGATGAACTTAGAGAGGCCTTTCAGCTGAAGGATACAACTCCTATAGATTTGCCACTTGTGAGATATTTATTGCTATGAATTTGTTTCTGATGTTGTTGTCTGCCTTAGTCCTTTACCTTGATTTTAAATTATCATTTCTTAATTATTCCCTTTAGTTGGATATATATATCCTACCATCTTTGATCTCCATTTTTTGTAGGCAGAGAAGGGGACACCCACAATTGCAGGGAAATCAAAAAGTGAATCCAAAGACAAGGAGAGAAAGCATAAAAAACACAAGGATAGAGATAAAGAGAAGGACAAAGAACATAAGAAGCACAAACATCGTCATAAAGACAAGGATCGAAGTAAAGACAAAGATAAAGATAAGAAGAAAGATAGAAGTGTACACCATGATTCGGGTGGGGATCACTCAAAAAAACACCACGAAAAGGTTGAAAATCATTAATGTCGTGGAGCCATTGTTTGTGATAAGCTAAAAGTAGTGAAATTTCTGCACCATTGTATCTATTACAGGGTGTTTGATTAAGATATCTTGTAGAAAGATTGAACATACATTTCTACTGTATTTAGAACTTGGATGACACTTGAATCTTTTGAGTAAAATTACTGAAACCTCAGTGTAACTAATCTTTGGGATGGTGCTGCCTTTGTCTCTCATATTATCTGTTTTATTAGATTTGATTGAATTATCAATGCATTGCTAATGTTTAATTTGTTGTATTTCCAGAAGAGGAAGCATGACGGAGATGAAGATCTAAATGACATTCACAGGCACAAAAAAAGTAAGGTAATAGAGAGCATGATCAGAACTTGGGGGGCTTGTTTTATGTTTGTTACTTTGATTTCTTATGGTGGGCTAATTTTGCCATCTATTTGTTCTATTATCTAAAGGATTTTTTGGTTTGTATATTATCTCTGTTTTTTTACTTTTGCAGCATAAGAGCTCAAAAATTGATGAAATTGGTGCCATAAAGGTAGCAGGCTAAAATGTATGGCATACTATTTCGACTGAAATGGTTGTTAAGAGTTTGGAGAGAGTTTTTGCTTGTAGTTAACTAGGAAGATGGAGGTAAATCCCATTTCTTTTAGTTTGCCTTAATCTTTTTGAAGTCACGATATGTGATCTCTTGGATGACAAAGTGCTAATTAAATATACTTAAGAATAGGGCAAGTAGGCTTCATGTTTCAGGTGATTTTGCTTTAGGTTTGTAACGATTCTGTTGTGTTGCACTGCCTTCTGATACCTGTCAGCTAAGTTGATTGTGTTTGTGTCTCCATGCCATTCTCTATCTTAATGTCTTTTTGGAAGTGGATGTTCGTTGAGATTTTTCACTTGTCTATTGGTTCTTGTTCTGCTTAATGAAACTGTATTTCATTTCCATTGAAGTCATTTAGTGGCACTGCAGGTTCTGTGATCTCGTGGAAATGGCAGAACCTAACCTTACTGTACTGCCATGATTTCGTAGCAATTTTTTGTTATTATTCCAAAACTATCATATTTCTCAGCATTTTTCTCCTGTCTTGATCATTTTAAGGAATGCTCTGACGCTTTCTCCTGTTTGTACGCAGAGTAGGTTGTGAACTGACTAAAAAATGTGAAGAAGGTGAATTCACCTAACAAAATGATGGGGAGGGTAAGAATTGCTAGGGATGAACTTTGTATCATAAAGATGACCTGATATAACTGCTGGTAATAGGGAGAACTTTGATACTTTCTTCTCGTCCTCAGTATTTTGGCGCGTTGGATATTTCAGCATATACGCATTGTTGTAATCATTTGCGTCTTTTTAGAGTAGTTTAGTACCAACCATAAATCAGTTTCAATTGGAATTTGCGGCTTTGAGTGGTAGGAAGAAGGGTGGGTTTCAGAAGATAGGATTGTATTATAAGTATTTTCCTCTTCTCTATGCTTAATAACCGAAAGCAATTTTAGTTCCCCAATGGGATTGTAAGAAGTTTTGTTTTCAGTTGAAGAACGCTTTACTTGTCAAGTGACGATGGATATTCTTTTGTATTAGCAACTGAGGAGGCAATCTTCAAATCTCTACGACTCGGTACCAATAAATGATAAAAACAATGTCCAAATTTCCCATCATGGAGATGGAGCTTCTTTATTTTCATGTGGAAAGTAGCAACCAACACAATTAGTTCCTGGGGCGACGTTATCGGCGTCCTTTAAGTCACTTTTTGGTTTTTTTTTTTTTGTATCTCTTACACTAAAAGATGATAAAGAATTGAGTTGAATCAGTTGGGTAAGCAATCAAATAAGAATACGGAGTGCCGATTTAGAGGGCTCGCTGAACCGCGTTTTATACCGGGAGCTCTGTCTGAAGGGCCTTTGCAAAACTGTAAGATAATAGTGTCGTGACGTGGTCTGTATCTCATCTTCGTCATTATCACAACTAGGCAAATCTCACATTAATGCAGGGTTTTGAAGAGTTATGATAGGATATAGCTTTATTCTTATAAAATAGAGAAGTTAATTACGACAGATTTACAGATAAATATAACATGAAGAGTTAAATATATGATTAAAAAATGTAAATTTAAAAGACAAAATAATAATAATAGAAATAATAATAATAAAATAAATAAGAAAATAAATATTAAAAAAATAATAATAAAAGAAAAACTTGGCAGATCAGCAGCTGCTGAAGCTCAATCAACCACATGCACACGGCAGATTATGATTGACACAATTTGTACAAATCGGTTACGACATGAAGCTAACATCTTCTCGGCGAGAAAAGCTCTCACCTTGCCTAAAAAGAGACATCTTTGTCAAACTTTCTCAAGTGAAAGGGTAGAGCAGGCTCCCAAGAAGGATGTAAGCTAAAGAATATGCCCAGATTACGTAGGCTCATTTCCTGCCAGTCAAAGGAGACGCCATTCTATTTGATGCGAACCAGTACAGCAGCGGACTGGCAGACAAGAAACGTGTCGCAAGTTGCAACCTGCACATGAATCCTACTTTCGAAATAGTAATTCCGTTTGATTACTTTTTATTGAGTTCTTTAGTCTTTAAAACAAAAATAAAAACTTATTTATTAATTAATATTTTGTGTATTTTAATAAATATATTATTTTATTAAAACAAATAATTAAAACTTTTCTTTGTATGTTACTACTTATTTATTTATACATTAAAAATAACTTTATTTTATTCCAAAATTTTTGTTTTATAAGATTTTTAAAAATTTTAGTACTTACGTACTGTTAAGATATTCTATGTTTAAATTATGTTTATTAAATACTTATCAAATGAAAATATTTTAAGATTTAAAAATTATTTTTTTAATAATAAAATGACATTATGAATCAGAAGTTAGAAAAATAAAAGTAATTTTTATAATTTTCATAGATTACAAAAAGAAACCAAAATTAAAAGTTAAACTATGTATTTTTCAAAAGCAATGTTTTTTAAATAAAAGATTTTTTGAGTAAATTTAAAATAAAATTAAAAATAAAAATTAAAAATAGAAGTGAAACTTCACAAAAGACACTTCTGTTGTGTGTGTGTATATCTTATAGTATTTGTATTAACAATTTTGGGCCTCCTTGGTTTTCTTCTTTACCTGATTTTGGGGCGTCATCTTAAGATTACCATAATAAAAGGGTGCATCAATTAAACTAGGTTGGGACCAAAGCCACATTCATCCTTCCTAGATCGGTTTTCAAATTTGCTTGGATTGAATGTTTTAAATGGCGGTCAGCTAATTGCTATTGTGGGCACGAAATTGTATATCAAATCTTCTGTTTCAGTTATTCTATTTCAACTCTATTTTATTAAATCTTATTCATACATTTTATATAAGGTTCACGTAAATGTGTATATTAGATTTAATAAAATATCATAGGAACATTATAACTAAAATAGGAGATCTGATCCTGTAAAATTGAGTTATTCAAAGACTATCACCACTACGGTACTATTGCAATTTGATATAACTAAATTAGTGTGCGTATTAATTGCATTACATGTTGTCATTGTAATGGTCAGCAATTGCTTTACATCTTGAGTTTCCTTACTTATATGTAACCCTAAACAAAACGAACAACTACTCCTAGGTTTTGTTCATATCATTTTGTATACTTCTTTCTATCCCTTAGAAAGTTCTCAGAAGTTTATCCAAAGAGAGAAGAAAATTACACCCACATGAACTCTCCCAGCCCCAGTTGTGTCCTAGAGATTTGTCTGTTCGTCTGACGTTGGATGGAATTATTTAGCAACTCTTTGGGTAAAACTTAAAAAGCACCCCACGAAGGCGAAGCCATGTCTTAATTGATTGATGTGCATGTGCATGTGCATTTGCATGTGCCTCCCACTCTGAGACCGCAAAACCACACCATCTAGTCTAGTTGACTGTATCTCCAAGATATATGTACGTATTAACTTTGGTACTAATTGCCATTATTATCATACAAAAGGGTTGAAGTTCTAGGCCATGTGAAGAGTGGGCGCCTCCTTGATTTATTTATTCTCGTTTGTTTTTATTGATCCCATCCAAAGATCCCATACAACGATTACGACTGGTTTTCTTTTCTCCATTACTTTTTACATCTCTTCTGTTTCGATTATGTATTTCTATAAAATAATGTTAAATTACGTAACCCAAAAAGAACATTTGACGTGCAATTATAGTTTAAATGACCTTACAAAGATTTCCACTCATCATTCCTGCCTGCCACTTTGCACCTGCCTTCTCTTTCTGGTTCCTCTCCTGTAACATCAATTACTATTTATTTTCATCTGCCATAACACAGGTAAGCTAACCTGATTGAGATCCTTTGGTTTTACTGCTTTGGAATATCTAGTCATGCTACAAGCACTTCAAAAGTTTCGAGTAGTGTACACTTGAAGTTGAAATAATGACAGCAAGAACTTAACGGATACTAATTCACCTTAGTCATTTGTGACCACTAACAGTAACTAAATCATCAAATCACGTAAGAATATTCAACTTTGCTTTTCCTTTCTTTTTATCGTCTTTCACGGGTATCCTATAAAGACAGTATTTGCTAAAAAGCAAGGCAGCAACAGCGGCAGAACAGCCAATGATAGATTCCTTGGCAAAATAACAACTTTGAAGCCACTATTTGACATTACTACAAACTTTATTGATGATAAAAAGGTAATGCCACTGCAATTTTGAGACTTTTTATTGGGATTGTTTAGTATCATTTGGTTCGTATGCTATGTGTATTAACTTTAGGCCGCTAGGAGCATCCCAAATCTAGTGTTACTTTTGGAATAGTGGAAATCCCACTTTCGCATGTGTTCTTTTTGCTGTTCCGCGTGATTTGAAAAGTCTAAAAGATTGAGCAGAAAGTCATGCAGTTTGAATATATCAGTACATCACATTTAATCAAAGACCAACTCCCTCATTAAGTGAAGAAAAAAAAAGGTGCTAACATAAAAATACTAGTGATAATAACTAGTGCTTGTCTAGCTAAGCAAACATATCCCTAGTAACCATTCATAAATCTCCTTACAGATTGTCGTCCTCCTTCCAAGGCAATAATTAAAAGAGAGCCTAAGCTGAGTACTGGGTCTTAGATGGTAATGGTCAGAAAACCAAAATATTACAAATTTTAAGAGGAAATAGCCCAAACCATCTTACCATCCAAATCACACAAGTTGATGCTTAATAAATCTAAAGAATCCAACCATGGATGCCTTGGTTTAGCCTACCTACTTCGCGAGCCACCTTGCATAGGCCTGAGTTAAGTGTCACGCCCATGCAACTTGTGTCATGGGCAATGAGAGATGTCTCACGGTTATGACAATTTCATGCATGGTCGTGAGCCATGTTTCTTCAACATGCGCTCTTCATTTTATATATTTTCTTGTCTTCTTTTGTTCTAATCCTTCTCATCCTTGCATCATGAAGACAAATGATTGTGAATCTCCAAAAAACGGCTCAAATATAGTACTTTCAACTCACTTTAGTTCTTTTACTTCTGAATTGTACCTAAAATTAAATATCAACTAAAGTGAGTGTCTTAAATATTTTAAAGCATTAATCACTAAATGTCATGGATTAAATGTATCAATAATTAAGCATATATCACTCACAATTAATGATGTGCATAAGATCAAATATTTGTTATGTTGTTAGAAGGGTGAGCAGATATTAGTCTTCCTTTTTATGTGGTGTTGCTGAAAAAAATTTCTTACTAAGACCTTTACCTTTAGAAATATGATTATCAATTATTTTACAATCTTTCATTCATAAGCGTTTAAGGATTCTTTGAATATATGTCACTTATGAAAGTGATATTAATTTCTTTGAATGATCTCTTAAAATCTTAACTCCAAGAATGTATATAGCTTCACCTATATCTTTCATCTCAAATTCATATGATAACCAGTCATTGGTTTGCTTAATGAACCCGCAATCATTACTAGCTATAGTGCCCCGTTACCATAGGATATATACCGGAACTCCCTGAGAACATTCCAGTACATAACCTATGATAATAGTGCGCTACGTTCAATCACGACATTCACTTAACATGATATCATCATTCTTTATTTTCTTATAAGACATCATAATAAAAAACACCATATTTTAAAACCCAAATTTCTCCTTTCATT
>JAOTAY010000009.1:7915609-7946060 GCA_025629805.1 Erythroxylum baracoense | reverse complement strand
TAATTGAAACATGCATCAGGGAACATTCACTCAAATAAAGAGTTTATAGTGATATCATCACTTCTAGATGTTTTACGAAGATAGGTGATTAAATTGGTGCCAGTAGTTTGATGGACTACCTACCCATCAAGTCTTAACACCAAGATTAGATCTTGTGTGTCAATCACCATATAGAGTGAAACAGAAAATCTAGAAGAAAAAACCAACATAAGGGCAAAACGGTAATTTTACCCTTTATTGTGCATATGGCTATAATATGGTTCATAATAGAGTTTGCGATTGGATATCAAATTAATACTTTTTGAAACATGTTTTCTCATAATTTTAAGTAATTCAAGAGTTTAGCCAATTGCCTTTAGTGGAATGACATTTGGTTAATACATCCGAATTAATTCTAATGAGATTAAATTAATTTCGAGCTTATTGGAGCTTGAATTATTTAAGTCCAATTAGATTACTCACTTGGCTTTTGGGAAGGTTATCAAGGAAAATAATAAAAATAAACGGAGGTTATTGGAAAGAGAATGAGACAATTTGGAGAGAAATAGATGAATTGGATTCAGGCCAATAAGACTGGATCAATTTAATTAATAGTTAATTAAATTAGGTCTTAAGCATATAATTAAATGTTAAGCTTACATTAATTAATTGTTAATTATAAGCCCAAAGGAACATTTAATATTGAGCGAGATTTTGGTTTAATTAATTAGATTAATTAAATTAAAACAAAATCTAAAAAAGGGGGATAAGCAAAACCGAATTCTACGATGTAGAATTCGGTCATGCTTCTCTTTTAAATGAATTTGTTAGCTGGTGTTTTAAAACACCTTAAATAAAAATGTTATTATTATAGATAACTTCCAAGTGTGGTAGTGGAAAGAGACGTAGCTCTTTTAACATACTTCTCATTAAAGAATGAAAGAGTACGTTGTTATGCTCTCCACTCACTTCCATCATTAATTGTGTTTTATGGCTTGTTTTAAAAGCATAAATGTACAACTCTTTTGGTTGGCTATCAAAATGAAGTGGTGCATTTTTGGCTCTCTCTCCACTCTCTCCTAAAAATCGACCAAGAGTTGGAGAATTCGTTTTTGCACAATTCATTTTTTAGCTTTGATAAAAAATGAAGGTGTGTTTTTAGAAAAAGCTCTCCAAACAAACAATCGGCCATAGCAAAAGGTTTACTCTCCAACATTTTTCTTATCCTTTCCCACTAAAGGATCTTGTTAACTAAGCTATCCAAGGAGAACAAGTGGTAAATCGGATTGGTTGAGGACACAGTAGCGAGAAGTTAAAGTTGTAGCGAGGAGTCAGTAATCCGATCTTGTTCTTATTTTATTTATTTTCCTTATGCCGTATCATGTATGGATTAAAAACATGTTGATTTTATATTTGCTTCCGTTTTGTTTTGATTTCGAAAAAAGTTTTGAAATATACCGTTTAGCCAAACCAAGCATGTTTTTGTTTTTGATCCAACAATTAGTATCAGAGCCAGTTTTATTATGAATGATTCGGTTCCTATATGTTGCATGGGTTGGCTATTAAATTATGTATGCTGTATATTTTTTATGTGACAAAAATATATATTGTGTATGTTTTGGTTTACTCTTTTGGTTGTCCATAGAAAATTGATTTACCTTGTAAGTTTTCTTTGTTTAGTTTGTAACAAAGAGGGTGGCCTATCATCACCATGTTTCCTCCCTGTCTTAATTTTTTTTTGTTTTCATTTTTTTGTATTGTAAAAAAAACTATAATTTTGAAGATGGAGCAGTCATGGATCAAAGAAATGAATAGGTAAATAATTTCGATTTTTATTTTGTGTTAATGGTAGATTTTATTTTGATTAAATTTTGTTAATTCTTGATTTTTTAAGTGTTGTAATTTTTGTTTTACTATTTAAAAATTAGTTTGTCTTTCAAGAAAATTAGAAATAAAATGTCATTAACTCGTTTTCACTGAACAGGCTGGGTCGTGCAAGCGAAGAGTTTAAAGCGGAAGATCCAAGTCCAAGAAGAAATTTTGGGCCAATAGGCCTTGTAATTTTCTTTTAATTTTCTAGGATGGACAATCAAAAGTAGCTATTTAATTCATGAGAGGAATGGATGAATGGATGCAAATAATATGTGATATTATGTGAATGTATGCCATTTAGAAAAATTGCCAACCTTAGGCTTTGCCATGCATTCATTATGTATGAGATATATGATGAAACAATATAGGATGCTTAATAAATTGCATCTAGACAAGATGGTATTTATTAAAACTTAATAAAGATTGGAAAAGATTGAGTAGGAGAGGATGCTCATGTGAGAGTCCACGGTCTCCATATGATGGGCCATTTGCATGTGGTGAAGTGTTACTCCCCACTGGAGGACATGAATCCTAAATCATGCATGGTTTGGGTCTCTTAAACGATAAGTCTACTCATTGGTAACAAATTTGACCTCCCACCAAGGCATAGTTTGCGAGTACCTTTAGTGGATGAATCAAATGGTTACACACTTAACATGGTTTATCAATAACCTACCCATTGTAGCTCTGTTGATACATGCATGAACCAAATTATGGCGCTTCTCAAAGAGTTAGGCATGAAGATGGTTGGTAGCTTTCTGAGTGGGCGGTCCCAGTTTTTCTTTTAATGGATAAGATGGCCCACCGTCACTTAATCCGTTATAGATAAGAAAAATAACTGTCCTATAAAGATTTAATTTTTTAAGTTTTGTTAAATCTATCATCATGCATATATGCATCATGATTTTATACAAAGTTCCAATAATTTTGACTAGTATGCTCATTCTTTAATAATTTATTTTTTAGACATAATCACCACAATATGAATCCTCTCATAATGCTCTTAACTAATAACAAATTGGAAAACGGAGAGAAATTTAATGAATAGAGATGTAACCTCGACATCGTTCTCCAATATGAACGAATTTCATAGGTATTAACAGACAATGAGCCTGCACCTTCGGGTGACAAATCAACTCTTGAGCAAGTCCAGTAATATGAGCGATGACAGAATACCGATAAGACTGCCAAGTGCTATATTCAAGCTTCTGTCAGCACAATGTTGCAGAAGTAATTTGCAGGTATATAAAATGCCTGTGTAATGGTCCATCACCTACATGAGATGTTTAGTGTGAAGACTAAGTCTACAAGGGTGAAAGATATCCAAACCTTTCACAATCTCAGACAAAAGCCTAGTGAACCAATGCGAGATTAAATGCTTAAGGTAATCTCTGCAGTTACTGAGGTCAAGATGCTTGGGGTAGACATGGTGATAGTTGTGAAATTGCATGATATTTTAGGGTTTAATTTGTTATGTATTTAGTACGAATTTAAGTGTTGAGTGTGTATTTAGGGTTTAATTGTGTTAGTTTGGTTATTTAAGTGTTTTATGGGTTAGATTGAGTCTTTGAGCTTAATTGTTATATTTTTTAGGTACCGTGATGTGTTTGTTAGTGTTTGAGGGTAAACGGTGAAAAACGAAGAAGATTTGAGGAGTTTTCCACCAAAGACCTAGCCCACAATCATGGGACAGCGGGCCACTCGTGCCAGAGAAGGACTAGCCAGCAGTAGTCAGGCCATGATCGTGCACATGGGACACAATCATGACAGAAAGCTTCCAATTTAAGCCACGATCGTGCACATTAGGCCATGATCTTGACAGAAAGGTTAAGGCGCTGGCCATGATTATGGCAGGCAGGGCCACGATCGTGGCCTACATTGGACTGACAGAAAAAATCAAGTTTTGCAAGATTTTTTGGACCGTTTGAACCTCGACTTTGACTTAGAGCCTCAACAGTATAAATAGAACATTACAAGTTAAAGGTAGCAATTTTTAGAGAGCTTGGAGAGTCTAAATAGAGAGCTTTCACGTCAGTCACATCCCGGAAAAATCCTAGAGAGTTTTGAGAGATTGATGAAGGAGACGAAAGAAGAGAGATAAGGGGACGAAGCTTGACGTGACGTACTTCCCGGAATAGGTGGTTTCCCGCTATCACTACCTCCACGATCCATTCTGATAGTAGTTTCTATTTTTATTTCAATTTTTTTATGTATGAAATTGAGATAATTATTGAAATTGATGTTGTTGAGTGTTGATTATTGTCTATACTCACCTTCATGTTTTTAGATCTTGAGATTAATAAAGTTTAATTGGTTGTGTTTTCTTTTGATTTAAGTATGATTCAATTTCTGCTCATAATAATTTGGAAATAAACTGAGAGGGTAAGCTGAGTAAAAATAATCAATTTGGGCTAACGAAAGTTAGGTGAATTGATAGGTAAAGAATTGGATCGAACCGATAGAGTCATGTAACGAGAGAGCGAGCATAGATTCCCAGTAGGTTAATAGACAACTTAGAACTAATTTAGGTTTTGGGTCAATCATGAATCAAGAGATCGCGATTCCATAATTTAAATTAGGAATCATCAATTAGGGTTAAGAATTATAACTGGAGAGAGAGTAATTCACCCTAGTATTATCTAGACCAATTAAGTCGAGAATTGTATAATTGATTAGATTTTCGTTAATTTCATATTGAATCCCCCTTTCTCTCACTTGATAGTTTCTAGGTTAGTTTAGGGATTGGTTGTGTGGTTTGTTTTCGTATTTAGATTTCTTCAACTCAATTCTTGAAATTAGTTGTTTGATTAATTTATTTTCTGCACTATTTTATTTCTTTTGAATTATTATAGTTTAGTACGACCTTAGATTTTAGGACTGGATTAGGCTTTCTCGTAGGATCGACACTTTAGGTACTACACAAACGACATGTGCACTTACAAAATTTACCAAGGTTATAAATAGTAAAGCTTAGCGCATGTAACCTTGCAAAGAAGTTTTTGGCGCCGTTACTGGGGAGGCCATAGTTTAGTTCTTTAATCTAAAGCTTTTCCATTAACTTTTGTTTTTAAAAAAATTTGGCATAAAGTAGAGACACATCAAGGCATTTTAGAATGAGAAATGAGACATCTGAAGAGCTAGATTGCAAGAAGAAATGGAAAGAACAATGATGAAAGATAGATATTATAGGGAGCAAGGAACTTTTGAGAGTTACAATGAAATACAATATGGTTGGGGAAATAATGATCCTTATTAGAACATGTACACCCCGGGATAGGAGAACCACCTCGAATTCTATTGGTCCAATAATGTAAGGAATCATTTAGGATATCAAGACCTAGTTGAATTTCAATATGATGAATACAGTTCATGGGATTCCAAGCTAGAAAAAATCATAGATAAGCTCATAGATATGGAAGAGAACTAGAAGAGATTGGAAAAGAAGTTTGAACAAGTAGATCATGCATCTTCTATTCATAATCTAGAAGTTTGAATAAGCCAGTTTTCTAAGGAATTTTGTAAGCAAAGTATGGAAAACTGTCTGCACAGAATGAAAGTAAATTCAATAGAGCCATTTCAGGCTATCATATTTACGAATGGGGTAGAGCTTGAAGAACCAGCGAGAAATCAAGCTAATTTCGACCTTATAGAAGATCAAGAACTTAAGAAAAAGGATGAAGGAAAGGATGGAAACCACTCATACTATCTGCCAGATCTTAGTACACCATGTTTTAACATCGAAAATTTTAGGATAGATTTCCATATAAAGAACCCTACCCTTTGGATTGATGATGAGGAAGAGACATTCAATATGAATGATGTTATTCAGAATTCGAAGGTTAGTAGCTTATTCAAAATAATTGATGTGTTTGAATCTTCTGAAGGACAAGATGTAGCACCCCACTACTATAGGTACATACCGGAACACTTGGAGGACAATTAAGTACATAACCTATGGTAATGGCGCACTACAGCAGTCACTACGATCACTTAATATGGCATCATCATTCTTTATTCTCTTATAAGACATCATAAAGAAAGTCACAACATTTTAAAACCAAAATTTCCCTATTTCATTCATAAATCCAATCGTATTTACATTGTAGTTTTTAAACACCCATACTTGTACATCATCATATCCTAATACAAAATATGCTACATGAAAAAGGAAATTACACAAAAGTCTATCTAATCTTTCCAATCCCAACTGACCAACCTTTGAGCGATTTCTTCTTCTTCCCAAAAGTACAACACTATACTTCTTGTAGCGTCTCTTAGTAGCTAAAGTCCTCTCTCTCGATCCTGAAAAATCAAAGTTACAATTTTGGTGAATTTTGTGAACTCAATGAGGTAACCATCATCGATGGTTCACTCAATTCATGCAACACATCACACATGTAACATATATTTCACATCTTTGCATTTTTACATAAATTATCACATATCACCTTCTCATTTAAAGGTAAAACATCATACATTTCAATCAGTCAACATACGTATAACAATGTATATGAAATGCTCATATGACCCTTTTCCAATTATTACATTGTTGTGACCGAGTGCCTAAACTGTCCCGTATCTATTGTGAATATCAGGCTCATTTTGTACTGTCCCTTATCTGTTGGGGATATAGGTTTACATAGTTAGCCTTTGTCTCTTATTCACATTTGGAGCTTTAAGCTCATTTTCGGTGGCTACTCAAGTCACAGCTCTCATTTTCTGATCATGCATTCATGTATGGAATGCATCTTTCATATTCAAACAATCATGTCAAGAAGAACTTATTTCGTCACATTCACATACAAGTGGCACTTTAATATCATATTTATGCATCAAGTCTTGGACCTTCATTGTCCGGCATCAACATAATCAAATCACATTCATATCATCATTCAAAACATATTTTAAAGCAAACAATTAATTGCGTGAAACCATCTAAGTTACTTATAGGTTACTTCTGAAGCTAATGCCTAGAAGTTTCAGCAACGTTTAGATGTTAACGTTCAAGTTGCTCCTCTATAATAGGCAATACATATATACATATATATATATATATATATATCACAATTTTGCATAATTTCATAAATATTCATTGATGCACATTATGTATATGAAATATGCACAATGCATGTTCATGACAATCCTGGGTATCGCTCTATTATTCTCATCACGTAAACATTCATATTTCTAAACTCACATAAGTATCATTTATACTTATTTATACCTCAATAAAACCATTAGAATCACAATTCATAACTCATTTGGTCAAATTTAGATTTTTCCTGAAACATACCTTTGGGTCTACTGTACATGATCAATCTGATAATGAAAATGAAGTAATTTGGCAATACTTTCTTCTAGAAATTTTTTTCCTATCTCTTAAGTTTCTAATGACACCAAGATCATTTAATTTGGTTTAGTACTCTAAAAGTTATACTCCAAATATTTTCGGATTGTTCTTATACTAAAACAGTGCCCTATACTCAACTTCTATCGAGAAATTGAATTCTTAAAAACTGAATTAAAATTAGATTTCTTCAAAAACTTTGTAGCCCTATGTCTCTCGTTTGCTCCAAATCAAGAATCATTCCAGTTGGATAACTACATAACAAGTTATGTCTAAAACACCAAAGCATGTTCAGTGAAAATACTCCAGTTATGAAATTCTAGAACTCCTCATCAATTTCATCCCAAATTCATCAATCAATCTCCTCCAAATAATTTTAGATGGTAATAATTTTTGGTGGAGATATAGAACAATGTGTTTCGAGTCTGTTGGTTCAAATCCATGTCATTTGGAGGTCGGGAGAAGAAGTTATGGTCAAAAGAAGGAAAGGTGTTTGAAACAGTCCCCCCTTTTTTAGAGCTTCGGAGTCACGATCGTGCATTTTCTTCTTCCTTCCGAACTGCAGCTCTTCTTCTCTTCTTCTTCTTTTCTTTCTCTTAAACCAACATCTCTAACTTATATCAACCCCATTTTTGACTTCCCTTTAACTCAACATAATCATAAACAAATCAAAACCCAAGATTAAAACACAAACATCAAAACGGAAAAATCATTCACGCATCTCCTTCACATTTTTCTGCATTTCTTCTTTCATTTTTCTGCATTCTCTTCATTTTTATCATTCTTTCTCATATTCAGATATCACCTGACACCTATTCTTTATCTCTAAACTCATTTTAAAACATCTCTAAAAACACTCAAAATAGAACATATTCTCATACATTTTCATCAGAATTTTTTTTCTGCACTTCTTTATTTTTCTGCTACACCCGGTACTCAACTTTAATTACACATTCACTACCTTGTTCAAATATGAATACATACCCTTTTGAGTATTATGAGTATCTAACAAAGATAATTTTCTTCCCTCTTTGGCCTAGTTTCCTATATTTATGAGAGAAATAATGAACATAGGTAGCACATCTCCAAGGTTTAAGAGTTGTCATATCAGGCTTTTGACTTGTCTATAACTCATATAGAGTGTTTGTAACTAATATTGTAAGTCCTCGATTAAGTACATAAGTGACTATTAGCAATGCATCACCCCAATAGGCTAAAAGACATCGATTTCTCTTGTGATTTCCTTAATTCCACTGAAAACTTATGCTTTAGAAATCTTGTACGTAACATATGTGCTTTGTTAAAGACTATAATAAATTGTTTTATTAATTTTTCTGTTGAGTCTTATTATTTGTCGGGACACATGGCACTACACGTAGACAACCACCTAGAATAAAAAATTAACATAAGAATATTTGTTGAACATATTGATTACAATATTTACATACTATTATTTATATTAAAATATAATAATATACTATTACTTTAATATGATATAAAAAACAAAGTATTTCATTAAATTTTTATTTATTATGTAATAATACTAATAAATAAAGTGACTAATCTCTTATTTTTATTTATAATCCATACTTTATAAATAATTAATGCTTAACTTAATTAGTTTTATTGTTGAAATTGTGCATATTTTTGTTAATTTTTTGATTTGTTATTTCCTAAAAAAATTGGAATTGAATTAAGTGTTGAAGGCAAAACTATGAAAAGTACAAGATGTTTACAATGAGATAGCACTATAAGATCACCTAGTAAGACTTTACTGATCACTCATGCTCTTACGTTCTTTACTAATGGAGAATTCTAATTTATTACATGACAAAATAATTTGTTGTTGATTTGTACATTCCACCTGCTTTCAATATGAGACTTGTTTTTGAACAAATTGATATGGAATCTGATCCTATTGAGTAGTTAGTTCTTAAAATGCTCTTTGCTTTGGCTTGTGCTAAGGAATATGCGTTTTTTTTCTTTCATACCAAATTAAGGTGACTAAGTTAGATAGTGATAAGAAATAACACCATCTAATTGCCTCACTGCTATGTTTCATCAATAAACACCATTGCACTATCTATTGGTGAATTATTTAAGTTGCATCCATTAAGGATCAATTTCCACGATTTATTGGTAAAAATCACATTGGAAAAATAGATGAGGTTTATTTTCTTGTGCATTATTGTATAGTACACACCAATTTGGAATTGTTATGTATTTGTTCAACCTATCAATGAAGTGAAGCTTGCCTTTAATTGCTATTCATAAAATGGAAAAGGTATAAAGAAGCAGGAGTTTGCATTATGAAATCTTAGCTTGGTGAACTTTTACTATGGTACCTCAAAATATTTTTTTGTATGATAGATTTATAAACCCATCAGAGCTTAAATGTTTCCATATGATAATGTCTTCTTTATTAAATTTAAAGTGAAGTTGTTTATTAATATGCAAGTGCTAGAAGATGGTAATGCATTATTTATTGTTTCCCTTTGCTCCATGGTCATCTCTACTATTGCATCATTCCTATCACATGTTTGATTGGAGTAAGTGATTTATGATTTCAAGTAGGCCGGTTGATGGCAATTGTTAATCTAGAACATTGTTCTTTTGCCATTTCATATCAAATTTTAAATCTCCAGCCTTACCTTATCTCCAATTTTAATAATGAATCTCATTTTTTTAGAGGCAGAGTTTATGAGTTTGAAGTGACAGAAGTTATGTCCTTTTATTTAGTACTCATGTATCCATTTTGACCACATATATTTCTCATCACTTAGCAATCTCCATATCCTTTTAGTGAGGCATTATCGTGTTCAAGATTTTGAGGGAATCACATTTAGAATTACTTTTGGCTTTAATTTCTTCTTCTTTGCATCATAGAAATAAAAATTTCCTAAAAGATTTTTCAATTTCTTTAATGACTACTTGGGGAAATGCCATGTGAGCTACCCATTAAACATTAATAGAATTAAGCACAGATAAGATAAAGTTGGACTTTACTAGTGAGTGAGTGTTTTTATGCTCTGACTTACTATCTTGGCATGTATTTTGTCAATTAGTAGTTTAAAGTCACTATAGGAAGCTCTTGAGGATGAAATTGGAATATCAAGGTATATGATTGGAAGGTGGTTGATAGATGCATAATTGATCATATTTTAACCTCATATTTGATGTATTTTTGCTTGATATTTTATACTTTGATCGTATATTTGGTACTTAATTCACTTCAAGTGTGTATACAGAGTATAATTGCCTTCACTGACTTAAAAGAGAAGAATTGAATGAAAACACAACAAAAAATGAATATTCAACGCATATAAGGCACATATCCTAGGTCATGTAGATTTGTGATTTCTAGAGAATTTGATTATGCACGGTTTGATTCATGGGCATGCATCTGATCATGCATTAGGCAAAACCCTAGAATTTAATCTAAAAGACGTCTTTTAGAGGAAAACGAGAGAAGGAGACTTCAAGAGGCAAATGTAGATGTGGAGATCATTCTCAAGGGGAAATTTTTATCCAAAGAAGTAGAACACACGAGGAATTCATTGAAAGATCCATCGAAATATAAGATCAAACCTCTATATGGTAAGAATATTCAATAAAAGACAATCAAGGAGATTTAGATTTATGAACCCATTTTTATTTCGTTTGTCTTTCAGTGTATGTTTGATTTCGTGTTTGATAATGTACAGTTAAACATCTTATTATTATTTATGTTAAATAAACCCTACGTTAATACTTTGATATGATTTGATTCTGTTATTAATGCAATTGGTTTGATTGTTATATTATGATCTCATTACATGTTTTATTATGTTCTAATAGACCCGAGAATATTAAATCATAATCTAATTTCATACATAGGGATTGAGAAATCCTATTGATGAATATATCTACCGTAATTGGAAGGAGATGATTGCAACCATAAAGATATGATGACATAAATCTTCTAAATTCAAAACTAATAAAGCGATTCACAAATCGATAAAGCAATCCTATAAAATTTAAACTGAGTAATTCGGTTGAAAACCTTAGGATTAGTTATTAGTAGACTCAAGGTCAACTATTAGCATACCATAGTAATCTCCATAGTCCAATAAATCAATAAAACAATTGAGCAATAAAAGATAAATCTATTAAAGGTTTAGGGGGATTCAAAACCTAGATACTAATTATTAATATCTATAATTTTCTAAGTGAATTTTTAATTCTCCGTTCAATGTCATTGCTTATTTTATTTTACTTGTTTTATTTTTATTTTCTTTTATTAAAATCCAAAATTGATAGACTAGATAATAGGAAAAAGGTAATTACTAATAATCACTATCTTTGTGGGATCGACTCATACTTGTCAGTACTAACTCCAACTATATCGTGCACTTGTGGTTATTATAATAGTGACTAACTTCGAAAAAGTCAATCAATAGTGTATATTAAACCAACGAGGGAACCATTGCTACTAATCCACTGCCCTAGTATATGTATATATGCCACTCTTTATATAGTTTGCTTTAAGGTCAGACAACTTGCTAAACATTTTTAATGTAGTTATGAGTGTTGCTATATAATTGTTGTCAACTTTAGCTATTAATTATTAATATCTGTAATTTTCTATGTGAATTTTTAATTTTTCGTTCAATATCGTTGCCTATTTTATTTTACTTGTTTTAGTTTTATTTTCTTTTATTAAATCTAAAATTGATAGGCTAGATAATAGGGAAAAGGTAATTATTATTAATCACTGTCTTCGTGGGATCAACTCATACTTATCGGTATTAGCTACAACTATATCGTGCACTTGAGGTTATTACAATATTGACTAACTTAGAAAAAGTCAATTAATGGTGTATATTAAAACCAACGAGGGAACCATTGCTACTAATCCACTGCACTAGTGTATATATATATGCCACTCTTTATACAATTTGCTTCAAGGTCAGACAACTTGCTAAACATTTTTAATTTAGTTATGAGTGCTGCTACATAATTATTGTCAGCTTTAAAGAGTAATATTAAATCATTTGCAACGCTCAAATTGATTATGCCTAGTTTCTTACATTTAGAATGGTACCTGGAGTATTTTCTTCTAACTACAACTCTTTTTAGGAGTCAATTGAAAACTTCCATGACTAAAGCAAACAAGTAATCCTCTTTCCTAATCCCTTTAGTGTTCTTAATAGTTTTTGTAGGTTTATCATTGATCAATACATTGTAAGTTAGAGTGGAGAAGCATTACTTAATTCTTGCTACATAGTTTTCTAGAGATTCTATAGCTCTTAAAACATTACCAGTGATGCTCAATCAACATTATCATAAGCTTTCCTAAAATCAACTTTAATCATATAGTTCTTGCTTCCTTTCCTTCTTTAATAATTCCTTAAGAGCTCCTGTATTAAAATGATGTTATCTACTACTATTCTGTCTGGAATGTAGGCACCTTATAGCTAAAGAATATGATTATGAAGAACTTTCTTCATTATTTCTGCTAGTACTTTGGAAATCATTTTATAAATTAAGTTGTAGTAAGCAATTGGAAAAAAATTATTAAAATTCTTGTGCTCATTTCCTTTTAGGATGAGAGTAATAAAAGTTATGCTGATTTCTTTTAATAATGTTTTGTTCTTAAAGAATTCCATAATGGCATATACTACTATGTCCTTAATAAGGGACTAGGTCTTGATGAAGAAGTTGATGTTGAATCCATCAGGGTGGTGCCTTGAACAAATTTAAAGATTTTAGAGGATCTTCAATTTCTTGTGTTGTTACTGGTTTGACAAAAGTTTCAATTTCTTATGGAGATAACCAATCCTAGATAATTTCTTTAAGTAAAGGAATAGAGGAATGGGCATTGGATGGGGATCCTGTAAAATTAAAGAAGTGCTTAGCGACTTCTTCCAACAGTTGTCTTTGAGTGGTTAGATTGTAATTATTGTTCTCCACAGTATGATTTTATTTGATGTCTTTATATCCATGATTACTCTATAATAGAATGAAGAGTTTTTATCTTCCCCTTTGAGCTATGTTACTCTTGATCTTTGTTTCATTAAATAATGATCATATTTTAGAGCTTTTGATAGATTGAAGATAGCTTGCTGTTTAAGATCTTACAACATTAGATATGTAGGGTTGTTATATAGATCACTTGAATTATATTGAGTGCTATATTAGTATTACTAAGAAAATGATGAATGTTGCCAATGTTCTTTCTATGTATGTGTTTGACCTCTTATATGATTATTCACAATTTCCTTGCGTACACAAAGTATTTTGCTCCTGATGTGTTTGCATTGACTCCTTTCCATATGGCCTCATCAAAACGTACTAGGTTAGTTAAAAAACATTGAATTAGAAAGGCTTTTTAAAACTTATAAACTCAACCTGAATAATGATTGGTGAATAATCAGATAGAATTAAGGTGTGAAGTAAGTTATTACAGTTAGGAAAAGATTGAAACCACTTATAATTTGTTAGAATGCAATCTAACTTTTTCCTGATGAATTTGTGTCCCTTTTGATTATTGTTCTAGGTAAAGAAGTTGCCTCCACAAGATAGATCAGCCACTTAGATGTCAAATTTGCATTGTTTCATCTCTGAGAATGGTTATCTGGATGACTTATCCCCTTTAGCTTTCTCATATTATAAAATGCTATTAAAATCTCTAAGCAGAAGCCATAGTATTTGGATGCTCAATGCCAACTCTTTGAGTTTTGCCTATAGATGTGATCTTCGATATACATTATTAAGAGCTTATATGAATGATATGTATATGGAGTTATTGGAGAATTTATTTTTGGTTTTGATATGAATTACTTGAGTTATGATGTAGAAAATGTGAACATTTGTTAGGTTACTACTGTAGTAGATTAGGATTCTCTCATTCAGATTATTTGAATGATTGGTAATCTCTTTCCAATATATAGGCAAAATATTAAGGAAATTGTAATTTCCATGTTTTATTCTTGATTCCAATATGCCAACCATATCTAACTTACTTTGCAAAATGAAGTCTTTAAGTAAAAGTTATTTTTAGAGGGGAAATTAACATTCCAGATATTCCAAGCTATGATCTTTATATTTTTGGCTCCAAGTATAAATGTTTCTTCTTTTTGTTAGACTTTTTTCCTAGAGATATGTTCAAATCCTATATTGGTGTCTTCTATTATAGATGTTTTTGCTTCTCTATTGTTTCCTCCCATAAATTTAGTGAATCTTTTACCATTATATTCTTTGACTTGAGAAGTTAATTTGTTTGCTTACATTTAGTTGTCTTGATTTGTGATTTCTTTTATGTCCTTAGATTGTGACTTTTATGGTTGATCAAGACTGTCACCCTCTAAAGCTTCTTTTACTTTTTCATTCTTATCGATTTGACCCTTAGCTTCACTTTCCATATTACAAATATTGTTATTTTTTACTCCTTTCTCACCTCCAAATCAAAGATTTCTTGACATTTACCTATCTTGAAGACCCTTCCTGTAGGCTACCATATCTTTCTTGGGGTTTAATATTATAAGCTTCTACGATGTCATCGCTCTAACTAGTATATAGATTTTGACGAAAGTTATTCTCATTATCTTTATAGTTGCTTAATCCATATAGATTGGCTTTCCAGTAAAGCTTGCTAAGTGACTCAAGCCACATGTTCTTTGGTATTTTAGAGGTACTTCGTATATGCATATCTAGATAGGAATGTTTTTTTGCTTAATAACTTCCATGTTTAGTCCTAGTCGCAAAGTATAAAGTATTGATTTATTGTACACATGCTATAGAGTAGCTTAAAGTATTTTCTTTGTAGCTTTAGGATAAGAGAATTTGAAGAAGAAAACATCGTCATTATTGACAAAAATGTCCTGTAATCCATGTTGCTTCCATTTAATATTCACCTTTCTTTCATCCTTAGAAAGGCTACTCCTTTATCAAGGAAATATCTTATTAGTGCTGAGCTCCACCTCTGTGCTGCAACCTTAAATATTTCTAAAGGAGGTGATACAATATGATGATCTGCATATTTATTAACAGGACAGAAAACTTAATTTAGTTTCAAGTTTGAAATCTCCATCATCTTAAACCCATATTTTCTTATGAGGGTTTAAAGCTTATGTTTTTGCATGATCTATAACTAAAGGAGCCTGAATGGAGGTACTTGAAGGAAAATTTATGGTAGGAGATGGTAAGAATTGGGTAGGCTGAGGAGAGTTCATGGGCGGGAAATTTTGCAAAAACTTCTATCATGTTGTATATATAGGAGTTCTATTAGGTAATGACCAATGGATAAAAGAAGAAAATAGGTTGTGGGAAGATAGATAAGAAGAAGATGGTGTTTAGGAGTGCAGATGAGGTTGAAAACTTAGAGTATAGTGGAAGAATGAGAGAGTTGGTGGGCTAACTTGCATGTACACCATTCAGTGATGAAGGTGAGGAAAGCAAGTTAGCAATAGAGAGTTACATTCTTTTAACAACATAAAGATTTTTAATATGTAGTGTTACATCTCATTATTTATTGTTGAAAGAATGTAACTCTCCATTATTAATGAATGATTTTGGAATTTAGTTCTTGGTTCAATCTCAGCTTACATACAAATAAACATGCTTCATTGTCTTATTGTTTTCACACCTCTCTTAGAAAATATTAATCATAGATTAACAATAATCTCTGTTAACCTCGATTTTCTTTTAGGTCGTAATTAATCAAAATAAGCTCTTTAACTAGACCTAGCTATTGAACAACCTAGAACAAGCTCTCTAAATTTAGTAGGATAGTCGCATTATGAATAAGGAAAATAGATTAATCTAGGCAACTACCACACAAGCTTGAGTCATTTAATCTATGTTATATTATCCCTAATGATTCCACACCATTAATTGCTACAAATGAATCCAAAACACAACTATTACATATTGTATTTGAGATTCTAGCAATGAGTTTATATAAAAACAATCTAATAGAAGCATTCAAATCATCCGTACACAAATACCTAAATTAATAAGCAAAGAATAACATAAACAATCCCTAGAGAGAGAGAGAGATTCAACAATACATAATAAAGAGATACTTAAATGTGATCCTCAGTTTTGATTGCACCTTTGAACCAGAAGAAGGAAGGTTAGCCCTCCATAGATTCCAAAGGAGTAAGGTTTTTGGCCCTTCTCTTATTCCATAAATGATTCACCCTTAGTTTGGCCACTTAAATGTCTATTATATGAGAAAATAGGTTTTTAAAGAGATGCATAACTGTGCAAGAAGATGCATGACCGTGCATCTTACAAGTCATGCGAATTGTTCATTTTCTTATCCCATCTTCACCCTAATCCATCTCCTTCTTATTTGACAAAGACAAATGAGTTTGAATATCAAGAGTATGGTTTAACTCATTTTTGCTCTTGATCTTCCAAATTGCACCTAAAACCAAATATAAACCAAAATAAGTTTCTTAAGCATTTCATAGCATTAGTCACTAAGTGTTAAGGAATAAATGTATAATTAATAAAGCATATATCATAAAGCAATGGCATGGATCAATAGAAATCGACCAAGAGGGACTGTAGATGAGATATAGTTAGTGAGTCATCTAATCAAGGGCCCTAATTAAATCTTCTAAAAAAATCTATTTGGGATCTTATCAACTACAAATTTTTTTTATTTTTAATGATTTTTTGGAATCCTATTTTTTTTTACAAATTTGATTGTGTTAAAAATTCAACAAATGTAATTTGATTGCTCTAAAAAATTCATATTTTTGATCATTATAATGAGAGGTACAATAGCTTTGATGACTAAAGATCTTGTTGTGCTTCCTCCTATAATAATCCAGTATGTTTTTAGTCCTTATTATGATTTTTAAAGTTCAAAAGAATGTATTAGAAATTAAATGGAGTACAAATACAAGTTGAAACTAAAGATTAAGGATATCTTTAGCTTCATAGTACTTAGTAACTATGGTAACTGGCTTGAAATACAAGAATAAGAAGTTACTAGAAAACCATGTAACACCATTCAATACAAAAGGAATAACTCAGCTAAAGAAAAGCCTATAAAAGAAGTGTGATTTCTACAAATAGGTAGGTAGCTATGAACATATCAATTTAGCTAGTTACTTATTGCCATCAATACTACATTAAGTTCCATCTATTTTCCATTACATCAATACTATCAAAATGTGATTTATGTGCCAAAATAACTTCTCTTATCCATAGGATTGTACCTTAAGACACAACTTACGCTATTAATTTTAAATTTTGAAAGATTTTTCTACTCCTTTCTTTTCATATTCCATACACTATATAAAAAAAAGTTATCTTAGATGCAGTCTCCTTTGTAGAGTTGGTGAGGTTATGTTACTTAATTGATGATAACTTGCCATTCAGTATTTTGGCATTGAACATTGCATAAATACTAAACTTGGAGCCAAATTATAGATGTGTACTATCACTAGAAAACAAATGGCCAATGGATTTAAGAATCAAAATAACTCTAAAGATCATCTGACAAGATTTATTTATGAACTGTCCTAAGGTGTTTTGTAACCAAACAATATAATTATACAAGTTGAGATTAGGATTGTAACTTGGAACCTTGTATGGTATAGTTAAGAATCTTTTGATGTTGTAAGTATAATTATTCATTGGATCAATTCTCTGACCCTTTCGTAGTCAGAAAAGATGAGCTTTAGGTTATTTAGTTTACGAATTTTATCGAAAGACCCTAACTCATTCCAACTATCATATCATAGTCATGTACTATTCCCATTCCCTACTTTGCATTTTATTCTTATATATAGATTATCCACTAGCTTCAATAGAAGAATCAGAATTTGACTTCACTTTCCTAAAGTTTCTCCCTTTTAGATCTTATGCATGATTCCATTACACTTAAAGGGATTCCTTGTCAATAATAGTTCCCTAAACACTTCTAGTTATCATAATATTATTCATGGATCTGATGAGGATGATTCCTAAACCTCCCTCATTCTTTGGTAAGCAAACATCACCTTATTTAATCTTTGGTACTAATGTTTGTGAAACTTCACCCAACCATATTCCTCATCATTCTTTCTAAAATATTAATTATATTCTTAAGAATAATTAAAGGTGAAGAAAATAAACATACAAGTTATTAAGGATATAGATTATAAGCTATAACCTACTAGTATCGGAAAAACTCATATTACTCTAGTTGCCAACTCATTTATAGATTGTGTCAAATAGAGTTTGACAACCTCTAAAAGTTGGTTTCTTAATGGTGATTGGTATTCTTAAGTGAGAGGAGGGTCCCTATATTAAAGGCTTGTTATGCTTAGGAGACATCTTTCCAAGTGAGTTAAACCTTGCCTTAGACCATTAGCTCCTTTAAACAATTAAGTTGGCTCACCATTCTTCTTTCTATTCTATAAATTGTGGGGGGAAATATAATGAATGAATTTAAAAAATCCCAATTGATTGAATCAAATGCTTTATGAAAACCAGTTTTTACATAACAACTCTTGATGCATAATTTCCTATAAGAATGTTTAAATAGCTCTTGAGCTAGACTTAAGTGGTCCTTAAAATTTTATCCCTTGAATGAATACTTATTATATTGGATTTATGATTGAGCTCAATATAGATTTCATCTTTGAGGCCAACAACTTAAAAACGATATCAAATATTATATTATAGAAAGATATGGGCCAAAAATCTTTCATGTTAGTTAGACTAGGAATAAGACAAATATAAGTTTTATTGAACTCCTTTAACTTTCCAATGTTGAAGAATTTTGGAGCTATATTGGTAACACTAGTCTTAATTTAGCTCCCTAACTCTTAGAAGAAGTATGTATTCATCCTATTTAGACTTAAGGCTTTATTAGGATAAAGTTTATAAAGGACCTTCTTAATATCTAAAGAGTTTAAAGGTCTAATTAGGAGATCATCATGTTCATTATAGATTTGTTTAGAGATAAAAGAACTGAGATGCATAGATGAAAAATTGTTAAAGTGAGTGCCTAGGGTACTATAGAAGTATCTTTGTGCCATTAGTTTCTTCGCATGTTGTTTCCATATCACTTATCTATCAAAGAAGAAATTTTATTATTGTTCCTCCTTGAAAGTATATATTTTTTAAAGAAAGTAAAGTTCCTATCTCCATTTCAAGCTAGAAAATTCTTGATTTTATTTTTAAAGTGAGTTATGAATATTTAAGGGTTAAATTTATTTCCATAAATCTTGCTTTTCTTTAGATTGCTTAAAGGCATCTCCTAGTGATTGAAAAAGCTCTTCTTGTTTTTGGACGAGTAAGGTTCTAGCATTCTTGACATTTAAATTTGTATTGATGAATCGCTTTTTAAATGTCTCTTTAGATCCTCTTTCACCATCTACAATTTTTTGATACATTTGTAAAATTCAAAACCTTGAATATTAGCTACCATTCCTTTTTTTCATAACTTCTTCATAGCTCTCTAGATTGGTTAAGTGGTTATTGAATCTAAATAGGGCTTTCCTATGAGTTACCTTTGACAAGTTATAGATCTCGATAGGGGTATTATATAAAATAAGATTATTTCTAAAGATGGCTTTACTATTAATGAATTTTGATAGCCAACATGGTTTGCCAAAACTCTATTTATCTTTTTCATTATAAACTATCTACTGCTTATGAAATATCTAAGTAACATCCATAGTGCATCTATATTCCTATAAAGTGATTTCAGCTCATTGTAAAGAGAATTCATATGAAAAGATAGGCTTACAACATAGATAAATGTGAAGCATACGAAGCATGGGTTAGGTAATAGCTTCATAGTCAAATAGGCTAACTGATAGAAGGATTTTAAAGGTATAACTTCAATTCATTTAGGGTCAAAAAATTATGCCATTAAAGTGTTGTTGATGGTTTGTAATCCTACTTTTTTAAAGATCTTTTTATACTTCATCTTATGAGAATTTGACTCAATTGGTTTAGTATTTATTATAAGGAATTCATTATTGCTCTTTAAGGTGGATTTGCTTGATAAATTTATAGCATACTTATCCTAATGCCCTTCCTTAACATCGACATCTTGGTATTTTGGATAAATGATCACCTAAGCAATTTTTGGGGAACCATTAAGTTATTGTAACTCTAAATCACTCTAAAAACATATTGGAGAACCCATGGTGTTTTCATTATTTTGAATATATATACCTACATTCATAAGAGAATTATGAGGCATATCTTTACATGTTTTTCTTACATTATAGGTGCTCATCTCAACCATTGCATTAGGGTCTTCTATCCTTATTAGTTTATAATAATCTCCTTTTATGTATGATTTACTTAATGATCTCCATCTATTTCCTAGATGTCTTAAAGATGGCTTTCATTGGTAAGTGACAAACTATATAATCCTCAACCAATTTTTCTTTTTTTGGCCTTAATAATAGGATTAAGTATTGTTCCATATCAATCTCTACACTAACCCTTACATATCTAATTCTCTTTACAGATGTTATAGCTTTACCTAAACATATGGGTTTACCCAAGAAACTTATTAAGTATTTTAAACCAATTGTATTCAATTATTCCAAGGAAACATTATGGATATTAATCCAAATTGGAACATATTTATTATTGAAATCTCTATTTAGAGAATAAGTCTTCATTTTTTTAAAAAGAGGGGTCTGTTGTTAGTATCTCAGGGATCAATTTCTAGCACTTTAATGTGATGTATATTAATGAGTGAATAAAACAAAACTTAAAAAATAAAATTAAAGGAATAACAAATGTAAGTTATCCATCATTTTTTATAGTATATTCTATGTAAGTTAAATATTGATCCCAAAGAGATTGTAACTATTAGTAATAACTATCTTTCTATTACATAATCTAAATAAGTGAATGATTGATCCAAAAGTATAATTGAAAAAATTGAAATAGCAATTTAGAAAATTGTCCTAAAGAAATTCTAAGAATGAACAATAAATTCAATAACTATATCTAGATAGGAATCCCCCTAGAACTTTACTACACTTAAGTTTACACCAATCTAATGATCAACTCTATTTTATTAAATCTATAAAAATCCCAAAGTTACAACTGTATGCTTATGGTTATAACATGTATAGTCCTTATTCTTAAGCATTTTCGACTAAAAGTTCTCTCACATCAAAACTTCATAAGAATGCATCAATATAATCTATGAATTCTCTTGATAGGTTTAACCATAACTCAGAAACATTATGGATCCTAATGGCTAAGATTCATGCAACCCCCATTATTCATATTATGACCTAGGTTATATATAAGAATTTCTATATCCGCTATTTCAATCCTATATATGAATCCAAATGATGAATCTTTTAAGTTTGTTACTTCAATATAACATAATATAAAAAATGAATAAATGTCAAGAAATTAGAATTTTTCATTAAACTAAAGAAATCAATTCAAACATACCTTTTAAGATTTGTTATATTTATATCCCAATTAGTTCATAGTAAAACAATGAAAACCAACAATCATTAGTAAAGAACATAAGAAAGAAGATAAAGTTCTCATGACTTGTTTATTGAAATTCTTTAAAGAATCATGATTAATCTTCTTATTTTGTTCCCCGATTATTTTATTCATAATTGCAATAGGTCTTCTCAACTCATAATTGCTTTTGTTTGTCTCCAAACTTGGTTTCGGTCTCTCTAAAACTCTCTATCCAAAAGCTCCTGTTGTTTTCAACTGCCTCTCTTCTAAACTTGTGAAACAATTTTTGTTCAACATAGTCTTAACAAAGGACTCTGTTGGGTTTTGAGTTACTTCACCTACCTTTTTGAAATTTTTACGTAACCAATCGCTACTATATATAGATAAACACAAGTCTATGTCACCATAATGTTAGTGAATATGGACTGAACATGAGGCCATATCAAAGGAATTTAGAGACATAGGGATCATTCAAAAGGGGTGATATTGATCTAAAGACATGGAAAACACAAAGAAATCATCGACAAATCCAATAGAATACATCTTCAAACCTTTACCTTGCAAGAACATTTGATAGGAGATAAAGGGGGATTTAAAATAATGAATTCATTATTTTTTATTCGTTTTCCTTTCTGTTTGTGTTTGATTTTGTTTTTTATCATATGTAACTAAACATATTTAGTGTCTATGTGAGATGAACCCTAGTTTGTGCTATAATATGTTCTGATTCTTTTATCTAATGCAATTGTTTTGATTGATCTATTGTAATTCAATTATGTGTTTAATATATATTATATAGATCCGAAATATTAGTATATAATCTGATTTTATAACATATAGATTGAGGAATCTTGTTTATGAATAGATCTACTGTAATTGAAAGGATTTGATTGCAAAGCTAAGGTAGGTCGACATAAATCCTCTAGATTATGGTCAAAGCTCATAGCGGAATTCATAAATCGGTAAAGCAATCTTGGTACCTTTAACCTGAATAATATTAGTTGATAATTCTAAAATTAGTTGTTAGTAATCTCAAGTGAGTTATTAGCATACAATAGGAATCTTCATAGTCTAATAATCAATTAAAAACATACATAATAAAAGGTCAATTGCATGGCTTTGAGCATTAACTTATTGCCATGCAATTAATTTGGCATGTTAATTGCATGGTCGTGAGCATTAACTCACGTCCATACCAAATTGTCACATCTGTGAGCATTAACTCACAGCTGTGATATGGTTTGTCATGACTTTGAGACAACACTCACGGTTATAAGACACACTCACCCCGTGAGAAATTAGTCACGCTGATGACTTCTATGCCACCTGTCCATTTTGACCTAGCTTTTTACTATATAAGGAATATGTTGTGATGGTTAAAAGACATCTTTATTTTTATTTTTTGTTATTCTGGGTTTCGAAGAAAGAGAACAAAGGCAGACATAATCATTTTTCTTCATTTCTCTCTTCGATATTCAACAAGACAGATGGATTTCATGGCTGCTTCTTGGAGATTGATGGAGAAGATGGAGGAGTAACTTCCTAACACCGATTCAAAGGTGAAATCGATGTCCGAGTCATGATTAAGCTTATCTCATCCTGTTTAATGTTGAATCTCTCTTTTCTAATTATTATCATTATTTTATGTTGATTGAATTCGGTTTTTTAAAAGATAATCTTAACGCTTTCATTGGATTGTTTTATTACAAACTCATTGCTAGAATATTGAATATAATTCATAATCGTTATATTTGATGTTTGTGAGTAGTCATTAACGAACTTAGATCATTATAAACATCATAACTTAGGTTAGATAACTCAAGTTTGTGAGGTTACTGCATATATTGATCCGTATTTCACTTTATAATGCAACTACTTAATTGAATCTAGAGATCATATCCTAGATTATTCGGTAGCTAGGTTTAACTAACGAGCGTCTCTTAATCAAACATAACTTAAAGGAAAACCACGATTGGCAGAGTGTATTGTTAGTCCACGATCAATAGTTCGAGGAGAGATGTAAAAACATTAGAATGATGGGATATGTTTAATCGTGTTTAGGCTAAGATTCATCCTAGAACTGAACTTTACGCATATTCAACACTGTTATCATTTTTAATTGTTTTCTATAATTTGTTTTCACTAGTTTAATTTCACTTTATTCTCGTAATTGTATAAAACCCAAAAGCCCCTTTTATTTCCTTTGCATCAGTTATTTTCATTACGAGGATTAACCAAATATTCCCTATAGATACAATCCTGACTCACCACAGCTACAATTTTTTAGTGTGTAGAGTTAGGTAAATTTTACAGTGTACTCGAAACACGCTGTCACACTAATTCTTGATATTGATTATTTCTAAGTGATTTCTTTATTCTCTACTCAATATTGTTTCCTAGTTAATTTTTAAGTTTTATTTTCTTTATTAAAAACCAAAATCAAATTTATATACTAGATAATAGGATAACAGTAATTACTAATATTCATTGTCTTTGTGGGATTCGACTCGTATTTGCCTATGTTAGCTATAGCTACGCGGTGTACTTACAGATAAATTAATATTGATATAGAAATAAACCAATGGTGTTTTTGGCATTGTTTCCGAGGACATCAATATTAGGAACACATGAATGCTATTATTCTAGTCATTGATTTTTGTATTTAATTTAATTTAATTTAATTGTATCTTATTTTATTCTTGTCTTATTCATTTAATTATCTTTTGAACTTCTCTTCATTAATAGTGTGTTTGTGGTTTATCTTAGGAATTAAGGTTTAACGTCACCACCACAACTCACAATGGAAGGATAGAGTAGACAGTACTCTTATTGGAACTACGATGTGTCTTCGCAATATGTAACTTCACCATATAGGAAATAGGTGTTTCCTCACCTATTTCTGGAAGCTCAATTGATGTCTATGTCGTGTTATGACATTTGTGGGAGTAACAATTATAATCATGAATGTCGAGCACCAACCAATATGTGGGAGCAATTGAGTATGTACAATTAAGCTCAAAGTGCATTGTATCAGAACAATTACAATTCAGAATGGTGAAACTTTTATGTTTACTGATGGAATGATTACACTCCTACTAAATATTTACAATACCATGCACCTTAAGTTAAGGAGCCAATTGTGAAAGAAATGATGGCTAATTTTATCCAAGAATCAATCATAAGGTATTAAGAAATAGAGGCTTGTATATAAAATATGATGAATCGAATCGACCAGTCAGCGAAGATAATATCTTACAAGATGCAGGGAAGGTTGCTTAGTCCTATTGAAACAGATCCTAAAGAATTTGGAATGACAATCACCATTAGTAGTGAAAAAGATCTCCTAAAAGAAGAAGAAGAGGAAGAGAGTATTTTAGATAAATTAATGGAACTCCTTACCAAAATGAAAGATAATCGATATGAATTCGAGAGTGAAGAAAAGACAAGGGTTGGCTTATTGAATGGAGTAACATTCCAAGAAGAGCTTCTGGAAAAAGAAAACGAAGAAGAAGAAGAAGCCTCTATCTAAGAAGAGGAAGTAGAGAAGTGGCAGGAGGTAATTGAAGAAGATAAGCTAGAAACCTTTGTCCAAGAAGAAGAAGAAGAAGAAGAAGAGTGGATAAAGCTAGTTAAGGAAGAATTGGCGATGGAACCATATAAGGAAACTATTAATGAGTCATTGATACTCATCTTGAGTACAGGGTGTTCCCACTTCCTCAAAGACAAGTTATTCGTGTTAGCCAATAATCTGAGGGGTTTTATTATCACTTATTTTATTAATAATTTATCATTAAAAGGGCATTAATGTATATGATTGGATTGATTAATTTTATAAATTATGTCTTGATGATTATCTTACAACAGATGGCTTATTTACAGGCTACAAAACTGCTTTATGGAGAAATAGGTAGAATTAAGCCACTTATCATAGACCCAGAATGTCGGTAATGTGTAGGGTACATCGAGCTAACGACGTTAAATAATGCTGCATGGGAGGCAGTCTATGAACTAGGATAGGTTTTATTTTCAATTTTATATTATCTCTATTTTCATATTTCATATTTATTTTCTTTATTATTATTTTTATTTTCTCTTATTGTTTTATTCCTTTTTCTTTATATTTTGCAAGGATGTAGTCTAATATTAGATGGATCATAAATCTTTGTGATCATAAGGTCACTTGTTCAAGTCACGGAAATAGCTTCTTTGTAAAAATACAAAGGAAAGGTTGCATATATTATGACTTTCCCCAGACCCTGCAAAGCAGGGAGGCTTGTGTATTAAGTATGTTGACTTTGACTTTTTAGAAATTAGAAAATTTGTAATATTCAGGAAAGTACCACAAACGTTCTCACTTATTATATATATTTATATTGTGTACATTGGGGATAATGTACAACTTTAAGTGTGGGGAAGAGTTAATGATTTTCATGATTTTTTAAGCTTATTATAATCTTGATTATTAAATTTTATGAACAAATATTCTGACTTAATTAAAATCTATCCATTAATACTGTATGCCATTATTAAATATTGATTTGAATTAGTATTTAAAAGGATGATAGTTAGAACAAAATTACTTTTATAAGTTATATTTTTAGCAATCGTTAACCAAGTTGAATGACATTGCATATTATTTACACACATAAACCACCTTTTTCGTGAGCTTTTGAGCCTAAAAGCAAAAATTTCAAAATTTTAAGCTCATTTATTTATTTCATATGTGTTATCATGTATAGTTGAACAATTTTAGAACTTGCTTTTATTATGCATGTCGAGATCATATTTGTTAAATTAAACAAGTTTTTTATAATGAATTTTTAGTAAATATCCTTCAATTTTATGACACTTTTATGTTTTCAACCACACTGTACCTAACCTCAATACAACGCTTGTAAAGACCTTTTGATTTTTGTTTCTAGTTTACATGAGTGGTGGAGATAGGATAATAGTGCAAGCATATGGTAATAATTCTACCATGCATTGAATTGAGAGTTTTGATACCTTTTTACCCTAAACACTTAAGCGTATTGAGTGAAATCTTGGTGAGGTTTAAAGGTTAATACTTATGATTTTAATGCAATTATTGAGGTGATTACTATGAATATTGACTTGGGAAGTTAACTTTTGGATAACTTAACTCTATTTGTATGTTAATTTGATTAATATGGCATGATGATTTATAGTATGAATGGACAGGTTAAGATTAACGAAGGAGGGATGTTGTAAAATTTATAATTTTGATTACTTAAGGATAAGCAAAAGCTTAAGTATGGGGATGTATGATATATTCTAATTTGACTATATTTATACCTTATATTTGATTCATTTTTACTTGATATTTTATACGTTTATTGTATATTTGGTAATTAATTTGCTCCAAGTACATATATAGGTTATAAGTGCCTTTATAAACTAAAAGGAGAAAATTTTGGATGAAAACGTGATATAAAATTCAGATTTAAAGCAATTAAAGGATATAGACCCTATTTACGGTCGTATACATCTCTCAACTCGTGCAGAATTGTAAATTTTGGAGATTTTAGGTTATACACGGTCCAGTACATGACCGTGTATCAGATCGTGTATCTCCAAAAACCTTAAAAGTTATTATAAAAACATGTGGGCAGAAGCAGATGAGGGGAACATATTTTCATAGGCAATTCAAAACACAGAGATCATTCAAAACGGGTGATATTGATCCAGAGATATGGAAAATACAAAGAAATCATCGACAAATCTAATAGAAGACATCACCAATCCTCAACCTTGCAAAAACATTCAATAAGAGATAAAGGGAGATTTAGAATAATGAACTTTTTGTTTTCTATTCATCTTTCTTTCTGTTTATCTTTAATTTCGTTTTCTATCATGTGTAACTAAAGATCTTTAGTTTTTAAGTGACATGAACCCTAGTTTGTGCTATAACATGTTTTGGTTCTTTTATCTAATGTAATTGTTTTAATTGATCTATTATGATTTAATTATGTGTTTAATAAATGTTTTAATAGATCCAGAATATTAGTAAATAATATGATTTTATAACATAGAGATTGAGAAATCCTACGTATGAATAGATCTACCGTAATTGAAAGGAGTTAATTGCAAACATAAAGATAGGTTAACATAAATCCTCTAGATTATGGTCAAATATAATAGTGGAATTCATAAATCAGTAAAACAATCTTAATACCTTTAACTTGAATAATATCGGTTGATAATTCTAAGATTAGTTGTTACTAGTCTTAAGTGAGTTATTAGCATACGATAGGAATTTACAAGGTCCAATAGTTAATAAAATAATTGCATGATGTAAGGTTAATTATTTAGGAGGATTCATAACTTAGACACTAATTCTTGATATTGATTATTTATAAGTGATTTCTTTATTCTCTGCTCAATATTGTTTCCTATTTATTTTAATTGTTTAATTTTTATTCTTTATTGAAAATTAAAATCAAATTCGTAGACTTGATAATAGGATAACGTAATTACTATATTCATTTTCTTTGTGGGATTTAACCCATACTGCCTGTGCTAGCTATAGTTATATCGTGCACTTATGAATAAATTAATGTTGGTATATAAATAAACCAATTAATAGATTAGCTAAGTATACCTTTAAGCAGTTCAATTGCATTCAATAGAGCTTTTGATAGAGTATGGATCAGTAGCAGATAATAGTAGGAGATCATTAGCAAATTCCAAATTGTATATTTTTAACCTCTTAAATTTCTTGTGGAATCTAAATTTTCTCTCTAATTGATTGTATTCCTAATGAGTCTCAGGAGTACCTCCATGACAAGTGTAAATAAATGGAGAGATAGATGGTCTCCTTGTTTGACTCCCTTTCCCCTTTAAAAGTTTGAGTGCAATTCCATTAATTATGAAACTATAAGATATTGTTGAGATGCATTGATGTATCTAGTTGATAAAGTTGGTAGGCAATCCAAAGCCTCTAGGTTATGAATGATTAAGCACTAATTTAGTTTATCAAAAACCTTTTTAAAATCAACTTTAATTAAACAACACCTGGAGACCTTTTCCTTCCATTGTTTTTAAAGAGAACTTGGAGTATAAGTATATTGTCTCCGATGTTCTTACCCTTAATAAAAGCCCCTTATTATCCATTAATTTTAGGTTTGATGGCTTGTTTAAGTATATTTGCTAACATCTTATAAATAATCTTATATATGAAGTTTCAACAGTAAACGGGCTTAAAATTTGTGTAGGAACTAGGGTTTGGTATCTTAAGGATTAGATTCATAAAAGTCTTACTTGAAATCCCTTAGCATATGCCCTCTGTTGAATAAACTTAGGACTACCTTGGTGATTGTATCTTTGACTAGATGCTATGAATTTTGGAAAAAAAACCTATTAAAGTTATTTGGACCTGGTGCTTTATTGGGTTGAATATTACCTTCTCAATATATGCTGACATGAAAGTGGCAATTAGAGTAGTATAAATTTGTTGAGTAATTGTATCCATCATGAAAGATTTGAGTAGATTGGTGGATGGTTGAGTTTGATTATAAGCGCCCAGAAAGTCATAAAAGTGATTAAAGGCAACTCTCAAGATTTCCTCTTGAGAAGATCATTTATCTAAAGAGAAGATACTATGTTTAGGTTCTTCCTAGCTAGCAGAGAGTTGTGAAAGGATACAATGTTCTTATCTCCATTCGTGAACGCCTTGAACTCTGCTTAATTAAGAAGTTGTAGGCTTTTATAACTTTTAAGTGATTATCTAGGGCAATTTCCTCCTTTTCATCCTGAAGGGAGTTATTCATAGGATCCAAATATATAAGGGTTTTTATTGCATCTAGCTCGCTTTTAGTTCCCAGAAGGGTACAATTAAGTTTTCTATATATAGCTATATTGAGAAGTTTGAGCTCCTTCTTTATACCCTTTGGCTGCTCATCACAAACAAAGGTAGGAGACCCCTGAAAGCAAGCATTCAATCCTTTCCTCACAGCTTCTTTATACCCCTTGTCCTTTAAGAGGTATTTGGTGAATCTGAAGAGGTGGTGCAAGGGCTTAGCTTCATCGATGTTATGAATAGATACAGGAGAATGATCAGAGAAGTATGGATCCCTTAGTACTATAGCCCTATCTAGTTTTTTCTTTAGAAACCGGTCTCCTTACTACTTATTGCTCCAAATAAAGAGGTTTCCTTTAGAATTGAGATATGTCAGTTCAAGGTCATTAACACATTTAGCAAGATCATTTATGAAATTACGAAGATTTGCATTATCTTAGGCTTCGAGGGGGGGATAAAATGTTGTTGAAGTCTCCCATTACTAGCTAGGGTGAGTTTATGTTGGAAGGATCTTCCTCATCCTGCTCCACAAAGTTACCTTCTCTAGAGAGCATGGTTAGAAGCATAAATAATATTTTACCTTAAAGTATTGAAGTTTAGAAGGTTACGATGAATGAAATAAGAGAGTGGCTTTACCGAAAAGAAGATAGGCCATATACAATGTACTAGCAGGAAAACCAAAGGAAGTGATGCTTGGAATAGTTAGTCCTATCGTCCATGATATTTTATGTATTTATGTCCAGGCAAAACGACCGCGGTTACAATTATTGTAATAGGAATGCGACATTACCTATCCTCAATAATTTAATACCGAAATGGCTGTGAATAAGTAATAATACACAAAAAATGAAACATCGTCGGTGGATTCTTCGAGCTCGTTTGGTTCAGCTTTTGACAGGTGGAAAAGTACTTTTTTCTACCGCAAAAGCTATTTTAAGGAAAAAATGAGTGTTTGGCTGTAAACTTCAAAAGCACTTTTGGAGTAGAAATAGCTT
>JAOTAY010000009.1:7887966-7907469 GCA_025629805.1 Erythroxylum baracoense | reverse complement strand
ATATAAAAAATTGCCCGAAACGGTACCCGGTATTGACCGGTACCGGTACAGTACCGTTCCAGAACTCAATCCGGTACGGAGTCCGGTACGGTATTCGCAACATTGGTTGGAAGCGATAAAGTAAATATATGCAAAAGGGGTGAATTGTGCGTAAAAAAATATTGCAGGGTACTATCAATTCGATAAGAGCCTGCTAAACAAAATGAGTCTATAGATAAAAAGGGCCTATTAACTTTTGAAAGCATCCTATTAATGTTTAAAACGAAAAGAGACTATTAATTGCTTGAAAAACAAAAAGAGCTTTTAACGTTCAAAACGAAAGAAGCCTATTATAAAACTGAAGGAGTCTCTTTGTAAATTGAAAATACAAACATTATAATGTGGAAATTTAAAAGTTAAGAAGAGAGAAAGAATGACATAGTCAATTTATACTGATTTGGTTTATAAGTATTCAACTTAAATATTTTACTTTAAAACTCCAAGTAGTAAATTTTAACGGGCCTCTCTAAGTTCATAAGTACATATTTTTCAAGGTTCTTCAACCTTCTACACCCGTAGAGTTTAACAATCCTCTACAAGCTCTCAACACAAATGAATATAGAATTTGTTCAATGTAAACTTTCAAGGAATAACAATCTCCCTAAAATAGAGTGATTTTACTTTCTAAGGAATAAGGTGTTTGAAATTGATATGACTTTCAAGAATATTGATAATGCTAAAGTATTTCGCAAATCTGAATAGTTCGCAGGTAAAGTGGCTCTTCCTTAAATAGACATTTTCTTCAACTAGTCGTTACTTCATTTCTATTCTGAGTTGATTTTGCATTTAATGAATCTTCGATATCGTCTATGTTGAAATCTTCTAATATTTAGACGTTAAGAAAAAGGTTTTGATAAAATATTGAAGCTAATTGTTCAAATAATGTGATTAGCAAGATCCTTCAGGATATTGTGGAATTATTTCTAATAAGGTATGTTCATTAACAAGGTTCTTGAAAGAAAGAAAGCATTTATCCTATGATATCATTTCCTTTTAAGAATTATATCGTTACCTATATATACAAGGAAATAAATATAATTAGAATTTTGAAATATTATAGAGTTATCATAGAAGCATTAATAATAAACCTTTACCTAACAATCTCCTCATTTTTTATGATGACAAGCAATAATAGATGTATTTTCAAATTTCAAATAACAATAAAGGATTTTGAAAGATACCTATAAACTTGAAATGTTCTTACTCATAGTCATAATTAGAAGGAGCCTTTTTTACGACCTCTAAAGAAAAAAGCCTATCGTTTATGCATATCACAGATTAAACTTCACAAATTCACTTCAACAATACTTCAACAATTAGCAGAGAGTATATCACACGTATATCATCGAAAACAAATATATCATCAAAAGCAAGTATAATAGCATATGCAAAAATAAACCAAGCAAAAAATAGCGACAAAGCTATTTAAGAGATTCAAAAAAATTTCGAAGCATAATCTGCATCTCAAGAATTTGATTTTGCATGTTGTCGATCTAGCCACACATTTGATCTTGATTAGAGTGAATGTCCCTCAGTTGTTGAAGGATCAGATCATTTGTACTCTGGAGTGTGACAGGGGCTGATTTTTGTGGGGCAGGACCTAAAAGGTTTGCTAGTCTTTCTATTTTCTTCTCCACCCACACATTGTCTTTCAATTTATATCCGAATTGGTTGGGAATAGATGAATGGAACTTTCTGGGTATATATCAATCCAGATTGTCAAAAGACACTCCATAATAAGCAAAAATCTTGGTTAATAACATCTTATACTACAAATCACCAGTGATATTCTTATGACTTCTCTTGTCCACCATAAATCGCAGGACCATTGCTGAGAGGTTCATCTTATTGCCCTTCAGAAGATTATACACTATATATGTGTCCAGGAGACCACATCTTTTTACTAAACTACTCCTTGGAAAAATTGAAATAACAGATATTGATGTAAGGCATTGTAGCAGTAAGTCAAAATGTCTACATCAGGATCTCCCTTTATGGACATACTCAATATGCAAGCAGATAAAGTTCACGACTTCTCGCAAATTAAGATCAATAATGTCCCACTTATAACAAGGAAGATCCATTCTGCCTATAGGAATTATGTTTAGTATGTTTCCCAAGATTTTCTCAGTAATCAAAATCTCATACTCACGTACCGAAGAGATGTTTGCCAACTTCCCATCAATTTCATCTTTTCTCATATTTGTGTAACATGATCTAACTAAATCATCACACATTGTCTCATTCAAATTAAAAAATGTTCCCAACCAACAGCAAGAAAATAAGAAGAGATGGGAATACCAATGTCATCAAACAAGAGAGGAGGCAAAATGCGTCCCGCAATCACCTTTCACTTCTTGTAGCACATTTTGTATTGTGCTTCAGTTTCCATTGACTGAAACAACTTAACCGGTACTAAAGACTCTCCTTTCTTTTGTTTATTTGATTTTAACCATTTTACCTTCGCAATTTCTTCAAACATGACTTATTCATAAAACTGTTCATTTCTAATAAGGGGGTCCTCAACATCCTCTTCAACCATAGACACTTTGCCTTTTCTTATTTCTTCTCTTTTTCTCTTTCAAGATTCTTCTTCTTCCCTCAGTTCAGCATCAGGGCTTTTTTCTTTCTCAATAACTTTCTCAGCTTGCTTTGCAAGACTTCCTCGGGTTTGTGGACGTCTTATTAAACGAACTAGTTTTTCATCTGAACCATCATCATTAACAATCCAGTGTACTTCAAGCAATTTATTACCTGTGGACTCAGGTTGAGGGGTAATAGATGGTGGTGGTGCGAAAGTTTTGAGAGTCAGAGTAGAAGGAGTAGGTAGTGAAAGTGAAAAAGAATGGAATCTTACTTTTCTCATTTGTTCCCCCTCACTAAAAGATTTTTCTTCTTTTTTCTTCTTCCTTTTATTCCTTTGCTTCTTTTTCTTCTTCTTATTTTCCTTCTTTTTTTGATGAGCTAGGATTTGAGTCATTAGAGCCTTCTTCACCAGAGATAGAGATATATTACTTGATTGATGATTCATTTTGTTCATAGGATAATTCAGAGTTTGATTCTAGAGACACCATAGCCAAAATCTTTCTCTTTCTCTCGTCTAGATTCTCCTGAGTAGATCCTTCTGAACCTTGGGACTTTTTTGATAAAGGTGACGAAAACATGTTCAATAGGGGTGTTTAATGATCCTACTAGTGGCAACAGAGAGGAAGATTTAGTTGTTCATGGCTGAGAGTTTCACCATAGCTGGTAGTGGGAGTCAAGGTTTTCTTTTATCCCTTGGATTTTGTTCTTGCCATTTCAAGTAAGCTGGTGAGATTTATGAGATTTGAGTAGAAAATTTGAGCAGAAACAGAGATTTAGGGTGTAGAGAGGAAAAAGACGCTTTTGAGAACTATGAAGGTAAGTAAAAGGAAGAAAACTTTTTCATGATAAATTAAACGATTCTTGAGCATTGATTTCATGTGAAGATGAAAAATCGTACATGCTAATAGAGGAGGTGTGATGGTCTGTGTATCTTCTGTTAGTCACATATAGAAAGCTATTAGGGTGGCACGCGCGTGTTTTTAAAAGTTGAAACGACACTATTTAATAATTGCCATTTTAAAACATGAGTATTCTACCCTATTAAACTAAGAAGAGCCTTCTAAAATAAGAGGACCCTCTAAACTAAAAGGGACCTTCTAAACTAAAAGAAGCCTTTTACATTCAAATAATCATCATCAACATTCAAATAAATCATTTTACAAAGACTAGAAGGAAGAAAAACACAGAAAATTGGATAAAAGGAACTTATTCTCTTCTTTGCCAAAATCTGGAATTTTGGATGTTGATGTGCTATTTTTCCCAACCTTGATGATAGTCCTTCACTACAATCTTTTCTCAAGGCTCCAAACATGTGTTCTTTACTCAAGGATAATGTTTCTACATAAGGGTTTTTGTCTCTCCTTAAGATGGAGGCTTAATTCTCCTTTAATAGTCAAAAACTAAGTTTAATGAAGCCTCACGTATTGTCTCGGAAATTAGCATGATTCCCACGATCGTAGGAATTGGCAACAGATAGAATCCTCTTGTCTTCTCCTCTTTGATCTCTAGTTCAATCTCCAAGTTGCTCCATCTTCCTTCCCACATAAAAAATAGTCAATTCTTATCTTAAATTAACATTAAACATAAAAGAACAACAATGAAAATTAAACTAAACAAAAACATACAAAATGAATCCTAAACTACAACAATAATCAACAATTATGCACGAAAACACATGCCAATTACCTAGAAAAACATATACTAATGCACAACTATCAAAGACATCATCAATTTTTGAATCAAGATTATAAAAATTTCCACATCATTATCAACTTTTACCATAATCTCATTTTTCTTATGAATATATATTAAAAAACTAATCTTCACTACATGTTCCCTTTGAAATTTAGTAAGGGAAAAAGGTTTTATCTTCAAAAAATAGTGATATATATGGAGATAGAAATCTTTTATAAATTTGACCAAAAAACGTGTACCCTTTTTTAATAGAAGGCTAACCAATAAATACATTTTTCATGCTCTAAGATCAAGTTTTTCTGATTATTGTCATGAATATGAATAAATACAATACACAAAAATAATTTAAGAAGAAGATCATTTGATAACCAAAAGGAAGAAAATTATTTATTAAAACAGTTAAGAGGGGTTTGAAATTTTAGGACTTTTGAAGGCATCCTATTGACCAAATATGTAGCTGTTAAAATACCCTCACCAGATAAGTACTTAAGAGCATTAGTTAAAAACATTAAATATCTTGCGATTTCTAGCAAATGTTTATTTTTCCTTTCTACTATACCATTTTGTCGTAGGTGTTAGTATATGAGTTTTGATGAACAATACCTTTTTAACAAAAAAAATTGCTTAAAATCTTATTGAAGTATTACTTTCCTTATCACTTTCAAAAAGTTGAATTCTAGTTTAAACCTATATTTAGATCATTTTATAAAATTCTTGAAACATGCTCTTAATATCTAATTTCTCATTAAGTAAAAATAATAAAGTAATTCTAGTATGGTCATCAATGAAAGTTATGAACCATTTTTTTCAATTATTGGTTTTATTTTTAAAGGTCCCAAAATATCACTATGGATTATAATGAAAGATTTGATGGCCTTGTAAGATTGTTCTAGGAAAGATGTTCAATGATGTTTGGCAATTTGACAAATTTCACATTGAAATAAAGATGGATCTTTATTTATAAAAAAAATTGGAAAAAATTGTCTCATATAATGGAAACGTAAATGCCCTAATCTAAAATGCCATAACATACTTTTACTCTCTCAAAGTATTGAAATAGAATTGAGAACTCTAAGATTGCCTACTTGAGTCATATACACTTTCAAATAAATAGAGACCTCCAACTTGTTTAGCATTGTCAATCATCTTCGTTGTGTTCAAATCTTGTTGACAATCAAATGAAAAAGAATTTAACTTGACAATTTTAATCAATAGTTATTTTAGTAACAAACATAAAGTTACAAGGCAGTTTGAGAACATAAAGAACATTATAGAGTGTAAGAAAGGGGAAATAATAATTGATCCTTTTCCAGCTATTATTGAGAAGGAACCATATGATATTTTTACTCTTTGATTTCTTACACAAGGATTATAGAAAGAAAACAAATTTTGATTTCTTACACAAGGATTATAGAAAGAAAACAATTTAGATGACCTAATTAGATGATTTTTCCCCATATTCAATTATGTAAAAATTATTTGAATTGACATTGAAGCAAAGAACTAAATACTTACCTTTATAAACCAACGAATAAGAATTATTTGAACCAGACAAATTTAAAGACTAAAAATTTTACATATTTGCTCTATATATCCCTTTATAAGAGATTGTGTGCTGGAAGACACTTCAGGCTCATAGTCAATAGTGTTACCTTGAGAGGTACGATTGTCTCCAAGCTATTTTTTCTACTAAAATTTAAACTTCCTACTAATTTTCTAACATGGTTTTTGTGTGTGCTAATCAAGTTTATAGTGATCATACTATGGTTTTTTATTCCTTTTTCTTCCTAGACTTGTGTTCCTTTAAATACAAGTGTAGAACCTTCATCCTTTGATCTAAGGTTGCCAATGATCACTTTCTGCCTCATCTCCTCTCCTTACTTTCAAGAAAATTCTATGATAGAGGCTGATGGTTTTCTTCCCAAAATTCAGCCTTTAACTTTATCCAACTCTTCACTTAATTTTGTAAGAAAAATATAATTCCTATCATTGTCTTTTCTTTTTATGTCGAATACTTGCATTCAAATAGTCCCAATTATTTTATTAACATAGGTTCAATTCCTACAACAAGGTTATAAGTTTATTATAAAACAAAGTAACGTCATAATCTCCTTGCTTAGCCTTCCACAACTTCAATTTTAGTTCACAAATTTAAGAAGAATTTTAAATATTCAATACATCTCTAGAACTACATCTCATAGCTCTTTTGCTATTGGTAGAAACATACAAGGTTTTCTAATTGGAGGTTCCATTGAATTAATCAACCAAGTTATGATCAAAGAATTTTTCGAACTTCCATATTGCCATATTTAGATCATCTGAAGTCGACCTTGTTATCTCTCCATTCAAATGTTTGACTTTTCCTTTGTCATTAATGGCCAATTTATTATTTGCACCCATTCCAAGTAATTTTGATCATTCAACTTATAGTTCGTCAATTGAAAGGACCAGTTTAAGCTAATATCATGGATTAGTCACACTTGAACTGCTAAAATCATTGTTGGAGGATGACAAGGAGTTTCTCCCCTAACTGGTCATCACTAGACGATTGTTCAATTAGGACTCATTTGAAAAAAGAAAGAAAAATATTGTAAAAGAATCGTGACTTTAATACCATAAAGAAAGAGGAAAATGTAATTCTTCCTAGATCTTTTGGTAAATAGGACAAGGAGTATATCTAAAAGTATAGTCCTAATCACCTCCTTAAATCAAGAAGAATCCAATTTATTCTCTAAGGAATAAAATCTCATCAATTCAGTCACTAAATTATACAATATCAACTAATTATCTCTAGAATATCAACAGAAGACCAACATAGGTGCAATTGACTCTGATCGAGGAAGACTAATCAACGGGCTTCTGATTCTCTACAGTCAGCATCCATGCAAATAGATTATGTCAATAACAAATAACAAATAACAAATAACAAAGACAGGTTGTACTGTATAGGTTCTTAGACATTTTAGGGAACCAAAACAGTCAATAATACCAAGATGAATGTTCACACTTATAGGCCTTAAGAAATCAATGTGATTAACTTGAAAAAAGTAAGGCACCAATCCACCAAAGGCATACGCAATTGAGAAAGCCAACTCAAATGCGCGGTGCATTAAGAATCATCCATATATTCGACCATGGACATTTTCAAGGTGGGTATTCGACCATGGACATTTACAAGGTGGGTAACTTTTAGAGATCATTAAAGTTATACAAGGCAACATTGTTATAATTCAAATATTCCACAATATGTCAGAAACAATTTGTTTCTCCAGCTTCCCCCTACTTCCCAAGAATTCTATTCTCAAATAGTACTTAAGCATTTTGATTGGAAGAGTTATATAAGCTAACTTAGTGAACCTAAAAACTTGTATTCCTAGTAAGGGCTTGAAGAACTTGAACAATTAGATGAGAATCAACAGTGGCGGTTTAGCATTTATAGCTGAATAAATCAATATCAGTGAAAAAGCAAGGACTACCCAAGCATGTAAATTTCTGCCTATACGCTTAACGGTTTCGTCAATGTGACAGAGCAGATAATATTTGAAGTTCCTTCAAAAATAGGAGGCTGACTGACATCCAGTAGAATTTCAATTGATGAGCGCCTCACCAAAATAGCTGAACCAAGTATTTTAAGATCGAAATCAGCACTGATTGGTTTCTTCAGGACTATCTTGTCAACAGATGCAGTGACTAACAAGAGTCGTGTTGTTGCACTGTCATCATCCGAGCAGTGCTATCACACATGAAAAGATATCGGCCTTTGAGGGAAACAGAAGCAACAGAAGTGAGTCAAAAAAAATGCTTCCTGACCACGTAGCTGCCATATCTTGTAAACAACTTGAGCCATATGAAGAGATCCTATTTCTTGTTTAAGTCAACAATCATTAAAAAAGGAAAAAGAAATATTCATTCAGCTCACTCAAAGCATGAGACTTGAAAATTCCCCCAGTGGTAAATGATTTCCTTCAAGAAATTATATTCATTTGTTCTACACCAAACTTTACAAAATCAATCACAAGCATGATTCGATACTGCAGTTGATTCCAATAAACGACATATTCACAAACCTATGTAGAGTACCCTGAAATGCCATATTCACAAAATAAGAGTTTGGTAAAAAGTATAACGTAAGGAAGTTTGAATAGACTATTTAAGGAAATATATGCATATCAAGCCATATGAAAGGTAATGTTGGGAATCCTATTAGATTCAAAGGAAGATCAAGTTATACTTAACATGATTCAATCTAAGGATGAAGAAGATTTGGAGCATTAAGTTAATTTACCGATAGAGAAAGAATTCATTTATAAGTTTTAAAGAATAAGAATAGAAGCATTCACGGTTTATAAAATCTCAACTTGAAGTTCGTAATTATTGTAACATAACAAAAACAGTAAAATGAAGGTAGTCAAGTACAAATTGTGCACTTCTTGAGAAATCAAATATTTAAAGCCAAAGGAAGCTCAAATTTTGGGCAGAAACCAACAATGGAGAAAGGGAAAGGAACCAATGGAGCTGCTCACTGTTTAATTGTGCCCTATCCAATGCAAGGCCACTTAAACCCTATGCTCCAGTTTTGTAAACGCTTGGAGCACAAAAGTGTAAATGTCAAACTCGTTACTACTCGCTTCCTCTCCAAGTCTATCATGCATGGAGCATCTTCAACTTCTATTCTTCTGGAGACCATTTCTGATGGATATGACGAAAAAGGCAGGGACCAAGTAGAGAGCTTGGAAACCTACCTGGAAACTTTCTGCAAAGTTGGTTCTCAGACTCTTACTGATCTTGTTCAAAAGCTAAACGATTCTGGCAATCCTGTAGATTGTATCGTCTATGATTCGTTCCTGCCTTGGTGTCTTGATGTTGCCAAAAGGTGTGGTTTGATGGGGGCTGTGTTTTTCACTCAGTCTTGTGCTGTTGATAGCATCTATTACCATCTATATCAGGGGCTCATTAAACTTCCCCTAAAAGGGACTAAAATTTTGGTTCCAGGGTTGCCTCCACTTGAGTCTCACGATATGCCGTCTTTCTTATATCGTTCTGGATCTTACCCTGCTGCCTTGAACATGCTTCTGAGACAGTTCTCCAATATTGAGAAAGCAGATTGGGTTCTTTGCAACACTTTTTATGAGTTGGAGCAACAGGTTGTTGATTAACTATCCATATACTCGTCTACTTTCCAGTCGATTCCTATTTATAAGCGAGTTATATATGTGTGTCCAAACCTGATTTACATGTTATAATACTTGTTGTTTAGGAAGTGGAGTGGCTATCTAAACTCTGGCCAGTAATAGCAATAGGACCAACCATCCCTTCCATGTACTTGGACAAGCGACTTGAAGGCGATGTAGACTATGGCTTCAGTATTTTCAAGCCAAATAACGATGATTGCACGAAGTGGCTAAATGAGAAACCAAAAGGATCTGTGGTATACGTGGCGTTTGGCAGTTTGGCAGTTCTAGAAGGCCAACAAATGGAAGAATTATGCTGGGGTATGAAAAGGAGTAATTATTTTTTCTTATGGGTGATAAGGAAGACTGAAGAGGCTAAGCTCCCATCCGAAATTATAGCAGACACAAAAGACAAAGGATTGGTGGTGCCTTGGTGTCAACAAATAGAAGTTTTGACGCATGAAGCAATAGGGTGCTTCGTTTCACATTGTGGGTGGAATTCTACATTGGAAGCTTTGAGCTTGGGAGTGCCAGTGGTGGCGATGCCCCAGTGGACAGACCAAAGCACCAATGCCAAGTACATCACAGATGTATGGAAAATGGGAATCAAAGCTCTACCTGATGAGAAAGGAATTGTCAGACAAGAAACTGTACAACACTGCCTGAGCCAAATAATGGAAGGAGAGACATCGGAGGAGATTAAAATAAACGCTAAGAAATGGAGTAAATTGGCCAAAGAAGCCATGTGTGAAGGTGGAGGTTCAGACAGAAACATAAGCGAATTTGTGGACAGTTTAGTCCACTCGAAACGCTGTTTCTGATGATATCGTGCTTGCAAATCTGTTTGTCGCAATCCGGTGTTTTTCCGTTGCTTATTGTCGGTAATTAATTATCATTTTGTCGTCTACGACATTGTTGTCTTGTAGTTCATTGTTGTTATTAATTTTCGTGTGGCTTTGGTATATGACCAGACATGATTGTTTACATGTGTGTGATAGAGAGGCTTGGACCATTTGTAGCCATACATTTTCTTTTAAGTAATATTCTTGTTGGAAACGAACCTTAACTTGATTCATGATTAGCATATATGATGTACTACTGTATCATCGATAGTTGTTGTAGGTCGAATCTTTTCAATAATAAAAACAAAAACATTCTATGATTTTTCATAGGAAACCCACTCTATAGTTTTAAAATTAGTACTCAACCGATTGAGGGAACGAAATCTTCTCTACCTACTAACTTGTATCAACTATGTTTTACACAATCTCGTTCACATAAATATGTGGGACTTAGAGAAATGTATAGATGAGATCGTGTAGAATAGAATTGGTACAGGCTAATGGGTACAAAGAATTTGATCCCTCGATTGACTAATAAAAAATGAGGTGAAATTGAGTCAAAACTCCTAAATAGCCAGGAATTTTGTCCAGTATTCGATTATAAGTCAGACTAGTAAAAAAAATTAAAATTAAAAAAGATAGTCATCTTAAATTATGAAAACACGTAAATTTGGATTTTAACAAAGAATTGAATCTTTACAAAATAATTTTTATTTTTATTTTAACATTTAAGTAAATTTTGACTAACTTATATTCGCTTTAATTTATTGAATACCAAAATATCAACTTTGAAAACATTAATTTAAACTTGCTCAAATAATAAAGGAAATTGCCCTATTGTCTTGCCTCTCATTTTCTCTCTCAAGAGTGCAAGTTTTGGTCCTGCTGCGATTGTGCATGGTGAGTTTTTTTGCGAGTAAATTTTCTCTGATCTTTTCTGTCGTTGTTTTTCTGTAGTACGGATTTGGATTTTCAGGAACTCTCTATCCGAGAGAAAGAAAATGCCGAGTTTGTGATTCCCACGGAAGATATCCAAAAAGATGAGATCAATTATGATCTGTGTTTGTTGGGAAAATTGGTTGGGGAACGAGCAATTAACGCCGAGACTATGGAACGGACTTTGTTGAGTCTTTGGGGACCTATGCGGGGAGCATACATAAAACCAATAGAAGAAAACAATCAATATATCATCCAGTTTTATCATCATCTCGATATGAAGAAGATGTTAGCTGGAGGACCGTGGTCGTTCAATAAATGTATTTTGTTAGTTCAGCAATGGAAGGAAGGGGAGAACCCAGCGGATATAGATTTCATTTACACTGATATTTGGGTATAGTTCCATGGTCTCCCAATGGGTTTCAGTTTTGAGGCCCTGGCAAGAAATATTGGCAACTTGATGGGAACCTACCTTGAGTACGACTCTACTCATAGACGCAACTCATGGAATAATTATATGCGTGTTCGGATTCGTATTAATGTGGAAGAACCGCTTATGCGAAAGAAGAGTATACATAAATAGGGAGCTAAACCTAGGGTGATAATGTTCAGTTATGAGGGTTTGCCTATCATCTGCTATCATTGTGCTATCTTTGTGCTGTCTATTTTATATGTTGTGTAAATATCATGCATTGTTGGGTAATTCTAGAACTTACTTTTATTATGCATGTTGAGACCATATCTTTAGATGAAAAAGGCGTCTAGATTTCACTTTTGTTTAAGTCTTTTCCTTGATTTTATCATACCCAATTTTTTATCCCTTAACTATAACCAATTTTGACCCTTAGCCTTTTCTTTCGAGTGTGCATCAACCAAGCAATCTATTATTGAATAAATAGAATATATTTTGTGTTTTGTTGTTAGTGTAAATGAATACACTATGTTTTGTTTTATTGCTAATGTAAATTAATATATTATGTTTTTAAATTTCAAAAAAAATATATTATGTTTTTTGTTTTGTTGTGAATGTAAATAAATACATTATATTATATGTTTTGTGTTTTGTTGTCAGTGTAAATAAATACACTATATTTTATGTTTTTTTGCGAACATAAATGAATACACTATGCTCTATGTTATGAATATTCTGTATAAATTATTTTTCATTGTATCTTGTTCAAAAAATGCTCTCCTCATATATTGTTTAATTACTTTACGAGGAATTTAAGGTTTTGCATTATATTGGTGGAACTCGAGAAACGTTTTCATTAACTTAGGAGGATTATGTATTATTATTTACATGTACAATATACTAAAGTTTTAATTATATAAGAAAAAGGAAGTGGAATCTTAAATTTTTGAAACATGCTTTCTAATTAAGTTGATCGTAATCGCTATTTTCATGCATCTATCATATATCACAAATTGCCAATATATATGTACACAACATCTCTCTATGCGACATTTGCCTTTGTTATTCATACATGGAAAACTAAAAAAAGTTTTAAAAAATGAATTGCAAAGGGAGAGAAACAAAAATTTAAAAATTTTCAAATCACTAGTATGATTATTAATAATTTATACAACACCTTCAAAGTAAGATAATCAATACTCTAGATCTATTTTATACAATATAATATAACAAACTCCTATAAAAAAGATGATAACTGCTATAACATTCTTGACTTGCTCTTTAATCTTATTATTTTTCTTTAAAATGATAATTTATAGACCACATTCTTCTTTGCTTAATATTTCACATTCCTTTCTTTCACCCTCAATCTTAAAACATTCATATCTTTTCTTAATTTATGAATTATGTTAATAGTTATTTGAGGAAACTTCTCATCATACCATCTAAAGAAACCATATTTACTAACCTGCGACGAAATGCACTAATTTCAGTTGATTACATAAACTAGTTGAATTCATATATAAAAATTTTAATCACTAAATAATTACCCAACTAGATAATTGGGGAAACTCTAAAGCTACCTGGATTATAATCACTCCATGAAGTCCTCAGTTGAGAATTTAAACCATAATAACAAATGACACTTTACATTTTTGGTAGATGTGTTTGCTGATGAAGTGGTAAAATCAGTATAACAATATCTCAACTCACAACATAAGTCTAAACATTATACAAACATGAATGTGAATGGATGACGATACCTAAAGATGCTAATAATTGACATAGTAAAAGTAGAGAGGAATACCAGAGATGACTCGACGTTGTAATCTAAATAAATAACCATCATGTTACAATTAATAATCAAAGCATCCTTAGTGTTGCATTTAAGAATTATTCATCATTCAGTATTAAATTTTATGTCTAAAAGCATACATTTTAAGTCCATTCTAAACTTGCAAGTGAATTAAGTAACTCTATTTTTTAATTTTTATTGTTTTTAGGTCACCAGTCCGCTTCTCAATGTAACTTAGTGAGGGAAAGTGGCACATCAATCTCTTTTACCTTAGTTTATGAATTATGATAATCCCATCTTCCAACCAGATTCAAACAATGCAATAAGTACTAAAGGCCAAATAAAATAAGAAGAAAGTCTTATGCACTGATAAAATTGTCACCAAAACGAGACAAACCAAAGAAAAAGAAAACTCTTTCGATAACAAAGCATTGGTTGGCAAAGATTTTGTCTAAGATGCCACATTCAATTATTGGCCTCCAGAAACTCTGCTTCCTCGGTGGACCAAACTATACACAAACTCGGAGATGTTTCTGTCGGAGCTTCCACCTTCAGACGTGGCTTCTCTGGCCAATTTACTCCATTTCTTAGCGTTTACTTTCATCTCTTCCGACGATTCTCCCTCCATTACTTCCCTTACACAACGCTTTATCGCTTCTTGTTCAACAATCCCTTTCTCTTGAGAAACTTTAAGCCCCACTTTCCACACATCTGTGATGCACTTGGCATTGGTTGCCTGATCTGTCCACTGAGGCATCACCACCATTGGCACTCCCAAGCACAAAGCTTCCAAAGTAGAGTTCCACCCACAATGTGTGATAAAACATGCTATGGCCTTGTGAGCTAATACCTCTAATTGTGGGCACCATGACACCAGCAATCCTTTCTCTTTTGTCTCTGCGATAAATTCTGCTGGGAGCTTGGCCTCCTCAGAGGCCCTTACAACCCACAAGAAATAGTAATTGCTTCCTTTTAGACCCCAACATAGTTCTACCATCTGCTCGGAATCTAGGACTGCCAAACTCCCGAATGATACATATATTACCGATCCTTCTGGTTTCTCATTTAGCCACTTGGTGCAAGCATCGTTGTTTGGCTTGAAGATACTGAAACCATAGTCCACATCGTCCGTAAGTCTCTTGTCCAAATACATGGAAGGTATGGTTGGTCCAATTGTCCTTACTGGCCAGAGCTTAGCCATCCAATCCACCACCTACATGATGTTAAGTTATATAACTCAATATACATCAGAGCTAGCACAACCAAAAATTCTCTTATGAACAGGGGCTGCAAACATTTAAAAGTAGGAGCTGATACAAGAAACAAAACAGAAAAGTAGAGTAGAGTTTTAATGGGACTTTTATCAAACTATTAAAAGATCAAGGCAAAGTGACCTGGAAGCTTTATTTATGCCACATGTTGCCTTTAAACGGCAGCAATTACTACCAACTCAAAGAAAAACAGTATTCAACTTATCTCGTAAACAATTGCAAAGATCCAACCTCTGGTTCCAGCTCATAAATTGTGTTGAAAAGAACCCAATCTGCTTTCTCAATATTGGCGAATTGATCTAAAAGCATGCTCAGGCAAGCAGGATCAGACCCAAAACGATATAAGAAGGATGGAAAATCCTGAGGTTGAAGTGGAGGCAACCCAGGAACCAAAATTTCAGTCTCTTCAAGAGGAACTTTGATGAGACCTTGTTGAGCATGATAGTAAATGCTACCAACAGCACAAGACTGTGTGAAAAGAGCAGCTCCTAACAATCCACATTTCTTGGCCACATCAAGACACCAAGCCAAGAATGGATCGTAGATAATGCAATCGACAGGGTCGCCAGAGCCACTTAGCTTCTCAATTAGACGAGTAAGAGTCTGTGAACCCACTTTGGAAAAGGTTTCCAGATACGTACTCATGCTCTCTGCTTCGTCTATACCGCCTTCATCGTAGCCATCCGAGATGGTATCGAGAGGAATATAATTGGATGATATTGCCGTGTGCATAATAGACTTGAAGATGAACCGAGTCGTAACCAATCTAACCCTAACCCCCTTGTTCTTCAATCGCTTACTGAACTGAAGCATGGGGTTAATGTGGCCTTGTGACGGATAGCATACCACTAAACAGTGAGCTTCTTGTCTCTTCTCTTCCTCGTCCATTGTTAGGTTCTACTCAAAATTGGACCTTCTTTCTCTTATATTACAGTTGATTCACATGACGAAGTGAACAATTTGTACACGGCAGTTTTTTGTCTTTTCTAATTGAAATGATTCCAACTCTAGTACATAATCGAATCTTAAAACACTGTTTAGTTGAATTGAACGAGTACGAAAGAGGAGGTAAGAGACAAGAGCATGACAGAGGTATCTTGTCAACATCGATATGGAACGACACTTTTTCTTTTCTTTTTTCAATTTTCATAAATTATGAAATTTTAATTTTTTATTATTATCATTATTGTTTTTAAGGTATTATCATCAAATGGTTTAGTTTTCATGTAATAACCCCTCCCCTTTTAAGGTATTATTATCATTATTGTTTTTAAGGTATTACTATATTAATTATAATTTTGTTCATTATCTATTATTAAACAATAAAATTATGTTTTATATTTTTACTAATTTTTAATCTCCTCGACAAATGGGGCTATCCGGACATGAACGAATTACCTTGCAATAAAAATTTAGCCCACACACGGAGTAGAATGATCTTACCAATCATTGTTTCCTCTTTTCAACATGCGCGTGTTATGGATGCTACTCATCATCATCAACCGTGGATCACGCGATTTTTCTCGTAGCACAGAGATGCAAGTGAAACAATAAGAGCGGTTCACACAACCTACATGTCAGTAGCTTACGTACATAACAGTGCTCTATCAAGCGGACATGCAAAAGCAGAACCTTTAGCACATGCAAGCTGGCCAGAAACACTCCGGGTGGTCCTGCAGCCGCATGTGGAATGTTCCAAGGATCACTACGTTCCGTCGACTACGATATAGCCAGGATCTCACCCACTCACCCTTTTTATCATAGCACCATTGGAGCGAAACACGGAGAATGGGACCTAATCAATGTCCGAAAAGCTTGAACGCTGACCTAGCCAACTTCGTAGCATGATCTGTGCCTCCAAATTGGATATTTGTGCACTCCTTATTCAGGACCTCATTTCCAAAATGAAACGTGTGTTAAGAAAACATACATAAACGCCAATAATATTTTCGATATGTATATAATTCTCATTATATTCATATTGACATATGAAAATGGATGCAAGTGGACGGGCTCTGGATCTTATCCAACAGATCGAAGCGCAACGTACTTTCTAGGATTTGTTTTATGCGTAATAATTAAAAGATATAAAGTTTTGTTAGACAGACTACCAAATCAATCCCATTTACTGTTTAGTAGACTCCAGCTCCCAATCTATATATATTTCAACCTCCCTTCAACTAGCACATGACAAGTTCGCGCTAGAGTCTCCTCGGTGAAGAAGGGAGGAAGCTATAATTCCAAAATCCACGTCAAATTGCTAGAAAGCCCAACTTTTCCACAAAGAAAGACTAACAATATCCAAATAAACTATAAAACGATGGTGAGTGTAAAAGTTAGACCTGAATATTGGCCTTCATATAGACAAAGAGACTATGAGAAGGAATCATCAATCCCTTTTCATAAATATACAGCAATCATTAATCACATCCTCTGCTCAAATTCTCTGCATTGTATGCTCCACTGAGGCTCACATCTGGCCTAATAACGCAGTACAGATTCCATAAAGAAATGGGTAGATGCAAATAAATCGATTTGTTTTAGCATCATTGTAAATCTTTACCATGCTACAAATCATTGATAAAAGTTTCGAGGAAGAAGACTTTTATTCTTGAAATTTTGATGTGACGAATTTATATCTCTCTCAGAAATCTAAATACTACAAAAAGTGATTGACTATGGCACCCGTATTTTATAATAGTCATACAACAAGTGAACGGAATTCTTCTCATACCAACCACCTGGGATCATCAAATCAGCCGAATGCTCCTGTCTCAACTTTATCATCTCCAGACAATCCCCCCAATTATAGTCTTACAGTGGCCTCAATGTCAATCTCTCTCAGCGGTATCAACGCGCCTCCTGATTAAGAACAAAAGCTGCCTCCTCTAGTTTGCGTACTCTGTACTAAAAAGGAGTAAAAGAAAGCGAAGCAAACCACTTGATGGACATATTCCATCGGCTAAAGCAGATTCTTGGACAAAATTTACAAGGAGAACAGGAGAAACCTTTAGATGATTGAGCTATAGATACCTCAAGAAACTTTATCCTGACCCTTCAGAGAGCATCCTTCCCAATATTCTGTTGACCAACCCCATATCTGAAGTTGCCAGATTGACTCTGCATCAAAATTTCCAAATTACACCACAAATACAAAATGTCCATTATAAAGTTTCCCGTTTTCAATCAACCAATACAACAATAAGTCTTGAACACATTTCCATGATTATAAAACCTGAAATTGTACTCTACGAAGCCCCTGCCTACTAGAATCTGAAATGACATTCAAAACCCATAATCGAAATAAGATGCTATCCACTAAATCCAAACGAAGTTTCCATAAAAGGAGAAGTCGTATGCAGAAATTGACTAAACCTTGGACACAGCTTCAGCTATGAACTGCACAGTTTCGATCTCGTCCGATGTTCCCTCTGTAACGGCCATACAATCCCTCGGAGTTTCGAACAAGGAGAGCGAGAACTGCTTACGAACAACGCCAACGTCGAAATAAATAACACCTGAGCTGGGTACGTCGACCCTAATCCCTTTCACCGGAAACCAAAGAAACAACTCCTGCGCCGAAATCCCTGACAACGCACCGATCTCTCCGTAGCTCAAAGTCCCAGAAACATTCCTGTCGTAATGCAATTCGTTCTCGAACTTGGCGTTGCAGGCCTGATCCAGGTGGACCTCGAACCGACCAGTATCGTCGACGAAAAATTCCCTTATGCCCTTTGGCAACAGACCCATGGGCAAACCGTGATCCTTCAGGGTCTCGTAGATTGACTCTTGCTCCACCGAGCCTACACATTCCGGTATTGCGATCACCAATGAAACAACAAACCAGAGTAATGGCACCAGAGAAAACATGCTGCTTTGCTTCTGGTAGTGAGAGTGTCTAGGTGGGTTAAAACAAGAATTAAAATGAAGCTAGTTTTTGAGGTACTGCTTGTGTTATGTTCTGATTGAAATCAAGGGTTAGGGTTTAAGGATTGTTCCGGAGAGAAACAGAGAGGAGAAGAAATGGAAAACTAGGCAGAATGAGACAGTTTGTGCCAGCGCGAGTACAGAGAGGCTGAGGAGAATTATCAATTATTAGTCGTGAATGTGGGGTCCAGTATTTTTCGAGTTTTCACTCTCTGTTATCAGGCTGCATGTAAACGGAATGGTGGCGGTGTTGTAATTTACGGATTCAGATCTTCTGTTCCGCCAACGCTGTACTTACTATGTGCCGCGATCAATACGTCAACGTTTGGTTAAAAAATTGGGATAAGACTCACATTCTAACCACACAGCCGAGCCGATACACTCACCCTCTCCAATTGTTTGTTTTTATTAGTCACAAGCGTGACTATGAGGAGTCACGCCTGTGACTTTTCTTCTTCTGAATTAAGATGTGAATTTTTTACTATGAAAAATTTTTCATTTTGGGTATTATTTTTACCTCTCCTATAAAATTTATTTATTTAATATAATTATTATCTTTTATTTATTTATTTTATTATTAATTAATTGTTTACACTACTGTGATTTTAATTATAAATTAAATTAAAGTTGTCATTTAATTATTACATGAATAAAAAAATAATAATTTATTATTATTTAATTTATTATTATTATTATTGTTATTATTATTATTAATTAAATTTATTTCCATTATTATAATAACTGTTAAATATTTTTATTAATAATAAGAAGTTTTATTTTATTTAAATTTTTGTAGAGTATTTATTATATTTATTATGATTATTATTAA
>JAOTAY010000009.1:7853444-7863884 GCA_025629805.1 Erythroxylum baracoense | reverse complement strand
TTGCATGTGTACTTAAATGCTTGCCTTTTTATCATTGTGAATGTGGGAAAAATAATCTGTGATTGATATCATGTTTGCTTGAAAAACTATACTGCTTTTAGTATTAATGAGAAGAAGAAAAACACAATTTCATGGAAATATGATTATGATATGAAATGTGTAAGCATTGAAAATTTGCTTATGTGGGCAAGAGAGATACCATTTCATTTGTCACGTGCAAGTTGATCTATAGCCTTCTCCTGGCTGCCCGCTTGTGGTATATGAGCTCTGAAGATATCGACTCATTTCGTTCATAGTGTAAACTTCGGTTTCGCTATTTTGTTTTACAGGATTCTCTCAAGCCATTATATGTGTGCATTTTTACTTTAAATTGTTAAACACGATATATGATTGAATGCTACGTTTGATGATTGAAAAATTTACATGATTTGATTTGTGTAATAATATGTTTATCTGTGAGCTTGAACTGTGGATAATATGACTGTTATATTTAAATGTGATATAAATTTATGTATATGTTTGGTTGTCTGTGTGGTTCGTCGCTAATGGCTATAACCATATCAACCACTAAGCTTCGCAGCTTATCCAACTATTTTCCACTCTTCAGATGAAGAACAAGCAGATCATTAAACCTTACAACTTCGGTAGACTCCAAGGATTATTATTATCTTTTGTAACTAAGTTAGTTCGAATACCTAAGGTAGCCTTGAAATCATGCATTTATGTTGTATTTTTTGGATTATGCGATTGTGCTGACTCTTAATATATAATTGAAGTTATGTATAAACCTTGTAACATTTGAGAGATGAAACTCTGTCTTGTTGAGAAATGAATGAAAGAAGGGTTGAAGAACGTCTCTTTTGTATATGTGCAAAAATTTCTTCTCTATTAAGTGTCAATTATGTTGGGAATAAATTGTTAGTTGTTTAATGGCTTTTGGATAAATATTCTTAAGTAAAAGGGTTAAATTAGGAGTTATGTATGTATGGTCTATGATTGTTGGATTCGGGTCTTATGATATTGTGTAAGATGTATATTGACAGTAGAGAGGAAAAGGGGATGAAAATGTGTTCTGAATCTTTAATGAATAAACTGTAATGATCTAGGCATAATTAGACAAAATTGTCTTCATGAAAGTTGTAGCTCTTTCTCTTAGCTTTCTAACAACATAAAGTTTATAATTTTTTGAACTTCAGGATTGAAAAGTTATGATGATTTGAAATTGGTGTCTGCAGTAAGGTTGCACGACCGTGACGAACCGCTACTATTCATAAAATGTCACGATCATGCACATGCACGATTGTGACTCTTCATCTGTTCATTGTTTAATGCATGGCCATGCATTCTTAAATGCACACCCATGCATTTTTGGGACATACCTTGCACTTTTTTTTTATTAATGCACGGCCATGAGAAATGCACAGTCGTGCATTCTCAAATACATACCCGTGCATTTTTTGGGCATACCTTGCACTTTTTTTATTTGTTTGTTTGTTTATTTGTTTTTACTCCCACCAAGAATTTAATTCTTTTTATCTTGATGTAGGTTTATATATTTTTTTTATTTTAAAAAGTCCCCTAATTTTGACGCCTTGTCGCTTCGAAATAAGAACCGAGATCCATGGTCAACACTTTTAATTTTATTATGCAAAGAATGAAAATATTCACCTAATCTTGTTTACGCTAAAATTTTTTGCTAGCACAAGTAATTTAATACTCATATTGTGAGATATTAAAGAGAAAAGTAGAGGTGATTATGACCATTATTTTATGGATTTTTATAGATAGATTGAAAAATATTTTTATTGTAATTTAACCCTTAAAGTTTAAAACTTGGTAATTAACTAAATCTACAAGCATATTGTCAATTATAGCAAGTTGTTAAAATTAAAGTAATGTAAAGTATCGATCTCATAGGGAACTATATTACTATGTACATTAATCATAGATAAGAAAAAACACCAAAGTAAATATAAAAGTAACAAGATTTAAGAAAAGAATTAAATTTCTAAACTAATAGAAATAAGATAAATAAACTAATAAAGAAAGATCAATAAATCACACATTAGAGATTCAATTATCTAATATGGAATTATAATTATTGCACAATATTGATTATATAAGTTGAAATAACAATTAACATAAAGTATTTATTCCCTCTATTGAGGCATACATGTATATCTAACTAGATAACTACCACCTATCAATACATGATTCAACCTAATTAAATTCATCATACATATTTAATCTATTTCATTATCATTAAAAGTTTGCGATATTATTGTTCTTTATCGCTAAAGTGTTTATTTTCCTAGTGCATTATTGATACTTCACCTAATTTAATGCCAACAAACAAAGTATGGGCTTAACAAATTCCCCAAACTTAACTTATTACTTGTCCTCAAGCAATAACAATGTGAAATTGTAACCAACTAAACAATCCTAACAATAAAGTAATTAATTCCAATTTTGTAGCTATATGGTGACATTTAGCATGTACATATGCCTTTAAACTTTTAGGTATCTTTAGTGGAGTTATAGTCTTATAAAGGTTTACTACAATGATACCCATAAATATCAACCTATACATAGTAGTTAACTTCATAATTAATAACACAAGACATACAAATCTCAATCTTATCTAAATTACAAAACTTAAACACATAATAGTCTTTAAAAGATCACTATGCAAATACGACAATACAAACAATATTCTACCTCTTTCATCAAGTTAAAATATTATAATTTGACATTTCTCTTGAAAACATCATAAGCTTGAAAATCATATAATCTCCATTAATTAAATAGATATATAAAAGAAAAAAATTAAAGGACTTTGAATAAGGTTGTAATGGGGCCAAGGGATAGCTAGGTTAATAAAGGAAGAGAATAGGAAAAAGCAAAGATAATTATAATTAGTAAAGTAAGTAAATCATCTAAATGATTAGAAATCTCCACCTTATCCTTATACTTGGAAAAATGCTCCTCTTCCTTAATTATTTTCAAGTGAAAGATTTTTTTTTTTGAAAAATAAGTGCAAGTTCAAGAATTCATGTCAATTGATCTTCAAATTTGTTTTCTTTTTACACATTAGTTACATTTTTTATACAATTTTTTCAATTGGCATGAATTTCCTTTCTACTCATTACCATCTCCTACACTTATTTCTTTTTATAACATTTCATATAACAACATCAAGTCAAGAGCAGAAGCTCTACTAATCATAAAATATGGTACAATTAATTGTTTTTATTTTTAGGCTTAAGGTTTTTTAGAAAGGCTAACAATGAAAAAGGATAAAATTTTATAATAGACTAAAAGGGGCTTACTAATGGACTAATGTATAAAAGATAAGCGATTTGGTCCAAACTCAATCCTCAATGCCTTTATTGTTTTAATGCTTGTCTGCAACTTATACGCAATCTTAAAATGATGAATTCAAGTTCAATAAATTCAAAATCAAAGAAGATATCCACATTAAAAAAAAAGAATATTGCATGAAGGCCAATTTTTCACATAATCACTAAAATCAAATCAGAGCATCTTAACTTAACAAATTTGGTTTCCTAACATTTACAAAGTCAAGTTTGCATTGCAATCACTTAATCAAATTTTGCATATGACCATTAAACTAATATTAATATATAATCATGCGTAAAATATGTCATTAGCCCAAAGTAACTAATGTAATCACAAACACGATACAAAAACAAAATGAAAGCTAAAAAAATTTTGAAACCTATAACACATAAAGCACATAACTAAAAGATATTACTTAACACATAAAACCTAAATATCAAACAAAGAAAAATCTTAGGTCACACTTATAAACACGATATGGTTCTCAATGTCAAAAAAGTATAAAATACAAATAGGATTGGGAAATCTCCCTTAAATTCCATGCTAAGTTGGTAAAGTAGAATGCACAAAAGCTTATAAAAGAACTACTTATAAAATATATTAAACTAAACACTAGTATAAATCTAAAACTAACGTTGGATTGCCTCCAGTAAGTGCTTCTTTGGAAGTCTTTTAGCTATATTTTTGTTCAAGCCTTTCATCCTAGTTCTATAATTAAAGGCTTGATTACCCTTTTCTTTAGGATACAAGGCTCTTTAGCTCCCTTATATTCTATTAGGATCGGGTTACCCTATTCCCCTTCTTCTACCTTTGGGATATGAGCCCTTTTCACTTAACCACCAATATATCTTTGAACTTCTTCTTATTAAAAAGGAGATTATTTAAGCATTCTATAGTCTTCAACTTCTACAAAAAGCAAATCCATCTTCCTTTCCATTCATTTCAAACCTGTTCAAGTATGGAATTAGTGTTACTATAGGTCGAGGTGTCTAATGCTCCAAACTATAACCAACACCTTTTGCCAATTCATCTTCACTATCAAAATCGTAACCAACATTTGATGGAGATGAGACCTACACTATTTTTCTTATTTTCATTACCCCCTTGTCTACTTCCTCATGCTTTTCTAACCTTTATATGTTCTCCTCTTTAGCATCAAATGTTTTATTCACTCATAAATGGTATGACTAAAATTTAATCTCTTAGGTTCATCTTTATATGAATATGAAGTTTGACTTGGCCTCTTTCACCATCCATTTTAGCTAGTTAGGTAACTTGCAACTCCAGATTGTGATTGGATGCACTATTTAATAGCATCAGTTTTTAATTGTCACCAAAGTACCTAATTTTTTCAACTGTCTCCATAAAAACATATATTGCTTTGAAACCTCTTCCATATAGACCATATGGTTACTATTAAAATTGAGGTTGTTCTTAGAACCTAAGTGGTCCCATAGGTCTACTTACTCTATCTCCTTGTTACTTTTAAAAGATATTGGGTGGTTAATCAACTTCAGATTACACATATAAGAAAATTGATCATTTATACTATATCCTCCATAAGTAGTCATGTAATTAATATTTTTATAGTAATATGGGGTAGGCTCTACATTCATTCATACATAGGAAGGATGTCTCTAAAATGTCATAATGATAACATGCCTCGTACAACCTATGTCACTACTCATTAACATCTTAATCTAGTTTTAAAGGTTATCAATTTACACTACCAAATTTGAAACTACATCATAGTAATACCAATCTTCAAGATACAACATAGAAGAGAGCTAAACTATACACAAATAAAGGAAAATAACAATAAAAGATTTAAAATAAAAATAAAAATAAAAATAAAAACAAGGATTAATAAAATCGAAATTAGCTAGTTCCCTAACAACAATGTCAAAAGCTCAATCAACTATATCTGAAAGTGTATAAAGTCAGTTATAGTAAGTTTTTAAAACTGGAGTAATCTATAGTATCGATCTTATATGGAACTATATTATTATGTATATTAATCTTAGCTTAAAAACTAAAATAAATAAGAATTAGGAAAAATAAATATACTATTAAACTAACATAAGCAAGACAAATAAACTAACAAAGAAAGATCAAGAAAACAAATGTTAAGGCTTTGAGGTTCACTTTTATAGAATTTCAATTATCACATAAAATAATTATCTAAGTTGAAATAGCAATTAACCTAGAGTATTTAAGCCCTTTATCAAGGCACACAGTTATATCTAGCTAGTTGACTACCACAAGTTGATGTGTAATTCAACCTAATCAAACTAATTAATTATAATTAATCTATTTGGTTATCACTAAAATCTAAGATATTGTCATTCTCTAATGCTAAAATGTTTATTCTCTTTGTGCATGAATCATAGTTTATATGTCTATCCTTTATACAATTCCTTTTATTGAATCTAAGGTGATGAGGCATAATTCTAAAACTATACCATAAAAATTTGTTATTCAAGTTATTCGATTATTAAAATACTTTAAAATTTTTATTTTACTGCTACGCTAGGCGACTAGGGTTGGTTTCGAACAATTAACGCCTTCGTCGACGCTGGTCTGGTTCTCTCCTGCTGCTCCGTTAACAATGGCCTCGGTCACGATGAAATCACCGTTCTGTAAACTCCGCCCCAGCGAGACTTTTTCACGTCCAACGAGGCATTCACATACTGCCACCAACAAAGCCATCACCTTCTTTGGCTCCAAACTTTCTCGTAAACCGCTTTCACTTGCAGTCCACACCACTTCTAGACTCCGACCCCAACCCGTTATTTCTGCTTCTGCTCATACATTCGATGTGGTCATCATAGGTGCAGGAATCATCGGGTTGACGATTGCCAGACACTTGCTTATTGAGTCGGACCTCTCCGTTGCGGTGGTTGACAAGGCTGTTCCTTGCTCCGGTGCCACCGGTGCAGGTAACCAAAAAGAAAAAATTTGGTGATGGAAATGATTGTCACAAGAAAAGTGGCATGAAATGTTTGTGCTCTTGCCAAGTTTTAATCTTCGTCAGTAGATAGTTAAGAGTCGTTGACTTCCAATTTAGCTCATAGAGAAGTGTTTCTGCTTTGTGCATTTGAGGGACTGGCAGGTCAGGGCTACATATGGATGGTGCACAAGTCGCCACAGAGTGATTCTTGGGGTCTCGCAGCTAGAAGCCAGAGATTGTGGAAGATGTTTGCTGAAAGTGTGCGTGATCAAGGCCGGGACCCATTCGAACTATTGGGTTGGAAGAAGAACGGTACTTACCAAAGCAAAAATTTTTGTGTCACATTTATTGCAATATCAAAAATGGAAACACTATAAGCCGTAAATGTTTGTTCTTAACGAAATGGCTTATATTTGAAGGATTTTAAGTTAAACAAACTTTTACTTTGCAGCAAAGGTTTCATCCATGTTATACTTAAAGCGTGCTAAGTTAACTGTTCGGGTTTTGGAGGCTTTTTGGCTTCTGAACATTTGTCCGATTGGTTTTCCAATGGTTTTGTTTCAATGTTTTTTTTATTGGATGCAATTAGACCACTCTTAGCTCTAATTAAAAACGACTGAACTTGGTTGATGGTTTTTATTTCTGTTGAACTCTGTGATGGGATATCTTTAAGTGAAAAGGAGCGTGATTTATATCCATTCGATTAATCTTCTGCTTTATGGGGTTCTTGTCAGGAAGTTTACTAGTTGGTCGAACCCATGAGGAAGCAGAGATGTTGAAGAGGAAGGTGAAGCAGTTGTCTGAAGCTGGATTGAGAGCAGAGTACTTGTCTAGTCATGATTTACTGTCAGAGGAACCAGAGCTAGTGGTTGGGAAAGATGGTGGGGCTGCCTTTTTACCGGATGACTGTCAAATAGATGCGACACGTGCTGTTGCTACTATTGAAAAGGTTCCTCGATTTTCTTTGATCTCATGAATCCTTGGTGAATATTTTCTTGCTTTGTCATTTCCTTTTTCTTACTATTTCGCATTCAATGTCGAGCCAATTTTAGTTCCTACACAGAAAGGTGTTTGAATTCTTTTTTCGCAAATTGTTTATGCGGTTTATGTGTAGGTCAACCAACAATTTGCATCGAAAGGGAGATTTGCAGGGTTCTATCATGATCCAGTGACGAGCATAGTAAGGTTTGCTTTTAGCCATTTCCCAATTCATTTGGGACAAGAAAAATAGGTTGAAACAAATGGCCAGAATATTATTTCAATATTCAATAACTTTATCTGCTCAGATATGGTAGCAATGGAGAGGCTCAAGGTGTTCAAACTTCCAAAAGGACATTGTACAGTAAGACCATTATAGTTGCAGCTGGTAGTTGGAGTGGATCTTTGTTGCGTGACCTATTTAAGGGTTCAGATATTGAATTGGATGTCCCTGTCAGACCTCGAAAGGTTAGAACTCGGGCGTGAACAGAGAAAATTCTTAAAAGTTATCTTATCTAGTACACAAGCTTCTCATTTCGTTGGAGTAAAGGTTGTAAGCAGCCTTCTCCTTGCATTTTTTTTATAAGGAGGTTGTTTTTTTGATTGAAACATGTGACTTTTTAATCACAAAGGAATAATTTTTACCAATTCCTCCAAAACTCTCCTTCAGAAAAAATTCTTATTTAACTCTAATAATTTCTATTGGAATAGCATTGGTTAAAGATCAGGATAGTTTGGAAATTTAGAAAAAGAAAAATTGGAAAGCTGACTGAATGTCTCATAGCATTCCTGGAATATAAGACATATTCATCGAAGCTTGTAGGTATGGGCGACTGGGGTCAAACGATACCATTGAAAGCATTTTCTGGAAGAGCAGCATCTTTATCAATGCTGTTTGTGCATTTGTACTGCCACATATGATGCTTCTGATTTCAATTTTTCTGACAGGGTCATCTGCTTGTGCTTGAGAATTTTAGTTCCTTTTCTCTGAATCATGGCTTGATGGAAGTGGGCTATGTTTCCCATTTAGATATTAAAGAACCCAAAGACTCAGCTTCAGGACTGGTTCAACATGGGAATGCACTGTCTGTTTCCATGACAGCCACTATGGACACAAGTGGAAGACTTGTTCTTGGTAACTTTACTGACTATAATCTAAACTGACCTTTGTGGATTTCATTTTCCATCTTTATGGTGGAATGATGGTAATATTTAAAATCAAAATGTGGCTCTCATTTTTAAGTAAACTTTTTCCTCTTCTTTTCTTTTGTTTGCTTGTCCAGTTCTGACAAACGTTCCTTGCACATTTTCTAATTTTGGTTTCTTTCTCGCATATCCTTTAAATTACCTTTGAATATGTTGTTGATGATGAAATGAGCGATTCGCTTTGTAGGACGATGAATCGCTTAAGCTAAAATATTGTTTGTTTCACTTCTCAGTCTTGGATATATTTAGAATCCCTCCTTGATCTGCCAACACCTCTGCCTCCTCCCTTTCTCTCTCTCTCTTTTTTTTGCTTTTTCCTTGATTCTGAAAGTTTTGGAATTCATCAGACAGGTTAATATGAAATATTGGGATCAATATCTTATAATGAGACTCGGTATTTCGATTAGCTAAGGGACGTGGCCTGTATCCTAAAATAGTCAATCCCACCTTAATAGAACATGTGCTTGAACTCCTAATCTACTTTGAAACAAATGAACCTTTTGCTATTTATGTCATTTGGTGTCCCATAGGATGAGATAGAGATCTTCTGGCACAGAGTAGGAAGATTTTATCCAATAAAAGGATGAGATCTTTTGATACAGAGTAGGAACTAAGTAGATGGCACGGAAGATCTCATCCTCCTATAAGATCACGCTCTCTTAAAAAATTGTATGTTTTTGTAGGTCCATGTTATTAGAGGCACGTAATAGAACCGAGTAAATGACACAGAATAACTCATTTTCCTAAAAAATCACGCTCTCTTAAAACATTGTCTGTTTTTATAGATGCATGTTCTTTGTCTTTTCTTCAAGTCATATGCCTTTGCAGTCCAATCTCACTGATATTGTTTCTTGTTCAAACAGTGATCTAATATCTGTATTTTCAGGTAGCAGTCGTGAGTTTGCTGGGTTTAACACTGAAGTAAATGATTTTGTTATCAGTAGTATATGGAAACGTGCTGGAGGCTACTTTCCCAGATTGAAAGGATTATCGCTCACGGATATCACTATGGGCCAAAAAGTGAGGATAGGTTTGCGTCCTTACAGTAAGTCAACATGCTTTGAACTTGTCTAAAAGAAAAAGGAAAAACAAAATGTTTGTGGAGGCTAGAGTTTTAGATTTATGAAGGTTGGGCTTGGCCGTGATTTTTAAGTCAATGGAACAAATTTCTACACAGTGCCTGATGGGAAGCCAGTGATTGGGCCTGTGCCTGCTTTATCAAATATGATCCTTGCAACTGGGCATGAAGGCTGTGGGCTTTCTTTGGTAATGGCACATCCATCTTATCCTAGGATCATCATTTTTCCTGTATGCATTTGCAGTTGTCCAGCTATGTCTTCTATCCAAAAATCAGTTTTTGCTTTTCATCTATAATATTGTATTATACATCCTAGTGAAGCCGCTGCCATAAGATTCACAGATTAATGTGCTCTCTTTTTCAGGCTCTAGGCACTGCAGAGATGGTTGCTCATATGTTGTTGGGCAAGCCTAAGTTTGCAGATCATGCAGCATTTTCTGTTCATGGGAGAGGTTGAAACAGTGCTCGCCAATAAAGGGAAATACTGGAAAATTACCATGTCGATGATATCGATTGTTTATGGAGTGCCATTTATCTGGAAACCAACGTCGAGGGCAGCAGTGTCGAGGTATATTAGAGGCTGAAATTTCTTCCCAGAGTGCATGAACTGATGTTTCAGAATTCCTTTCTTGTTGTCCCAGTGGTCAGTTAATTAGATGAAGTGTGAGGTATTGAGGACTGAAATACTATTTTAAATACAAAACTACTTTCTTTTATTATATTTTGCTTAATTTCCATGTAATGCAAAAGTGTCATTTTTAACTTCTACATTATGTATGACAAATTTAACCATGAAAGCGATCTAGAAGGGGGGTTGAATAGATCGTCTAAACTTTTTCGCAGAGTTCTACACAAAACACGGAATTAA
>JAOTAY010000009.1:7821005-7845065 GCA_025629805.1 Erythroxylum baracoense | reverse complement strand
CCTTTTGACCAGATATATAACGCTCACACAAATAAAACCAAACTCTTTTGTTTTATTAATAATAAATATTTTCATTATAAAACTGTAACTGAAGAAGATAAAGTTACATGTAAATACACTTGCTTTCCAGGGCACTATATTTACACAACTCTAACAAATGTGTATATAAAAGAGACATCCTTATGCACAAAATTGCATGTATATGCTATATAGAGAGAAAGAAATCAATATAAGGTTTCGCAGCAACAACATTTTTTTTTCTTAACTTGAAGAGCTAGATAATGGAACAAATGCTTATATACAATATTTAGCTTAGTTGCAACTTTTCATTAGTTACTAATAGGGAAATTTCCAAGCATTAATTAACCTGAAAAGGATCAAAATTAGAAGAAGTTCACACTGATATAAAAGTCCAAATACCTTAGTTGTAACTCCCGTTAACTAGTAAAGTCTCTCACCACAAATAAGACCACCATTGGACAGATTAAAGTATTTTCTATTAACCTTTGTGTTCAAAGTGTTTTAAGAAACTTTACTAATTTTGTTTTCAACTCGTACATGTAATCCACTTAGAACTTACTCTTCTTTATAACTCAATTTAGAGACTTTTTTACTTAATTTAATTTATTTTAAAAAATATTATAGTATCCAGAAGAAAAATTTTTAAAGTCATAATAATTATTTTATCAATTCAAAAACTGTTGGTTTATGCCCTACAGCGAATTGCTTTGGTTGTAGTTTAGTGACAAATTATTTAAAGACATTTTTTATCTTATACATGTTTAGATGTATATGATAAAGTCCATAGAATAATTGTACATTGCAAATGAAATTTTAATGAGATTATAATTATGAGATTCATATTGCATTTATATATTATTCCTAAATGTTCCTAATCATTGTTCTATTAAGATTAGACATTAATAGAACATAAAAAGACTAGTGTGCGTTTTGTTTTTCCTTATGAAGGAAGTAGTTGATCTCATAGGCTAAGGTATAGAGATACTTAAACAAATATGTGGGTGCTTGTTAAAGAACAAGTTCACTAAACAGACCCGATATGAGAAATCCATTTGGAATATTACTTATATATTTATGGAATTCTCATTGTGATGATTGTATAAGTGATCCTTTTACTTGAGGTCGTCAAATTTATCTTTTATGGAGATTGCTATGTTTTGATACTACTCATGATCTATTTAATCTGGATCGTTTAATCGGTAGTGATTGGATGTAGCATGAACTATATGTAGGTAGTTGAGTGATCAAGATAGGATTCATCACCCTAAAGTAATTAAGGAGAATGTTTCGTTGTTCTCGATTAGTATTGATTCAGGAAATCCTTGGCCAATGTGAAATGATACGTTGTAAATAGTTTACAAATATCATTAATTAAATCAATAGCTAATGGAGGAGAACTAACATGATTGGACTCAAAATAGAGTAGACATTAATTCCATGCTCTATGTCTAATTGGAACATTGGTTGATGAAAGGATTGAATTATACGGAAAAATTATGCACGGAAAAGTTAGTCAAAACCACTTTGACATTCCTAAATATTTTGGTGGTCATGATGCGTTGCTAGATGCCAATCTTGATCTATGATTATAAATTATTTAATTTGAGAATTAAAATAAATTAAAAGGATTTTTAATTTATCTAATTCTAATTATGAATTAGAATTAGATTTTATAATCATTACCAACATATTTGGGAACCTAATGGGTCTCACATATAAAATGTGTTTAAGAGAGCAAAGTTAATTTAATCAAGTTGGACTTGATTGTAAAGTTTGAGAAACTTTATGATTACATATGAGATATTTAATAAATAAGGATCAATATAAGATATTGGAACTTATATGGGCATAATTGGTATTTAATTAGAATTATTTGTAATTCTAATTAAGTTTAATTGAAATAAAAATTTAATTTCAATTAAATTACTAAAATGTCCAAAGCTTATTACAAATAGGCTTAAGCTCTATAGAGTTAGCACTTCTTGCTTAACCCTCTTTATAAGAGTTACAGAGTTCTCTCAACTCATTCTGTGGATACTGTTAGAGGCCAGACATTTGTGCGGCTACGGTGGTTGAAACAGATCGTTTCGGGAATGGTTCAAAGGATACGACAAGATAAAGATCAAGCTTTGAAATAAGGTACGAATTAAGTTTTTACTTAATTACAATCTGTGTTAATCATTTTATAGAATTAAAACGATCTTGATTTTCAAGAAATCAAAAGTTGTGAAAAAGTTTCGAAATTATTCTATTATGGTTGGGATCGAATTTTGACCCGATTTCCCAACATCAACTTCTATTTAAAATATTGAAGTAAAAATATTCAATCGTTTACTCAAGGAACGAACAGATGGCTCTTCTTCCCCTTTGGACTTTGGTGCTTTGTTTGTTCTCTTTCAAAAGACAATCCACTGGAAATTTTGAGAAGTTCATCACTTAACATTAATATTAAAAATATGAGACCTATTCGTATGATTTAACCTTAAATATTATTAATCTAATAAATTATCTTAATTAATTAACATGTTAATTTAACTAATTAATTTGAGTAACTAAAGTAATTAACCTGTTAACTAGAGAGCATCGAGCTGATCAAATTCCACTAGTGGTGATGTATCCTGCCATCGACCACCCTCCACCACAACTCCTACCGCTACAGCCCCATCGTTCCTCCGCTTCCTGGAACCCTCCTCCTCCTCCTCCCCCTTTTCCTCCTCCCAAAAATTGCCACCCATTCCCACGTCCTCAATTACCACCACTGCCCTTAAAGCTGTCTTCAGACCCTTTTCTTTTTTATGTGGTGGTGGGTCAAAGCAACCATCTTCTTCTCAAAATTTTGGTAAACAAAGTCATTTTTTGCTTTAAAAACGAGGGTTATTTTAGGTTTTTTGTGTAACATGTAACATAAACCTTATTATGTGTCTCGGATTGTTCATGAAAGGGTAAAAAAAGAAGAAAATGCGAAATACTTAATTTTGGTTCCATTCTAACTTCCGAAGCAGTTTCCGTGGCCAAAACGAGCTCCTATCTTCTGGGGATCTTCACAGGAATCATTCATCAACACGTGGTTAACGTCTTTCTACAGTTTTCTCAAAATGTGCTCTTAATGGGTTAGAGAATCCGTATGCTTACGAATGATATATGAGCAACAGCAGGAGACCTTAACCTTTATATATAGCTTCAATATCGGGCTTTCCTATCATAGGCCCGATATGGGTCTGGTCTATACTGATCGGAGTCCATTTTCCTCATGGACTTTGACTCATTGATTTATATCATTTATTGAGCTACTTTATTACCTTGATGTGGATCAAATTACGTAACTTAATCGCTAAGTTATTGAAAAAATCAAAAAATGCAATTAAATGTTGTCCAACTTTATAGGAAAGGTCTAAAAAGTCCAACATTCTCCCTCTTGGACAATATTTCAAAAGTTAATATTTATATATGCCCAATGACCTTTAAAATGTTTAAGATCAACACAAATCTTAAGACTTTCGTATGTGTTATGACTGTACATAAGAATAGTTATATATTACTGAGGATAAAAAGATGATCATCTATATTAATAAATAATTATTACGTCATAATACATTAAAATGTATAAACATTTAAGAAGAAAATACAACGATCCATAAATAATACTATCTGAGGACCTTAAAATGCTCATACTAGATACATGTTTAACAACATTGGCGAAGTCCTTTAGTCAATAAATTGACTACATCTATTCAGTCTTGATATGCTCTACTTTGACGTCACCTTTAAATGCTTAGACCCTATGATATTCTTATTATTGTTACTAAACAACACTGCAGTAAGATTATCACAGTACAACCAAATGAGTTTAGCTACCGAATCTACCACAAACAACTTAGAAATCAAGTTTCTGAGCCAAACCGCTTGTGTAGCAGCTCCATAGCATGCAACAAACTCTGCATGCATGGTCGAGGAAGTTACAAGTGTCTGCTTGACACTTTTCCATGATACTGCACCGTCTGCTAATATAAAAATGTACCCTGAATTGGATTTGCGATCATCTGGACATATGGCCAAAATCAGAGTCTGTATACTCTGTGAGGTTTAAATCGTTGATTTTTCTATATATCAACGTATAATGCTTGGTGCCTTTTAGGTATCTCAACACTCGCTTAACTGCATTCCAATGGTCTATACTTGGGTTAGCCAGATATCTACCCAACAGTCCAACAACAAGTGTAATATCCGGTTTAGTGCACACTTGGGCATACATCAGGATACCAACCATACTAGAATATGGAACATTCCTCATGACCTCTCTCTCAACTTCATTCTTTGAACACTGTGCCAAATATAATCTCTCACTATATGAGATAGGTGCTACAATAAGTCTATAGTTAACTATATTAAACCTTTGTAACACTTGCTCAATATATGCTCTTTGTGAGAGACTCAATGAGTGTTAAGATCTATCCGAATGAATCTATATATCGAGGACAAAAGATGCTTCACCTAAATCCTTCATGTCAAAGTGTTTGGTCAAAATTTGATTCAACTCATGTAACATGTTCAAATCATTTGACGCGAGCAAGATATCATCCATGTACAGTAATAGGAAGATAACTTTGCTCCCCCTAATCTTATAGTATAAGTATCTTTTAACTTTGTTCTTCACAAAGCTGAAGGTCAAAACCGCATCAAACTTTAGGTACCATTGTCTGGAAGCTTGTTTCAGACTGTATATTGATTTAGTCAACTTATAAACTTTGTCAGCTGCGCCTTGATCATGAAATCCTTTAGGTAGCTCCATATAGACCTCCTCTTAAAGCTCACCATTTAGGAAAGCAATTTTAAGGTCTATCTAATGTAGCTCCATGTCATAATGAGCTACTATTGCCATAATCACTCTAAACGCATCCTTCGAGAATACAGGAGAGAAGGTAATATTGAAGTCAACTCCTTTTCTCTGAGTGAATCCCCTAGCAACCAATCGTGACTTAAACCACTTAATTTGATCCTATGTGTCCTTCTTGGTCTTAAATAGTCATTTGCAACCGATAGACTTGCAATGTTGAGGCAAGTTAACTAGCTCTCATACCTTGTTATGCTTCATAGATTGTATCTCATCCTCATCGCCACAAGTATGCATGGGGTCCATAAACGGCTTCTGTAAAAGTAACTGGATCCACAACATGTCTTATATCATAGTCTTGTTCACCCAAATAGACTATGTAATCTGATGAGATAGCAGATCACCTCTCTTTAGTGGATCTGCGTAATTGTATAAGTTGGTATGCCCCAAGAACCTCTTCCTGAACAGGTTTAGGTTCCTGTTCCTATATAGGCATGGTACTCAGGCCTTCATATACACTGGACCTGACTATATGAAGGTTGGATAAGAAATAATCATAGTATCCATCCTACTATCTCCTGGAGGTTGTAAGGGTCCACCCTCATCATGGACACCGTATTCCAAAAATATAGTCATTTGTGAATCTACTATTTTAGCCCCTCCTTCTCTATAGTAAAAACTGTAGCCTTTAAAGTGGTTTAAATAACCCACTAAATAGCAACAAGTGGAAAGATGTTGCAATTTACTCTCATAAGAATTATATAACTGTACCTCAGTAGGGCAGCCCCAACACGAATGTGTGAAAAGCTTGGTTTCCACCCTTTCCAGAGTTTAAAAGGTGTATTTAGTACTGACTTACTCGGGACTCCATTTAAGATATATAATATCGTCTTGATGGCTTCGCCCCAAAGGTATTCAGGTAGGTTAGTCCTGCTTTACATTGACCATGTTATATCCTTTAGGATGCGATTGTATCTTTCAACCACACTATTTTGCTTAAGACTACCTGACATAGTAGACTGAGTCATCTAGCAAACAGAACCTTTTCTTGTCCTACAACCTCATGTTTGCCATAGTATTCTCCTGCCCGATCAGAACTGACAATCTTTATTGATTTTTCTAACTAGTTATTAACCTCAGTCTTAAAGATCTTGAACTTATCAAGAACTTTAAACTTTTTCTTAAGTAAGAACACATAACTGTAGCGGGAATAATTACCTATAAATGTCTAAAAACATCTAGCATTGCATAATGTGACTGTATAGGGACCACTAACTTCTATAGATATGAGGTTCAATAAACTAGAAGTATGTGTTAACCCCTTTTTCTTTATCTTAGTTAACTTACCCCAGAAACAATTAATACACATTTCCAGATCATCGAAGTCCAAAGTTGGGAGAATGTTATCCTTTATCAATCTCTCAACCCTCTCCTAGTAAATGTGGCCAAGGCATTTATGCCACAACATGTGCGATGTTTCCTTTATGAAGGCTCTCTTACGAGTAACATGTTCGACAATATAAGAAGAAGCATACATTTCGTTAGGGATAAGACACATTCTATAAATCTGTAGGATAATAAGGCAGTTCTGATATGTCTTGCATTGATAGAAATATTTACAATCAAAGTATCAAATACAAAACGATAAACGTCTTTATCCAAAACTGATACAAAGATCAGATTCTGTTTAAAAGATGATATATAAAAAGTGTTTCGTAAAATCAGTACAAACCCCAAATCGAGGTTCAAACTTACATCCCCAACATACAAAATGTCCGCCTCTTTCTTGTTGTCCACCATCAGCTTCTCCTCTCCTTTAATCGGCCTTCTTATAGATCTGAACCCCTACATTGTGGAAGCTCCACTATCTACACTCCAAGAACTTGATATGACTATAGCTAAGTTGGGTTTATGAATCATGTAGGCCGAGGAGTTACCTAACAGTTACTGTTTAACCTTCCAAAGTTTGTACTTCGGGCAATCAGCTTTCTTACGCCCCTTCTTCCTACAGAAAAAGTACCACATACTCTTCATGTCATATGGGCCCTAGGCAATGCTAGATTGTCCAGTTCGAATCTGTGGAGAGGTTTGGGTTTCTTACCCTTACCCTTAGACTGTTGGGGCTTCACCTTTCCCTTGCCTTTGGTGACTGCATACAGAGCTGTATGAGGAGAATTCTTAAGCTTCTCCTCAACTATAACATACTAGGAAATCAGTGCATTGATATCCTAGGCCTCATCCTGAGAGATGTATGATGTCGTCAACATCTCAAACTCTGGTGGGAGAGTATTAAGTGCCTAATGAACTATGAGTGTGTCAGGAATGAGTACATCAAGTGCCTTCAGTTTATTTTGAAGGTAAACCATCCTAATGATGTACTCTTTGATGCCTCCTTCTCCTGTGTACCTCATAGAGAATGACTCTTTAATCAAGGTGCTTTGCTCAGCATAAGAAGACACTGTGTACTTTTGGGAAATACTATCCATAAACTCCTTTGCTATGAATGTGTCCGGTAATCCACTAAGCAGATGATTCGAGATTGACCTCTTAATGGTTAAATAACACATCCTATTTGACCGCTCCCAGATTGCCATAGCCGCCTTATCAACTTCTGAGCTGATATTAGTGAGTAGAGAAGGTCTCTCTATACGCATCGCCATGTTGATGTCAGCCATCTCCAGGGAAAACTCAACATCCTTCTTCACTTATTGGAATCGAAACCAGTTAAGATCTTAATCGTGACAACATTGTTGTTTACAAAAATGGTGACTACAAAATAGAAAAGATAATGTAAAGATCAACATAAATACAAGATAACAGCGATACTTAAAGCATTGAAGTAGTATCTATACTGAGAATCTGATCACACATATTATGAAACAACTGTGGGCAGAATATATATTATATGCAATTAGAACTTTATATAAAAGTAATCAGAGTACAAACTATCAACTCTCATGACACTACCACCTATGGGTGAATAGATCATTCAAGCAACAACTTTCCTCTATTTAATGCCTTTATCTACATCTTAAAATCTCATATAAGGCCAACATCTGTGGGTAGAATAACCAAACATGAGATCAGAGACATTCCCATCATGCAAGCGGTATAATCCAAATAATGAATTGAAAAGCCACCGTGGTGACTGCAATCTCACTAGTAAGCAAAAAGATCACAAACACAAGGGATACATTCTTATATTATCCTTACATTCTAAATGGGCATAATGTATGTGAAAATCAATTATGAATGCAGAAACCAAATGTACAATCAAATAATCATATATTGATACTGAAAACATTGTCTTTAAACTTTATTTAAGACTTTTATCTTAAAAAATCTCAATCAAAACCACTATCGTGCTTTCCCAAATACCAACCCTACCACATAAGACACGAAACCTTAAATGTCTCCCTTATATGCAGTTCAAAGCATAAAAATTCACTTAAAATTAGCTTTAAAAGGCTTTAAAACCTTTTTCAAAATCCAATTATCAATGTAATAAATCCAAAAAAATTGGCAAATCACTTTAAAAATTACCCAACCCGAAAATTGACCCAAAAGGACTTAGGGTACCCTTACTGGAATTTTGAAAATTCTCCCCTTTTTTGGTGTTGATGTCAGCATGATGTCAGCAGTAATGTAGCGTTGACGTCAGCACAACACTGTGTGTTGACATCAGCCTAACGTCAGACCCGACGAGTGGCAAGGGTGCCCCACGCTCACCCCACGCGTACAGTTACTGTTGGCACGTGTGCAACACCTGTCACCATGCGCAGATGCACCTCTACTGTATGGCACATGCAACATGTCTCCATTTGCATCGTCCGCGTGGCAAGTGAGTGTGAGGTATATGCATGGCACGAGCCAACACACGTCTGCAGACCCGCGATGCTATGGGGTTGGCTACGTGTGCAACACACGCGCTAGCCAAATTACCCTTTGGCGGTTATTATAGCATCGTCAGGTGCGTGCACCTAACAGTGCAATCGCCCTTCTACGGGAGGGCAATTTTCGATAATCTTGGAGTCCTTTTTTGCACTTTCTGGCCCGTTTTTCATAGCTAGCCTAATGTATACTACTTTCACGTGATCATGTACTAAAAAAATTGAAAAGCAAATCAAAAACTAATAAAAATCCTAATGGATGAAAATTGAAAAAACCTTCATTTAAGGCAACTCGATCATGTAACCACTTTGATACCACGTCATAAACCTTATTACGCGTTCCAGATCATTCATGAAAGGGTAAAAAATGAAAGAAATGCGAAATACCTGATTTTAGTTCCATTCCAACTTCCAAAGTAATTTCTGTAGGAAAATCCCGGTGCGTGCATCATATACACTCGGTGCGGAAAAATAAAAAAATTTATTCCAGAACTTTCTCGAAGTCCAAGATCTATATGCCTATACAAGGAAATACCATTAAACCTAGGTGAAAATTTCCAATTCACATACATGTTCATGACATTTACACAAATCAATCATTCATATAATAACCATGTACCTTGTGAGTAGTCTCCTTCGTTCTTCAATCTTCTACTCATCGGGTTGTCGTAAGCTATAACGACCAAAACAAATTGTTTCCAAAGGTATCTATGCAGAGATCGGAGAAACTAACCGAATCAAACTCTTTGATTCAGAAATGGCTAGAACAAAGACAAGAATGCTAGCTCTTTTCTTTGTTCTATGAAGAGCAAACAACGTGGAAGAGAATGAAAAGGAAGAAGATGAGAAAAATGAGTAGACAGGGGTGAGAATCGTGAAGAAGAATGCTTACTTCTTTTGTTCTCACAATTATCATCTTACATGATTTTTCATTTTTTCGTCTTTTTGTCATTTAAAGACAATAAATTCATATCTTTTTAAAGAAGCCTCCTCCTCATCCACATTGCACCATCTTATATATATATATATATATGCTGAGGTGGTTCAGTTATACTGGGATCAGTCCTATAGGGTCCCAGGTGTGGAAAAAACACCAAAGACTTATTTCAGTAATATCGACGTTGCGATCTCATCGAGACATATCCCAATCTCAACGAGATCTATTTGGTTCTATTGCTCTCCATATAATGGATCTTTATTCAAAACCATTTTAAGTATCCTCCGAGTCACTCTTATACATATGACCTATTAGGTTCTCGGTTATGTTGGCACTTAGATTAACACTTAATCTAAGCAAGTCATGAGTGGCGTCTAGCAATATATCATGACCCCCAACTGACTGGAAAGTAAGTGGTTTGATAAATGAACCCGTGCTCGTCACAAACCGTCTCACGAACCCTCCCATAGACAATTGTTGTGCAATTCGTCCTTTCACCATGCTATACCCCAGTTGGTTATGAGTATGGGAAAAGTGTCAACTCTAACTAGACTGACTACGTCAAATACTCTATATGTTAATGAAGACATTCTTAATGACATGTGTACTCCGGTCAAAGATTTCAAAGTAATGAACCCGATAAGCGACCGTGGGTATCATCTTCTATTATCACAGAAGTGGTGAATCCTCTATTGGCTACTCAATTACCTTGGAATACCTCCAAATGTACCCAATCACCACCCTATAAACAACCTCTGCAAGGCAACAAGGAATGGAGTCAAAGCACAAAATCAGTATCCAAGATATCCTTGATACCTCAAGTCTAAGGATACTTGCACCATTGCTATGATAATATTATCACTGACATTAGAATAGGACATCCATGTGATGATTTAATGGTAGGTCATCCAATGTACTTAGTACCTCTAGTAAGCATCCACATCTCAACTCTAAACATATCATGTTTACAGTTTCTGAGATCCACTGCTTGATCAAATCAAGAAGTTTGACATATGCTAGTCTGTCTGGATTAACGATGTCTAGTCTCATTAATCGTATGACTAGGGATAATTTAGATACTAACATAATTGCACATGATTAGAATCTCAATAGTATGATCACGTCATAATTTCCTTCATGTTATGTCATATATCATGGACTTCATTAATTTGCTTATAGATAAATATCAATTCATAAATAATGGACACCAAATTAATGAAATATGCTTTTCTTTATTATTGAAAATAAAGTCTGTACACAACTTTGTACAAAACACACTAAAGGTGATTGCCTTTAAGGCACTACTCTAATAATTTCTATAGCCAAAACGAGCTCCAATCTTTCAGAACCTTCACGGAAATCATTCACTAACACGTGGTTAACGTCTTTCTACATTTTTCTCAAAACGTAAGCATTCTTAACGGGTCAGAGAATCTATATGCTTACGAATGATTTATGAGCAACGGTAGGAGACCTTAACCTTTATATATAACTTCCATATCGGGCTTTCCCATCACATGCTCATATGGGTTCGGTTCATACTAATCAGATCTATTTTACTCCTGGACTTCGGCCAATTAATTTAGATCATTTATTAAGCCACTTTATTACCTTTATTTGGATTAAATTACGTAATTTAATCGATAAGTTATTGAAAAAATAAAAAATGCAATTAAATGTTGTCCAACTTTATGAGAAAAGTCTAAAAAGTCGAACATTTTGAGCCATTAACACATATGGCACTACAGTAATGCCATACTCGGTCCAACCTACATATATGAAAATTTTGAAAATTTATGGTTTCACAAATCCTACGGTTCACTACCACTATAGATACAAAGCTATCTTCACTTAGCTCATTCTCTTAACCTCATTTCTAGACCTCCTAAATAAATGTACCACCATTTTAGATTTTCAAAGATTGCATATTTTTTCATTTGTGATGAATGCAAAGATATTCACCCTAGATTTGCCTACAATTGTACAAATCGTGGTTTCAATCTAGATATCAAATGTGGTCTTTTAAATAATGTTGCGAGTATGAAACTAAGAAAACTTACAGTAAAAGCAGGAGATCTATCATCCAAGCTATAGCCATGAATTTGTTCTTTTTAAGTACATATATTTACCTCCTCGCCGCAAGTGTTAAGGGTGCGAAATTGAGTTTCAGGGTCTTGTTTATGGCTGTTTTGAATATAATCTTTACGTTCATAAATCTTGTGTTGAGCTACCAAGTCAAATCAGACACTTATATCACCCATCGCGATCATAGTTTTTGTATTTTACATCACCATCAAAACAGAAGCAGGTTCATTTGTGAAGGATGCAGGGATGTTTTCGAGGGCAACAAATCCCCTGTTCCTAATTAACTGTGTCACTCTGTCCCCTTATCATCAGTCCATCCATAGTAGCACAGATAATCGGGAATATGAGATTTGATCCTGTTTTCGAGTGCTTCTGCTTCCAGTATGCGTTGTGCATGTTCCAACAGAACGCCAAATGGGTTCTTTCAATTAGTTTAATTACTAAAATTATTTAGTTAAATTAATAGATTAATTACTTAAGTTAATTTATCAGATTAATAATATTTAGGATTAAATTATATAAATGGGTCTCACATTTTTTAATATTAATATTAATTTAAATATTTTAATTTAAGTTTACAAATCTCAAATGTCATATCAAACCCACGTAATACCATAGGATCCATTTTAATATTAAAATATTATAAATATATGTTAGTCATTGTGACCTAGTAGAAAACTGCTTTACATTGTTGTCAATTTTTCTGTTAATTTAAAGTTAAAATTTAACATTTTTTAAATGTTAAGATTTAACTTATACACTCTAAAATATTAGAGTTAAATTTATGAGAGAATATAAATGTTGGAGTTAAAATGTCCCTTTTGTCTTCCATGTAATGATAAGAAAGATAGAATTGATAGTCGCTTCAATGATGTAACATAAAAAGTGTTGTATATATATGAACAAAAAACAAAAATATATGCTTATTACCAAGACTGTAAAGAATCTCAGCCTCTAGGGATTACAATAAATAAGAAGGAAAAATGGTAGAGCTTGGAATACCTTTGAAACTTTATTTACAAAATGAAAGGTAATGTTGTAGTTTTGGTTGCTTAAACAGTGTGCATTGTTTGGCCATGTGTTAAATTGATATGCTGTTAGGGATCCCCTTTCCCGTAATACCCTCTTTAGATTCAACATTATCTGTATTTGGGCAGAGCAGGTTGTATGAGATGTTGGCAGGACCCTGTCTGTTCCTAAACTTCTTATTTGAGTTCCTCTCAAGGATTTTCCTCTCTATGTCTCGAAGTTCTTTATTGAACTTCTCGAATATTTTCTGAATTTCTTTGTTGCTGATCCACTCTGATGGCCTCTGACCCAAGTACTGCTCATCAGATGAGAATTGCGAGAGGACCTCTACCAATGCCATACTGAGAGTCATTTCGAATCTGTCAGGCAGCATATTAAGGTAGTATGCATCAGGATCTCTAAGGAACTCAGCAAACTCCATCGTTCCTTCATCTGGAATGAATTTTCGACATTTCATAGGACGGTTTGGAGGGTAGCCAGCATATGCATATTGTCCATAGTTCACAGAAGCATGAGAAGCAGATGATATCCATATGAGAGTTGTTAGAGCCTCTATTAGGTCAGAAAGTGTCGTCATCTTATACCACCATGTCTCATTGCGCTTATCACCATGGCCGACATTTTTTATTTCTGACCACCATGCTTGAATTTCTATATCGTTCTTGACACAATCATCATCCTTGTAGAAAATGGAGCAAAAGTCTCTGACCCATGTCTTGATTGCATTCCAGATGTCAAGTCCGTCTACACCATAAGGATAATCCTGGAAGAGGAGCTGTACCCCAGTTAGGCTGTCTTCATCAGGGTCTTTCACAGCCATTCCTCTGCAAAATAGTTTGTTAAAAGTTGTGTAAGCTTCTTAAAGCTGATCTATTTACCCTATGTATGCCAGTATACTAGTTTGGAAGAAGTCTTCACTTGACCAAAATTAATAGCTAGATGTCAGGAAAACAACAAGAGTAATTCATCGATCCTTCCTACACTTATAATGCTAGGAAATGTAGGAAATGTGGTGGATCCTTCGTTGAAAACTAATGGTATGCATTACCTCTTGAGAAGATCGGCAGGGAGAGCTTGATCATCGAATCTCCACTCTTTATAGAGTTCAGAAGACAGCTCCATGGATACTTCGCCAGTAAACAGGGTCTGTTCAAGAATGCCCTTGGCGTTTATTAGGATGGTCCGAGACAATGCATTGATATGTATGGTGTCTTTGAAATGAGGATCTAATAGGTGATGAATTGGATGCATCACACTCAGCTGCCTTCTTGTTGCAATTATGAATGGCTCAACCACTGCATGTGTGTGCAGCCTAAAAAGTCCCACTTATTATGATAGGAATAGCATGATATACAAGATATGAGGCAGGATTTACAAATTGTGTAGAAACAGAAGTTTTAGACGGTATTTCAACTTACCAATGGCTGACTAAGTGGTGGTAAGCTGAGTCATTGGCTACAACATGAGATTTAGCAAGCTGCCACAGTGCTGCTTCGGTACCATTACTTGCTGGTAGGTACACCCAACTCATTTCGGGGTACCTGGAGGAACCAGGCAAGCTCAGTTCTACTGCAATCGGCTTTAGTGTGGTATCCTTTCTTAGAAATAACAATGTTCTTGATGCATAAGCACAAACATCTTTTTTGTTTATTCTGCTCAAAAAGGGCATGAGGTAGTCGTGATGATCCAAGATGAATATCCTCCTTTGGATCATTGCCTGGCGCGTTAAGGAGAAAAAAAAGTATATTTAGTTAAAAAGTTGTGTTCTTTTTTGAAGTCCATAATAAATTAGACAATAAAAAGATCCATTTACTGCTGCTCTCTATGAAATTGCATACGCGAGGCTGTAAGATATGGCTATACATAATAAAAAATTACAATATGAGTCAGATTCAACTGAAATTTAATTTTCTAGTCCTAACATTCTAAAGAGTTTAGTCCTGCTGTCAACTCGGATGGAATTAATAAAATTGCATCTGAAAGAACCGTCCCCTTAACTTTGCTCATGCAGTAGAGCTTTCTAGAATTTGCCACTTTAACGTCTTGCTTCCTTAAAGACAAGTGACCTGTTCCTCTGTGATTTTAATTGAACACTGCTGTGATGGTAATGTTGGGTTTGGTGGACTAATGGGGTGCCAAGGTCAGTTGCAGTACCTGGTTAACAGTCAGTCCATCAAGGTTGTGCAGTATGTGTGATATCCCGATACTGCTCACGCCTGTTTTGCCTTTTGGGGGAAATTTCTGTCAAAAAATTACTTTAAAAGAGAATATTTGAAGCAGATACGTAGCTTGTTCATTATGATGTGAGGCATGCAATAAAATCAATTTAGAAATTGAACCGTCGCACGCATGTTAATAATTAAAAGAGCGATGGGTTCGGAGGAATTAGAACAAAAACAGTGTTATCATTCTGGTAGATAGGGAGGTAATCTGCCTTCCCAGTCACCAGGCTAAATCCCTGGTGGATGCATGCCCTTAAACCGCGCATGAATTTTTATTTCAGCGGGTGTTAAATGCAAATAGAAAAAGATCTGGTGTTAAGCAAATAATGTATATAGGCAACATCAGCAGCATGATCTTGGTTAGTTATATAAATATATTTGTATAGGTGACAATTAACACAAGCAAAAAGAGTTAACAAAAGCAGAAGATGCATCTGAAAGTTTAACGGAACAGTGGTACATATATTGGTTTTCAGGACATGGATAATAAAGTTAACCTGCAAACATTGAATTCGAGTTGGATTAGTTCCTGCAAGCATTTGGCGAGCAAACTCCTCATCGTCCATCCAGGCAAATTCGTTCTCTGCAATATGATCAAGATGTCAACCCAACTGCTCAAACAAACAAATGAAGCATCGGTTATCTATCTTATCAAGCCAGATATCAAGATCCGTGACCTGCAATAATTTGTGGTAATGGAGATTTCGAGTGCTGTTCTTGGCTTGCATGTGTGATCTCCTGGTAAAGGTTATCTGGTAATAGTTTCTTCATTTTCTCTGTCGTCTTTCGTTGTGCATCTTGATTTCTTTTCCTACTAAACATATCAAGTATTTCTTCAAATGACTCGAAGCTATTTGAATCATTTCTGAAAACGGATTTGACCTCGGGTATCAGAAAATGTACAGCAGCTAGGACTGAACGCGATACGACCTCCGCTAGCTTCTTGGGGCTAAATCTCTCATCTGGAGGAACGTATATATCCAAGTTGATCATTTCTGGTCGGCTTTCAGCTGCAGGTTATATGTTCAAGTTATCAATTAGTAAAAAATGGCTTCAAACTGTTGAAATTTTGATGGAAGTGAATGGAAAAAATTGAGTGCCAAAGATGTTAAAATGCCAAAGTCTGGACACCTGTATTGCTTGAAGGAAGACCTGTTCTTCCCCGACGAGGATATGGACGATATCTGGAACCTCCGAGGACTGGTCTAATGTAGTCCCGACCTTTGTCAGGAGAACCAAGATCGTCATAGCAATCATAGTCATAAATTCTGTCCCATTCTTTCCTCTCCCTGGTTCCATCTCCCCTCAAGTTTACAAGTTCCGACCTTCTCAGCTCCAACAAACCACATGGTGTTTGGTTTGGGAGATAACACTGAGAAATCACATTATTTATTCTACTTGATCGAATTAATTGGATACAGGAATCAACATAACTTGGCTATGTCAAGCTTACAGTGATCGAGAAGAAAATTCGTGATGATTTTGTCTTCTTGGTCGGATAAATCCAAGACCTGCAGTCAAAGTGGATGATCTGATTGTCTGGAGCTGTAAGAACTGCTGATTGCAGGAAGAATTCGTGGTTATGTTCGTTTGTTATAAGAATTGCCCCTGGAATTTCAAACTCTGCATCCACGGACAGTTTCACCTTGTATGTCGTTGTTTTAATACCATCATGTTTAAAGCTCTTTCCGCACTTGAAGTATGCTTTGCCACTAAGCTTCCCTTTTCCTGTATCTGGTAGAAGCAAGCAGCAAGTTAAAAGATCAGTAGGACTGTAGGAGATTGATATTCTCTGAATTGAAATCGTGATGGATTATTCTTGAAGTTCAGATAAGGACTAATCAGTTTACAGACTCAAAATTTCTGGGTAAACTATTAAAGTTTGCAACTCACTTGGTTCAACTACCGTGGCACTATGGACCTGCAAATATGCTGATTTCCCCGGACCCGACCGGTCATCACTGTTAACAACAATGATTTTCCCTCTGATGACACGTTTGCTAGATTTTTTAGTATTCGGAGCTGGGAGATCTGTATGCCTCATGGCCTGAGCCGCATTGATACAAGCTTGCAGTTTGAAGCATGGTCGATGGTGCTCCATATGTTTATTTGTGTTGGCTCTGATGAATCTGTAGACTATATTCCGAGAGACGTTTTAATAATGTGTTCCCTGGGAAGCTCAATTCAGGTATAGGTTTAGAGATACTTGTCTTAAGTTTTGAGCAATGCTGAGCTGTGGTGTGTACTTGTCAGACAATGAGTCGGAGCATTATACTTCAGTATGTCGAGGGGAGTAATAATGTTCCTAACTTTGCTTATTGGCTATGTATTTCTGATTCGTTGCTTGCTTGTGCGTTTAACTTCTTAGGACTCCCCTTTTCAATTCTCAACTTATTCGTCACACTCCCTTCTCGTATCATAACAAATTTCACTTTGCTGCAAGCTTTTGATTGTCAATTGAATTTATGATTAAATCGTATGACAAATAAATTACATAATTACTTCCAACTTATTGAACTCGACTACATAAAACGAGTTAATTACAAAAATATTAATGGAAGTAAGATTTTACTTTCATAAGACTAATATCTTCTTAATTAGATTCAAATTTTAGGTAGAGATGGCCATAAATCGAGTGGAATTGGTCTATTTTTTTCTCGACCCAAAATTCGATCGCATCCAATACATTCAACCTAAATCAAAATTTGTCTGAATCTGGATCATGCTCGAAGCATTCGATCGAATCCCAACTATGATGGGACTTTGACAGATTTGAAAAAAATTATTCATCAATAGAGTAAAAAACATAGGCCTCTTTTGTGATTTAAAAACTTAAGAAAAATTGTCTAATTTTTAAATATTTCGATAATAATTTTTAAATTTTTAGAAAAATTCCTTCTCTTAAACTTCGGTTAAAATATAACGATAAATGCACATAGTACAAACATTATAAGAACTAATAAAATATAATGGACGTGATAACCCAACTTAGCTCTTAAACTTATTCTGAAATAACTAAACCCAATTTAAATTAATAATTTAAGATAATTATAATAAATTATTACTTTAGGTAAATTTTAGTTAGTTTGGTTTGAGTTGAAGAGTTTGATTAGATCACCATGTATGTAAATATTTGATTGTTCTCTGTGTAATGTTCATGTCACATATATTTTATCATTTTTTTCAAACAAAATTTTTTAAGACATTGAAAACCATAAAAATGTCAAAATTATAAGGACTAAAAAATTTTTCTAAATTTTTTTTAAAAAATAGGAAAACTTCATGATAGGCCCCTATCCTAAAACGACTAAGCGGCCTTCTTGATACCCATGGTGGCCCTCTAGTCGATATTTGATCCAACTAGAAAGTTCTTGTAGAGTTAAGTTTATTGCCCTTTTTATCGAAAAGTTTTAATTCAACATCAAAAATAAATAAGTAGTGGAGTTTTTTTTTAGTGAACCATTATATTAAAAATTTAGGTAGCACAATAACTGTATTTTGACATCCTCAAAATTCTCAAAATCTTTGTAAAAGTTCAGAATACTTCTATAATCACATCAAAATCTCCACTTCAAATTTTGGACTTCAAGTTCACTCAGAAGCAATCTCAACAATCACTTCAATAAACTTTAAAAAGCCAAAACATGTTCATGCATTTCATTTAAAAACTTTTATAAACATCCATTCTTTACACAAATGTACATTCCCAAAAATATTTAAAAAATGTGTAATAGTTCCAAAAAAATTTACAAGGAAAAAATGCCTACACATCAACATGTGACGAAGTTGACTACTTGTGAGGCGGAGTCCTTGCCACTGAAGCTCCTAAGCGTGCACCTGGGGGCTTTTATTTTGAAAACAAAAAGTAGAATGTGAGCTAAATGAGTTCAGTGAGTGTTAACATTTCTATACAAATCATATTTAACAATACCACCCATAAACAAATTTATTTCATTTCTTATGATACAATACTAATATAAAACATATATGATTTCACAAAATCAAAATTTCAAGTTACTAATAAAGTAAATTGTGGCAGCATTATTATTGTCATGAACTTTCTTACACGACATAGCTCACCATTAACTTCTTTGTCATATGGTGCCCTTAGACATAAAATTATGAAGTTAGTTCTGCATCGCTTACCTGTGATTAGTTAACCACTAGTTACGGAGTTGGTTCTACATCGCTTACCCGCCACTAGGTTAACCACTATACATCTTACGGAGTTGATTCTGTATCACTTACCCGCAATTGGTTAACCATTAGTTATCGTACTTAGGTTAACCACTATACACCGGTAGTTAAGGAGCTAGTTCTAGATTGCTTACCTGTACTAGGTTAACCATTATACATCGGTATAATAATATGTTAAAACCTAATAGGGTACCATGGGCTTAAAAAATATCTTTCCTCTTTATCAACCAATAACATAATTTCAATGTAACTTCGAATTGTATGAAATTCAACTTCCAACTTCAATTCATATATTGCTAAAACTTAAGCTTATACTAGCAATACTCACTCGTAATGTATCATTCACATAAAACTCATAATCATGCAATTTAAAATCACATGTCATCAATTCTTTTGCAAAGAATTTAGTCATATAAAATAATTAAAATACAATCACTATTTTGCGAATTTATCGCCAAGTACATTCACACGTTCGGTGCCTCTCTTTTACCTACACAAACAACATTTTGCTTAGGTATTTATTTACAAATTAGGAAATAAGGCATTAAAACTATATATTTGGTTTAACCGAATTTGAGATTCATATTTAATCATGTAACATGTATGCTAATCATATTTTTCCTTTAACTTCGGTAAGCTAATATATTATTCTCCATTTCAAAACCTAACTTCGAAAATTACTTCAATATCATCTTTTCCCCATTCCAACTTATCAATTTCTTCACACAAAAAAATCCCTCGCCCAATCTATATATGGTAAGTCATATTTTGTTTATGTCTAGGTGTTTGTAAGTATTATAAACATCCAAAAAGGTTCAGATATGATTTGGTAAAAAAAAATGAAAACAAACTCAAAATAGTGTAATTTCCTGTCAATAGTGTCCCCTGCCCAAAATTCATACCTCTACTTGTTCGATAATTTTCATATAGCAAACGTTCAAATTAGGTTTGAGGCCTTCTAGACATTTGTTCCCTTATGTCTCTAGTTTCTATATTATCAAAACTCTGGCCACTTGGACTTCTAAATCATGAAATATGCACCAAAAATCACAAACTGGATCAATACAGGGGCAGCATCAGGTCACCATTTTCAATCTCAATTTTCAATGTCATTCAGCTAGAATTAAGTTCGGTTTTCTCCTAGAAATTTTTTTTATGTCTTAAGTTTTATCTTCAATTGGAATCAAACAAGTTGGAGGTTTGTAGGCCAAGTTACGACCAAAACAATGAGACTAGTTCAAATAAAACTAAGACAGAATTATACTACATGTTCCTCTCTTGTTATAGTCTACTTCCATGCAAAGAAACATCAAAGTAACACCAAGACACCATTGATCTTAAATACATCCATCCCACTTAAAAAACTCAAAAAAATTAGAAATTTAAGCTAGGAAAAATTACCAATTTCCCCTAATCTTTTAGGTGTTTGATGAATACTTCAAGATTCCTCCAAACATCATCAAATTCCATTAAAAAAATGACCACACTCTTCTTCCTCTATCTTTGGCCAATCACCCTTGGCTTCTCTTCTTTTCCCTTTCTTTTATGGCCTCTCATGTTACTCTCTCATCACTCTCACAATTAACACTTGAAAATGAAGCAAAATGTCTTACTTTTTACTTTTTATACTCATTTAATGGATTCCAGATGTCATCTTCCTATTGGTTCTCTTCTAATGACTCATCAATCCACTAACTTCTTGTAAAAAGACCAAATTGCCCTTTAATGCATTTAATTCACCAACTAACTAAATTAAATCCTAAAAATATTCCACAACCGTCTTATCATCAAATTGACCGTGAAATACTCTAAGTAGGGTCAATACTTATTGACTAGAGGTTTTAAAAATTTTCTAATGAGTTTAAAATCAATAATGACCATTATTTTCCAAAAAGGACATTTTAGTCCTACACTTTTGAAATTCCCAAAAGTCATCTGATCGGACTTATTTTTGTTCCGTTTCAGTATTATTGGACTTTAATACTTATTCTAGATAATTTCAATATTTTAGGGTTGAGTCCCCCAAAAATCATTATTCATCTGAAAATACTATTCACCGAATAGAAAAAATTATATTTAATGAAAGGAAAGGTTCGAGATTTTACAATCATCCCTCTTTATACAAATTTTGTCCTCAAATTTTAACTAAACATATATGTTTAAAACAGGTGGAGATATCGTGTATGCATTTGCGGTTCAAGCTCCCATGTAGCTTCATCTACCATGTGATTCCTCCACAGTTCCTTTACCAAAGGAATGATTTTATTATATAGAACTTGTTCTTTACGGTTAAGGATCTATACTGGTTCCTCCTCAAAAGTCAAATATTCCTTTAGGTTCATTGGTTGTGCTAGGATTTCATGGAAGTGTCTAGTAGGTATTTGCAAAGCATAGATACATGGAAGACGTGAATCCTTACAAGCTCATCTGGTAGCTTCAATCAATATGCCACAGACCCAATTCTTTCTGTGATCTCATACAGTCTCATGAACACAAACTTAACTTATCACGTTTCCTAAATCGAAGTACAAATTTCTAAGGGGAAATCTTGAGAAAAATTCTATTTCCAATTTCAAATTCAAGATACTTGTGATGATTATCTGTATAGCTTTTCTGCATATTCTAGGTTATCTTTAATTTGTCCCGAATAAAATTTTATTTGTTGTCATATGTACAAGCTCAGGACCAATCAGTTTCCTTTCACCTACCTCATCCCAACATACTAGTGTTTTGCATTTTCTTCCATAAAGTGCCTCATAAGGGGCTATATCAATATTGACCTGATAATTGTTATTGTATGCAAACTCTATTAGTGGTAGGTGCATATGTCAACTGCCCCTGAACTCTATGACTTAAGACCTAAGTATATCCTTAAGTGTTTAGATAGTCCTTTTTGACTGTCCATCCGTCTGGTGTTGAAAGGAAATTCTAAACTTTAAGCGTGTACCTAAGTCTTTCTGTAAGTTGGGCCAAAATCTTGATGTATACCTAGGGCACGGTTTGAGAAAATAAAAATCAGCATGCCATGGACTCTCGCTATCTCATCCATATAAAGTTGGGCTAACCTGTTTAAGGGATAATCATTCCTGATTGGAAGAAAATGTGCGGACTTTCTTAACTTGTACATTATCACCCATATAGCATCATGCCCCCTTTGACGTGGAAGTCCTACTACAAAGTCTATAATAATCTTCTCCCACTTCCATTCTAGGATAAGGAGGGCTGTATTAACTTGCAGTCCTCTGATGTTTTGCTTTTACCTGTTGATGGGTTAGACTTAGAAACAAATTAAGTTATTTCCTTCTTCATCTCTCTCCACCAATAGTGTTCTTTGGCAGTGTAAACTGAAGAGTGAGCTTCCTCTAAGATCTCTTTCTTTAATTCTTCTATATTTGGTACATATAATCATTGCCCAGTCTCAACTTGTCTTCAACTTCATTAATTGCAAATCTTGTTTCTGTCCCTCTCTAATCTGATCCATCAAAATGGGACAAATATAAAAGGTAGCAATTAATGTCCTGAGTCTGCCATGTCTAACCTCACTCTTAAAAACCTCATTTCCACTACAAGTGGAAGATATATCAACTTCAGTTGTGCTAGTGAAATGGTAGGTCTCCTAATTAAAGCATCAACCACTACATTGCCTTTTTCAGGGTGGTACTCTATCGTGCAATCATAATCTTTTATTAAGTCCAACCACCTACTCTGCCTCATGTTTAGTTCCTTCTGAGTGAATAAATATTTTAGACATTTATGATCCGTGAAAATCTTATAGGGAATGTCATGCAAGTAAGGCCTCCAAATTCTCATTGAAAAAACCATTACTACTAACTCTAGATTATGGGTGGGGTAGTTCTGCTCATGCTTTTTCAATTGCCTAGAAGTATATGTTACAATATTATCATTCTGTATGAGTACACACCCTAATCCCTATCTCAAGGAATCACTATACACTATAAATCCATTAGTCCCTGTTGGTAATATGAGTATGGAAGCTGTCGTCAGCCTTTCTAGTAATTCATCAAAACTTCATTGACAAGCATTTGACCACTCAAACTTCTCCTCTTTTTCAAGTCAACTTGGTCAGTGGGGTTGTTATTATGGAAAATCCTTCAACGGATTTCCTATAATAGCCTACTAATCCAAGGAAACTCCTGACTTTCGTCACAGTTGTGGGAGGTCTCCAATTAGTAACAACTTCAATCTTTTGGGGATCCACACTACAACTGAGATGACATGACCTAAAAAAGCAACCTTGTTTAGCCAAAACTGGCACTTACTAAACTTAGCATATAGTTGGTGCTCTCGTAGGACTTGTAATACTATCCTTAGGAGTTTTATATACTCCTCATAACTGCCTGAGTACATCAATACACCCTATTTATCTAGGTACTCTCAAAACACCCTATTTATCGAATCCATAAAACCAACTGGATCATTCATTAATCCAAAGGGGATAACTAAGAATTCATAATGCCTGTACCTAGTCCTCAAGGCAGTTTTCGGAATATCTTCACTACGAACTTTCAACTGATAATAACTTGATTTTAAATCAATCTTTGAATACACCTTGGATCTTTGTAACTAATCAAATAAATCATCAATCATCAGGAGCAGATATTGGTTGCGAACTGTCACTCTGTTCAGTTGTCTTAAGTCGATACATGTTGATGGTAAAACCTATCTACTTGTTTTACGCTCAAAAACCGCAAGTGAACAAGCAGTGACTTGTAGTAAAAAGAGTGAATATCGATCCCACAGGGATTGATGCCTAGACACCACTTAATTTAGACACAACTTTGTTTAAGAAACTAAATTATGAAATGCAAATAATCTGGAAAATTAAAT
>JAOTAY010000009.1:7801638-7812476 GCA_025629805.1 Erythroxylum baracoense | reverse complement strand
GCAAACTGAGCATGTTAACCCATCAATAAGAAAATTTTCAAATGAAGTACTGATGAAAGCATGTTTAGTATGTACACAAGATTTGTTGATATTATTAATGCTCTCAAAATTCTTATAAATACCTATATTAATGTTAAAACGATAAGAAAGTTACTTAGTCGTTTCTGATGACAAGGAAAACTAGAGTAACAACTATACAAAAAGCCAAGGATCTAATAATACTATATTGAAGGAACTCATTGGACCTTTCCTCATATATAAATTGAAAATTTAAGCGACGTAAGAAGAAGCAATGTTTCCAAAAAAGGAATTAGCATTCAAAGTCTCAAGGGAGGAATCAAGCGAAGAAAATAAATCTAAAAGTGAAAGTGATGATGAAGGCCTCACATTTATTACTGGAAAATTCAAGAATTTTTTAAGGAGAAAGAAATTCTCTAAACAAAGGACTTCAAGGAAGGAAAAGGTGATTCAAAATGTAAATCCTCTAATATTATTTATTTTGAATGTAGTCAGTCATATGATCACAATATCCTTTATCAAAAATAATGACAAGTATGAGAGAAAACAATAAGAAGGAGAAGAAGGATAAAAACAAGCAGAAAGGACTTAAAACCTTAAAATGTGATGAAATAAGTGAATCTAAAAATGAGCATTTGGGAGGAGAAATAACTTACAAATGCTTTTTGACTAAGGACAATGATGAGTTAATATCCGACTCTAATTTGTGTGATAATGTGATTTGACATATGATAAAATAATCGAAAGATTGGAAATCATGAAAAAAAGAAAAAATATTTTCCAAACTCAAGATTTCAAAAACATTTGGATACATGCATAAATGAAAATGAAAAGATGAAAAGTGGATCGCATAGCATTAAAACATCTAAAAAAGTGATCATTGATGATAATCATACATTAGACATATTAAAGCATAAAAATGAGACATTGGTAAAGAAGATCAGTGTTCTTAATGATACATTAAATTCAATAAAGGGAGTGAAAATTTAGAAAACATGCAAGAAGCTTAAAAGAATTTCAATAATAGGGCATAATATTGGGTACACTTGTGGGAGTGTAGTCAACATCAATACTATATTTCTTAAGGGAGAACATATCGATACAAATATCTAAACAAACAAATGCACGTAAAATTTAAATTAGGCACACCCTAAAATCAAGCCCCATGATTTCATATATAAATTTATACCTAGGTAGAGGTTTTATTACTTTTATGGAAAGAATGGGCGTAGCTTCTATGATAACGTACAAACTTGCTCCTGCCCTTTTAGGTCTTAAAGAAGTATATATCAAGCCTCCATTTATAGTAGGCATCACAAATGGTAGTTTATGTTAGTACTCTAGGAGAACATTCAACACGTTAATATCTAAAGGAAGTTACCCCCTTATATATACACGTATAAAAGTCCAAAAAACAAATTTAAGTTTCGATATTATAAGGCTAACTTTCATCGTTTATAAATAATATACTGTCATTTTATAGTAAATATACACATGATGAGAGATTTTGCTTCGTAAGACAAAAAAAAAACAAGTAAACCTTGGAAATTTTGGTTAAAAAGATGAAGGAGAGTAATAATCAAAGACTCAAGCTCATTTGGGTGCCTAAAACAAATTGAATTATTTATTTTGTAAGGTTATAAGAAAAAGAATAACAAATGGTATGCAATAATGATGTTAGTCATAGAATTTAATATTTTTAAAGAGTTTGTGCATTTTATTTTAATGAACTCTTGTATCTAAGAGAAGTCTTGAAGAAGGCGACTTAGGTATATTTAAGGGTTCAAAAAATGTCTTAGAAGAAAACAAGAATGCTCATCAAGGAAAATAAGAAGGATGAGAAGCTTTCAATGGACAGAAATTCAAGAAGAATCATCCTCCAAAATAAATCATATGTGATGTTCAACATAAGACAATTATTTAATCTCATTTTAGAAATATTTCTTTGAACCAAAGGCTATAAGTGAATTCCTTAGTGATGATAGAAATTTTATATTAAGGGTCTATTACATTCTCCTACTAGTCAATGAATATAGAGCATTGGTTGACCATTGTTGCTTTTAGGAAAGAAGAATTGAGTTTTAGAAAGTTTGTAACAAGAATGGATCATGAGTGCGGTCGAACACTCTTACACTAATCAACCAGTAGCCTAAGGTGGTGAACCAGTCTTAACATTTTTAAGCTTTTCTTCTCACCTTTTCATCTATTCTTCATAACATTCTCCTTTTTGGTCCTAAACTCTCAAAATCTAGTCCTATCATTTTAGACTTACTTTACGGTTTAAACTTCATTTGAATTCTTAGCTCCTTTTCAGATTAACATTAATTCCTTTTAAATTTTGGACTTTTATGGTGTTTTGGATTAACATTAATTCCTTTAAAATTTTGGACTTTTATAATGTTTATGTTCTTCAAACTGTTTTTATAAAATTATATTAATCATACAACTATTTAAGAATCGATTTTTATTGTAACAAATTTGTCATTTTAGAATTTCAAATTTAAGTATTTTATTCTATCATTACTTTTAAACTTTTAGGGCTTTCATCATTATACTCTTTTATGAAATTAATGGTTGTATATTTCAATTAAGTATGCATTTTTACAATTACAACTTCTAATCCAATCAAAACTTCTTATTATTTTTGCTCCAATCGAACTTTTTAGTTTAGGCATAATAACTGAATTAGGGATTTTCAATTTCTTTGACTTTTCTCAATTTGATTGTTTATAAATGCAATGAAGGGATTCTTGAATGAATTTTTTCCCAATTACAATTAACTGTTAGTGCTTTGATGGAGTTTGAGTTTGCGGTATAATTAACTATTAAAATTTGGAAATTTTTTAACTTAATAAAATTTGTAACATTTATTATATTGATAAGAAGTAATATAAGAACAAGATGTGACCATAACTTAAGAAGATAGTTAAAGAAGATGATAAAGAAAAGTTGAAGTTTGCAACCTTTAAAGTGAAGATCAAGTCAAGAACAAAAGAAGATCAAGGCACATCAAGGTCATTCTATATTTCGTAATATTAATTGTAATTTCATATAGTCAATTTTATAATCTTAAAGGCTCATTATGTATAAATATTTCTTTTTCTTTTTGAAAAGTAAGTAATGAATTAATTCAAAAGGTGGAAATTAGAAAATGTATAAAGTTACATCTCCTAAGAATGGAGCTCAAACTAATGAAGAAGGTATATAGATGGATACATCCAACAACATCTTTTCAGAGATGTTTAATTGCATTTTAATAGCATTAGACATGAGTAGATGATTGGTATTGATCATGATAGTCATCCTTAGTTTAAGTCATAAATGGCTCCAGCTATATTCTTTGAACTCTTAAGCCTTACCAAAGAATTTGGTATTTCTCATTCTCCAAATATAGTGCACCAATATAGCAAAACTAGTTTTGAAGAAGCTCTGATCTTCTCTATTAGGCTATCTTAATTTGCTAACCAAAGCTAATGTATTCATCCAGCTAAGATCCCTATCTTGCAATCCAAAGATATTAAGAAAAGCACCCTATAGTTGTTGGGTTTGAGGACATTTGAAGAATATATGATCTAAGGTTTCAACTTCCTTAAAGCATAAAATGTAATTTGTATTCATAATTTGGAACTTAGTACTATCCCTGGTTCCTAATTTGTGTAGAGCAACTAACCGTAAGATGAAAGAGTGAGCTGGAGCAGTACCTGATCCCCATATCAATCTATAAAGTGGAAACATGATTATAGGTCCAAGCAACAATTCTTTGTATGATTGAGTTGTAAATTTGTGAGACTTGTGGAGCTCTCATTTAGTCTCATCTTCTTGTGTTTGATTTGGGAGGTATGAAGGCCATTGCTCAACAACCCAACTAACTCCTCTGCACATATAGAACGACTATTGCCAACTGTTATTCCAAATCTTATCTTATTGTGTTTATGTTAAAGAACACAAAAAGATAAGATCTGGAATAACAATTGGCAATGGTCGTTATATATGTGTAGAGGAGTCAGTTAAAGAACATAAAAAGATAAGATGTTTTTGTGTTCTTTAACATGAATACATTGGTATTTGTATACATTTAGTGATAATGTTGATAAGATTAGATCTTATCATATCTTAGAAAATGTAAACATAATGATAAGTTAATGATACTAATTGAAGTAATTACAACAAAATTATAAGACTAGGAGGAAGATGATTTTCTATTAAGGAGCTTGTGATGTAAATGTAGAAAAGCACTGGAACCCAAAGACTTTGCCAATATATCAACAATTGCCGAGATGCAGGGACATGACATATGAAGAGAGATTTCTTTACTACTAAATCACGAACAAAATGAATGTTAATTTCAATATGTTTGATACGAGCATGAGAGACGAGATCTATAGTAAAGAATAATACGATAGTGGCTTAATGTCAGAGAAGCCAATTTCACCAAGTAGAGAGTTGATCCAACATAATTTAGCAGTAGCTAAAACAATCCTTTTGTATTATGCTTCAGTGCTAGATCTTCCAATAATAGGCTACTTTTCAGAGCTTCAAGAAATTAAAAATGATACAAGGAAAATGTAATAATTAGATGTAGATTAGCAATCTTTTGGAAATCGAGCCCAATCAACATTAGAATAAGCATAGAGTGTTAAGGAGGTATGTTAGGTTAAGTGAAGACTATGGGATGGGGTAGATCGAAGATATCAAGGATACCTTTAACAACTATACAATAGACGTCAATGGGTTAATGTAATAATTAGAAAATTTTGTTAATTGCAAATTGTATGTTTGGTCTTATGAGACAAAGGTATTGAAAGGCACTAATAGTACTGCAATATTTAGTAAGGCCAGAAAGGGGTAGACTATGATTTTTTGAAAGTAGTAGGAAAGGAGTAATGGGCGTGGAGACAAATTTGGAAGATTCAAGATAGGTGCATAAAGAAGATAATGAGTATATTTAGATTGGGTAGAAGTAAAATGGTGAATGTAAATATGGCTTCAATATGAAAGAAGTAGTGAAGGGTACCAAGATCTTTGATAGTAAAGGCAAAGTGAAGTTTATGAAGGATTGTTTGAATTAATTGTTGTGAAGAGTCTTTCAATATGATATCAGTCACATAAACAAGGGGAAAGATAGTATGAGTGTTTATGGAGTGAATGAATAGGGAATTATCAGCTTTCAATGAAGTAAATCTATGGTCAACAAGTCTATGATTTAATTTGTGAAACTCGGATCTAAGGGCTTAGTTTAGACCATAAAATTCTTTATGAAGATAATATACATAATAAGGATGATGAGAATCAATAAATCCTGGTTGTTAATGCATAAAAATATGTTATTGTAAGTTCCTATATAGAAAGGTATTGTTAATATCAAGTTGATAAATTGTCTAATTTTTAGCTAAAGCAAGAGTAAGAATGAGGTAAATGGTGGTTGGTTTGACTAGTAGACTGAAAGTGTTAGTATATTTAAGGCTGAGAGATTGGTGATAACCTTTGGCAACTAAGGAGCTTTATAGTGATTTAAGGAGTCATCAAGATTAAATTTGGTTCGAAGATCCATTTACAACTAATAATATTCACACTTAAAGGAGGAGGAATAGGGGACTAAGTATTGTTTTGGTAGAGAGCTTTGAACTTATCAAGTATCGCTTGCTAAAAATGAGAAAATTTATTTATGTGAGTAAAGGAAATAGGGTTTAGATCAGGAGAGGAAGCAATAGTGGTATTGTAAGTAATGTGATCAGGAAAAGTTTTTATCTTTCAAGTGCGGTTTTGATTACAAGTAATCATTGAATGAGAGGATGATCGGGGTGGTTGAGTGATGGATGGTAATGTCAGAGGAAAGATGGCGGAAGGAGTCGGTGAATTAGGAGTATTGGAAACTGATGTAAGATTGGGTTTTGGTGGAAAAGTATATGGTAATTGGAATTGTAGTGGTAAAGGTAAATAAGTGGTAGGAGAAGAAGGAGAGGTATGTAGGAGATTACGGAATTGAGCTTGAAGAAATTTAACATGTCAAGAGATATAGATTTTTCTTGTGGAAGGGTTAAAATATCTATATCTTTTATAATTGGGAGCATATCCAAGAAACATATATGGAAAATATTTTGGTATGAGCTTATTTATTCTAGTTTAACTGAGAAAGGGTTAGTAGGTACATCCAAAAACCCAAAGATGATTAAGGTTAGGAGGTGTATTAGATAGAAGTTCATGGGGAGATTTGAAATTTAAGATATATGACAGTAGTAGATTGATGAGGCAAATAGTTGTGAAAAAGACATTAAACCAGAAGCATCTAGGAAGAGAGCTATGAATAAGACAGGTGATTTCTATTCCATTGATGTGATGAATTTTGTGTTCAATAACACCATTCTATGATAGGGTATAAGGATAAGAAATACAAAAAAATAATGCTAAGAGTGGTAAGAAAATTAGCAAACGATCATTTGGTGAGTTCAAAACCATCATTACATTAGAACATTTTGATGTTAGTGGAAAGTTTACAACAATGACTTTGAAAGATTGGAATTTTTGTAAGGCTTGAAGAGAAAAAAATCTAGATGTATCTACTAAAACAATCAATAAAGAATATAAAATATTGTCAACTAGAAATTGATAAAAAGAGTGTTGGTCCCTAAATGTCATAGTGAATAAGCTTAAACAGTTTAGTACAGACTCTACTAGATGTAAGAAGGGGAAGACAATAGATATAAGGGGCAATTGATACTAGTACTAGGCACTTAAAGTGGAGAAAATAATCTTGAAAAGGTGTTATTACATGTATGAACGAGACATTAATGCCAGATGCGTGGAGAAGCTTGATAAAGGCCATTGAATTTATGAAATAAACAGGAATCTTTAGGGGAATAGAGATTATTATAGATGCTTCCCATGAGAAGTGGAAGCTTGGTGAAAAGGTCCTTCACAATATAACCAGAAAAATTAAATTAAATTAAACAAGAATTCCCTTTAATAAATTTTGTAACAGAAAGTAAGTTTTCAATAAAATTAGATACAATGGCAATATTATGTAAATATAAGGGTCAAAGAGTTGTAGGCAAAGTTAAAGAGCCCGCAGAGGGCATGGAAAAAGTATTACCATTCCAATAACCACTTGATTAATGCATGATATGGTTGAATTGAGTTAAGAATATTTGTATCGGGTGTCATGTATGAAGAAGTTGTATTCGGAAGCCATTTGATAATTTTACTAGAGGAATATGGTGATGAATTTTTGATAAGTTGAATGTTTGAAGTATAGAAAGCGGGTTAAAGTTATGTCGAATTATAGGGAGGGTTAGAAGAATTGTTCACAGATTGCATATATCAGAAGCGATAGATAGCAGCTAATGCATAATTTTTAAAGGTAAATTTGACATTTTAGGAGCACATGACTGGAATTAGGTCAAATTTTGATATTAGAGGATGGGTTGGTTAAAGGATATTAGGCTGGGCCATAGAGTTTGGATTGGGCAGATTGTAGTTGGGGTGGTATGGGGAGTTATATGGTGGTTAAGGGCATAAAGGTTTGGGTTGGGTCCAGGAGAAGGGCGAAATGACCGGGAGAATTCTCGAAGGTTAGTAGATGTTGTTTCTAGGATATAGAGTGTTCGCCGTTGTGAGCCGAGTTGCAGTCTCCATAAGCTGCAACGAACACCGTTTCTGGTGGAGCTTGATGGAATGACAACAAGACCTGTTTGTGAAGTAGGAGTTCGGCTCACAATTCAGAGAAAGACGGAGGCGTTTTTTATTTTCCATTGCGGTAATGAAGACTCGTAGTCAAGAAGGAGACTATTGATGGTGAAGAGGACCAAATCATCAGACGACATTGGATCTCCGATTGCTACAAGGTCTTCAGTTGTAGAGGTGGTGGTCGTAAGGTAATTGGTAAAGGTGGAATCTCCTTTTCTAGTGGTGTGAAGTCATCGGTGAATCAGAGATCGTTGAGCTGTTGTTTGTTAAAGGAAGTAAGTTTTGAGTGAAATCCAGAGGCTTAGAGCAATGTCACAGTTGAGGCCAAGGATGCCACAGTAAACAAATTTATCCTTTTTCAGCTAGTCCGAGATTTCTGCTGAAGGATGACGGACTATTGGTGCTTGAAAACAAAGGGTTGGACATGTTTCCTAAAAATTTGGGCTAGATAGTGGGCCTAATGGTCCAACTTGCCTAGCCGACTAAGCAAAACCCTAAAAATTTTCCGTCTTCCTTTGCGTTCCTTTCTATATAAGTGCATTAATCTTCTTTCAGGTATGGGCTGCCGCGTAAGATAATCATCGGTTTGAGCTTCTCGGTTTCAAGTCTAACTGCCAAAACAATACTTCCCACCTCCATACAATAAGTGGTTTTTTTATATACTCTTGTTGTTCTCTCGCCTTCCTATTTCTTTTCCAGTGAATGGAGCAAGTCAGCTTCTTGGCTGGATCTGAGCAATGAAACGGTCCGGTCAATTGAAATTATAAACTTGCGACATGGAAATCAAGTCCAGTATCACTCGCCTGAATTTGATATCCTTTCTTTTGATTTTTTGGGCCCTTTTATTACTGGCACAGTTTTGTCTCTGGTTTTGTTTTTAGTTGTAAATAGGATTTCAGCTTCTTTCTTAGGTAATTTCGGAAGCAAACGCACTCTGTCCCTTAACTCCAACAAGTGTTTTGAGGCAATTTCTTCGTTTGCTATATTAAGAGCTATTTTGTTATCCAACTTACTCGCCCATACGATATTTCACCTCTATGATTGATCTTCTGGGCACATGGTTGGATTACATACAAAATCAAACTCTCCTCCCTTTTTTTGACATTTCAGTTCCTCGAAACGCGACTTCAGTTTCCCTAACATTGCACAAAATATACTCTTGTATAATATAGCTTGGTAAAAGCTGGATTTCTTCTCGTGCTGTTAGTGAATCCTCCAGCCCGTTCAAGCTCACTTCATACTCCCCCAGACTACAATTTTTTGGGTACAGCGAGCGCAGGAGTTGGTATACCTGAAGTCCGGACTCTCCGCAATTCCTAAAAAGGAAGACCGAAAATTTAGGGGTAAATGAAGGAGGGCAGCCTATTTTTACAAATAAGGAGGCTGTATGTCATGGCCCTCCTTAGATTTTAACAAAGTGGGGAGTGTTTTTGCACCTGATATGTTGATGACTTTTCGAAAGAGGAGTAAATGAAAATGAAATGGGCCAAAGGCTTAGGTTGTGGATTCTTTAATTTAATATAATTATGTCAAAGGTTTAAATTTTTTTATTTAATTTATCAAATTATGAAGTTGAAAGTACTTGATCCTTCTGGGATTAACTTCCAAGCTCAAGCAAGTGGTTTGCAAGAAGCAAAGCCACGATAAACTTCACGAGGAGTCAAGTAAATATCATCTTAAGCATGCCTTTGATGCCAAGTGTAGTAAACGAAACAACGATGGTGAGGAAAAATGTAATGATAATTCATGATTTTTTATCACAAGTATGAGTAGGGTTCAAGTTTTGGAATGTACAATGTATAATTGTATTAGACAGGGCAACTTCTATTATCAGCAATGAAACGTCAGCTACAACTAGCATAATGGGATTTTGATACACGTTACGTCCTGCTACCCGAAAGGGCAGAATTACACGGGGTCCAATCATAAGAATGACGCAGTAAGAAGCTAGCATACTGAGGATGGACTTGCAGCAGATGGTTCAATTAAGAACAAATTAGCACATATATTTCAGCATCAAACAGATAAGCATCGACACCTTTTTTTTTTTTCCAATTTATATCATCCACGTGATTATATGAGATTATATTTATATAAATAGGTAGATGAGATGAATTGGAACAAGTGGAATAGAGAGGTATTTGGAAACATCTCATAGAAAGCAAAGGGTAAAGCTATAGCAGTGGACTGTAGAGATGTTAATATTGGTCCAGCCCAATTTATGGTCAACAAGCTTTACCGGTCAAACCGACCTACAGGTCAGGTAGGTATGGCTCGTGGACTGGCAGGCTGGGTCATGGCCCTTGAAGCACAGGCCACGGGTTGGGATGAATGAGTCTCGGGTCGGCTTGTAGCCTGTGGAAACGTGGACGGGCCAGTCGGACGGGCCCGTCTGTGGCTTATGATCCACCCACCATCTAAACATATTTTAATAAATATTTAATTATTTATTAAATTAATTAATTAATAATTTTAGTAAATAAAAAATTTGTAATTAATATAATTCATAATTCTAATAGTAACTTTTAATTTATTAACTTATTAACTTTTCATATAAAATTTTAATTAATTGAATTAAATGTCCTAATTAATCATACCATTACATACATCTTAATAATTTTATTATATCATAATTAATTAATTATATGTTATTATAATTTAAGGTTGTCACATAATACATATATTAAAAAAAGGTGAAAATTTTATTAATTTTATGAAACATGAATATATGATATGCTATTAACTTTTCATATAAATTTCTAATTAATTAGATTAAATATCGTAATTAATCATACCATTATATACATCTCAATAACTTTATTATATCATAATTAATTCATTATATATTATAATTTAAAGTTGTCACATAATACATATATTAAAAAGAAAAAAGGGAAAATTTATTAATTTTAAGAAACATGAATATATGATTTCTTTATAACTTTTCATATAAATTTCTAATTAATTGGATTAAATGTCCTAATTAATCATACCATTACATACATCTTAATAACTTTATTATATCATAATTAATTCATTATATATTGTTATAATTTAAAGTTGTCACATAATACATATATTAAAAAGAAAAAAGATGAAAATTTTAATAATTTTATGAAACATGAATATATGATTAG
>JAOTAY010000009.1:7780425-7801538 GCA_025629805.1 Erythroxylum baracoense | reverse complement strand
GCTAGGGCAAGAGCAGTACCAGGATGGGTGACCTCCTGGGAAGTCCTGCGGAAAAACAAAACCGTGAGAGCCCGAGGCCCGAGAGGCTGAGGCTCAAAGCGGACAATATCTGCAAGCGGGTGGTCTGGGCTGTTACAAGTTAAGTGGAAGTTGGTGGCAGTCCAAAGTGCTCTAACAGTGGTAGCAGGAAGAAGAAAAACCTTAATTCTATTATTCTTTTGGAACAAATAAAGGCTATGTGTGAATCTTCTCTAATTGGTTTGTAAATAACATGGAATTATTTTTCAAAAGCTAAAGTTTGTTTGATAAAACCTTAAAGTAGTTTAGTTAGTAGACTGATGGCCAATAACTACTGAATAAAGTGTTGGTTTATGGTGTACATTTATTCAATTAGTTGTAGTTTAGTAATATAATTATTTACATATATTCTTTATCGTATATATATTTAGATGTATTTGATAAAGTCCATAGGATAAATATACATTGCAAATAAAATTATAATGAGATTATAATTATCATATCTATATTACATTTATATATTATTTATAAATTATTCATAATTATTATTCTATTGAAACCATACACTAATGAAGCACAAAAGACTAGCACACATTATGTTTCTTTCTTATGGAAGAAGTTGTCGATCTCATAGACTAAAACATATACTTAAACAAATGTATGAGTGTTTGTTGAAGAACAAGTTCACTGAACTGATCATACATGATAATTCTATTTGGAATATTACTTGTATGTCTATGAAAATTCTTATTGTGATGATTGTATAAGTGATACTTTAGTTTGGGATACCCAATGTATCTTATATAGGGATTGTTATGATTTAATACTACTTATGACCTATTCTAGTCAATAGTAGCTCAGTCGGTAATCATTTGATATAACATGAACTATATAGCAATAGATGAGTGATCAATATAGGATTCATCTAAAGTGTTTAGGAAAAATACTCTATGGTTCTTGATTATTATTAATTTAAGAAATCCTAGATCATGGTGAAATGACACTTTAAAAATGGTTCTTAAATGTCATTAATTGAATCAATTACTAATGGTAGAGAACTAACATGATTAGACTCAAATATAGTTGACATCAATTATATGCTTCATGTATAATCAGAAAATTGTGGATGAAAAAAAATAATTTATACAAAAAAATTATGCATAGAAAGATTAGTCAAAATTACTTTGACATTTGTAAATATTTGAGTAGTTATAACATATTGTTAGACATCAATCTTGATATATAGATATCAATGATTTAATTAGAGAATTAAAAATAAATCAAAGGAGTATAATTTATCTAATCTTAAATATGATTTAGGCTTATAATTTATATCCATTGCTAACATATTTTAAAACCCTATGAGTTACAGATAAAGAATGAGTTGAAGAGATCTTTAAGCAGAAAGAGTCATAAGCTGCCATCAGCCGTTGATAAGTTGTGCGCCCAAATAAAGCAGAATAAAATTTCGTAATATGCCGACCCAAGACGTCTGCATCGCTCACCCAAGTGTCATTCACCTTCAATCCCAAGATTAAATTTTGGTGTCGTCGGACCATGGTTGTTAAGTGAAAGAACTTAGTATTCATTTCCCCATGTTGCACCCGATCCAATCGTGATTTTTGAAACCATAACAATTCTTCTTAAAAAAAAGATGTTGACGCTCAGCCTGTAAGCAAATCTCAAGCTTTTGAAGGAAGTTCGAACTCCCATAATTAGCACAGCTTTGAATCCCCTAAATCCTTGCCAGTAACCAACGTTTCTTTTTGTGAATATTCTCAAAAACTTCAGTTGTCCATATAGTAACTGCTTTTGTTATTGCCTCAATTGCCTTTGGCAAGGAACCCTCTCCCTTCTCCTATGCCGACAAAAACTTGACCGCAAAATCTGGGTGCAACAACCAGGCTGCTTCAAAATGAAGGGGCTTGTGTTTTGGGGAAAAATGCCCACTAAGGAAGTTGATAAAAAGAGGGTGGTGATTCGAACAAAGGCAAGGAAGCACCATAACTTTGGCATTTGGATTTGAAGAGAGGGTTGCCGCATTCCAAAGCAGTCAGTCTAGTTTCTCTTGAAGAATAATACGACCCCTGATACGTTTAATCCAAGTAAAACGACACCCCGACGAACCAGCATCTAACAACTCACAAGCCTCCTTTCGCTCTCTAAACTTCAGAATTCTATTGAAACATCCACATTTCCATTATGGACGCTCCATCGTTCATCAAAAGCAGCAAAGTCATTAAAGTCCCCAACGACATACCATGGAGAAGAAATAGTTTAAGAGAATGCAGTCATCTCAGCCCAAAAAAGATCCTTCCATTAATAGCTTGGCATATACACGAAGGATATGATCTGCTATACCAAGTTCATTTCACATCTAGTATGGATACATTGAGAAGAAGAACTAACAATATCCAACTTATAAGAAATAGAATTCCAAAATAAAGCAATCCTACCTGCCCTACCATCTGATGGAACTGCAAAGCAATCAGGAAATTTCAAAATTTTGGCCATTTTTTCCACTCCTAGTAAGTCAGCTTTGATCTCAAGCAAGCAAAGAATATCAACTTTATACTCTTTAATAAGCTCTTTCACTTTTATGTGAAGTTGGGCATATTCCAAATCTCTACTATTCCAAACAATTAACTTCATCTAATAGTGGGACGAATTTCAAGCTGGTTACTGCTAGCATCTACTTACATAGAGTCTCCTTTTGCTTCTGGTCCAGTAACTACATCAAAATTATGTACATTTGGTGGTTCGTTATGAGCCTCCAGATCTGTAAATACTGCAGCATTTCTACCTGTATCCTCCCTATGGCTAGGGTTGGTGGAACTATTGTTTGGATGAGAGTCACAACTGTCCAATGCCTGTCTTGAGCTGGATGGCGATGAGCTCTACTTGCATTTCGACCCAGTTATATTTTCGAAGTGATCTTACTCAATAAGCTCTCCACCATTGACCCCTTCACCACATAGCAACGCCCCATATTTTGGGCATTATTCACAAATTTGACCGTTCATTTGGAGGGGGTTTTTTCTTGCTAGAAGCAACCAGAGTAACACTTGCAGAGTCCCCGGCATTGAAAAAAAAACTGTTACTTGGTAAAGTGTCGAGATGTGGACCTAAATGAAGAGTAGATTTCTCACCTTGACAAGCCACATCTCTAACAACCTTCTTTCCTTTACGGAAAGGATGTGATACACTACCCTTATTTTGCTCCTGAATTCCCTTGAGAGGTTAGTAGATTTAAGCAGATCCAAATCGGTTGTCCTAGCACTCTTTGTATTATCAAGTGCAATCTGAGAGTCGCAACTGGTGATATTTTGGCCTTGGGTCACGGGGTGTTTAGTCCCAGATTGGCCTGGGTTTCTTGTTCACCTTTGCACTAACATCCAAGGGCCGTAAGTTTGGTTCTATAACTCCTCCTGGGTTTCCGGCACAACAGACACCGGAGGCTTTGCCACTGGACTTGACGGCCTGAGTGACAGGCAATCACCTTTTCGATGGCCAAAAATGCTGCACTCAAAGCAAATAAGCGATAACCCTTCATATTTAATAAAGACGTCTTTCCTTTCATCCTTTAACTTTGGTTTTAATGGCTTAGACAGATCTAGTTCCACACATACAGTAGCAAATCTTCCTTGCATGTCGTCTTCAATAATGTGATCAATCTTGATGAGGCGACCCACCTTCTTACCCATTTTCTTAAGCGCAATCAAATTAAAATACTGCACGAGAATGTTGGGAAATATGATCCAAGTAGTAATCTGCTCAATTTAGTTTGAACTAGGCATAAAATTAGGATTCCATTGACTAAAGGTTAAGTAGTGGCCCCCGATGAGCTAGGGCCCTCCTTCCAAAATGTGTTCATAATAAGCTTTCTTTTGGAAGCGGATAATAAAGTAATCGTGCGCTAAGTCAGTGACTCTGTAATCCCCTTCCAGTTTTCACAGGTGAGGAATCCGAGCAGACAAAGTAGAATAACCGAAGACTTTCCCCATTAAATTGACAATCAGGGCATTCCTCCATGGTTTACGCATGACCTCCTTCTCCTCCTTGGAAAAGAAAATGCAATCATCATCGCCGTCCCCCATGGCTTCAGAGTCAGATTCAGCGTCTCCGTAAAATATGCCTTGATGTGGGTCGGAGGTTGCCTAATCCACCCAGTCCCCAGCCTTAGATTTGGTAGCGTCTTTCACCATATCTGAGAAAGATGGTGCCCATGCAACTTCCCTTGTGACAGGTTCTTGATCAGAGTCCCCAGGATCACCAGCTAGTGGGTATCGCCATCGTTTGGACTTTTTTCTAATTCACTAGAGGGCATCCTCAATAAGATGTGTGTTTTGTGTTAAAGCTTCTATTGTCCCCATTCTCATGAATTTCTGCGTATTCTTCTTCGTCATGTTTCTAGGTTATGTGCATGTTGTTATGGAATCAAAAGATGTGCATCTTGTTAAGGTGGATTTCACATATAGGTCCCACAAGTTCAGATGATTAAAGAAAAGAGAAGAAGAAATCGCAATGGGTCCCACATGCAAACAAGTGATGGGTCCCACATGTTCAATGCTGAGTTATGATTTTAATCGGTTTGTTAAAAGAAAACTAGCCAATATTTTAGGAATTAGCCAGTTTTTTATCATAAACGTATACAAACTGGACAAAAAATCAAGCCGATTTGTATTTATTCTAGTCAAATCGGCCTGTTTGATATGGTTTTTAGAACACTGAATAAAAGGTTTAAAAGCGTTACAATTAGATTATGATGGATAAACTAATATAATGAGATTATATTAATTAAGATGAGATCTTAGTTTAATTAATTGTATCAATTATTTTTCTTAATGTGATTAGGACTAGTAATTAAATTGATTCCCATTTAAATTTTAGAAAAGTTGTTTGTAAAATTAAAATTAATTATTTTAAATTAAATTGAAATTAATTAATTAGACTCCTTAAAATTAAGAAATGTATTTTTGTAAGTAATTAAGAAAGGCATTCTTAATCAAAATTTATTTATTTCAAGTTGATTAAAATAAATTGAATTTGTGATTTTATTTGTTTAGAGAATTATTATTCTATTTATTTAGAAATAGTTTCTTTATTTATGACTTTTATTTATTAGTTAATTAAGGAGCTTATTTTAATATTTTAAAATAATTTTCTAACTTATTAAAGAAAATTTGTTAATTAATTAAGAAATCAATCTCTATATAAATAATGTAAAGAAAATTTTTAATTAAATTAAAAGGTTTAGTAATAAAGTTTTAGAGGTATGTTAATATCATATAGATGACAAAATGTAATAATATTTTGAGTTGACTAACATCTCATAAACTTTAATAACATTGAAGACGTATATTAACACCATGATAGCATAATCTAAGAGGTTGCATGAAGTAGAGCTAAAAGGTATAGTATATTGATGAAATTGTTCTACTTGTTTTAGCTTAAAAAAAACATAAACATGACTACAATTGAAGGCATTTGTTATAGAATGAAAATAGTTATCATTAGAAGAAATGATTGCATGACTTTTCTTGCTTGTACAAAGTATAATAGAGATCATATATATTTCTAATTCTTGCTTATGAGTATTTAATATTGAATTTAGATCCAATATTATTAAAATTTTTAAGACATGACAAGAAATAAAATGTTGAGCAAGAGTAGTTGATTAAGATTTATACAAATATTTTATATTTATTGGGCCAAGGTAGATTTATGTTTAACGTAAGTGACAAAATTACAAAGTTGGATAACCGAAACTATTCTTTTATGCCATGTTGGTTATCATTAAGTTACATACAAGGATATATGTATCCTTTTTAATTATGATTAATATGAAACTTGTGAAACTTATTAAGTTGAATAATAACCAAATCAACCTTTAGAGAAAGGATGATGATAGTATTGAATTGTTAAATCTTATACATATGATATTTTAGATGTAATAACAATTTATAAAAGGATAATAATTATATTTCATTATACTACTAATGACTTTATGTGTTATATTCATATTATTAGATGAAATATTGAATTAAAATTTTGAAAAGTTTAATGTGTTTAAATCTAAATAAAAAATAAACATTGGGAATGCTAAATCACTTCGTTGAGATTGATGTAATAAGATTTAAATTTTTTAGTTACCCATAGGGAATGAGATTTTATAATGAATACCTTCATAAGAAAATTCCATAATAGTATGGATTTATGTAAGGAGGAAAGTATATATGGGATATTGTATGGTGTAATATTAATTTCTTTTATATTTATGCCTAGTACAATTACCTACCTTTAGTAATTTTAATTTAAATTAATTAATAGGATTTAAAATATTAGATATAAAATGTTAAGATTTTTAAAAAGTTAAAGTTAATGATTTGGGATTTAATGCTTAGTTGAAGCATATATTATCCACGAAGTTTATAACTAAATTAGAATATAAAAGGTTATGAGATATCTAAATGGTTGGATATATTGCAAACATATTGAACAAATTGTTTGCTTCAATGAATACTTATAAGAGAATAGTTCTCCATGTAAGTAGAAAGAGTAAAATGAAATTTGAAAAGTTCAAATATCATAATAATACATTAATGGAACTAGTGCCTTTGCTGATATATTTGATGTATAGTTAAAAGGAAAAAGGCTACGAAATATTAAAAGATTCACTTTCATAATAGATTTAAAGAGTTTGTTTTGGAGATAATTATGAATTTATCATGTTTACAAGAAGGTTAGTGGGAGTATAGTTGTCCTCTTTAGTAGGAGTATATAGAGACATATTACTCAGAGAGAGAACAATAATTCATATTTTCAATTATTGAAAATATAATTTTCTAAGAACAATTCATATTATATATGAAAAGATAACATCCTATTATACTCTAAGTGCGTAGATAATATACTAAAGGTGTTTAGTATTTGAGATATTTGATACTTGTACAGTATTAAAGATATCTATTATTTTATGTATAAGTTGATATTTGAGTTCAATGTTATAAGAATATTAACTTTAAAAGTAAATCCTAGTTAAGGTATATTTTATTTGGAATAATATTATTTTGAGATTAGAAAGGTTCCAATGTAGCATTAATTGCTAATAAAGCCAAAAACATTTATCATTTAATAGAAATGATTATTTGGATGAGAAATTCTTTAATGAACTTGGAATAGTTCCTTGTATTATTCAGACAGTAATGTACTATAGAACATTAGAGCCATTAGGTATGCAAAAGAAGCTAATATCTCATCAAAGATCTAATTATGTATTTAGGTAGTTTTGTCGAAGTATGGGAAAAGATTGATCGACTTATTATTCTTAAAACAAATATAGTGGGGTGCTTTGATAACATAGATAATGCCTTATTAAATTCCATGGTGGAATTGCGTATATAAGAGGGGAATCCAAGCATTTGTAATCAACTATTATATCTGCTTTTGTTTAAAAACATCTATAAGAGATAAAGAGGGCAATTCTTTTTAGAATTCCTATGGAATCAAACTAAAGTGCTAACGCCCCTTTATCGATACCTTCTTTTTGATATTGATATTGATGCGCTTTTCTAAATTATGAAGATAACTGATGATATGCTGATCTCTACTCTATAGATCTCACAAGTAAGTGCACTTATGAAACTATTGTATAATGTCAGTGAATATCAAGGATTAATCCCACATGGACTATAAGTACTAGTAATAACTTCTTTTCTATTATCTAAATAGTGAATAAGATGATGGTCTAATTAAAATTAAACACAATAATGAATCAGAACACGAATAATAGTAAGATTAATTAATATTAAATAATCTCCCTAGGTAATGATTCCCTTTAAGATTTCGTAAGTATTATCCCTTTACCATTTAATTCCATTATTGATCATTGGATTGTGAAAATTCTTGTCTTATATTAATATCTTTCTTAAGACTATTGACAACTAATCTTTAGTTAATTAATTGAAGCCTTTTTCTTGTTAAAATTCCTAAGATTGCATTACTCATTTCGTAAATTTCACTATTAGGTTTGACTCAAATCTTGAGGATTTATGTCGACCTATCTTTAAGTTTGAATACAACTCTTTCTAATTATGGTAAATCTATTTATACAAAAGGATTTCTCAATATCAATCATATAAACTTAAACATTGAATTAATAATAAAAATGCATAATTGAATTGTCATGAATCAAAAAATCAAATTGAATTAAATAAGAATCAAAATATCTATAACTTAAGGTTCATCATATCTAGACACTAAACAAACTTAGTTCATAAATGTAGAAAACAATACAAACATCAAAAGTTCAAAAGCATAATTAAAAAGAAAAAAAATCCATAGGATATATATATATAAACACGAAACTTTGATGAAAGGTTTCTCTCCATTGGATATCTAAAGTAATATTCATATTCTCTTCATCCTAGGTTCATAATTGAGTCAACTCTAATTTTTGTGTCTAACTCTATCTTTAATTGCTTCTCCTTCATCTCCTCTTCATAATTACCTTTTATATTGCGAAAGTAGGGTTTTTGGAATATATACAATCAATACCTTAAAATCTCAAATTTACACATTTGTGATCCTCCATGGAAGTCGAGTATTGTTCAATGGCTACAACCAATTGTAAGTTGAAATGGCTTAAAGATTTAATTAAGTCATTGGGTGTTCCATATAGTGGACAAAACATATTGACGTCAACTCCCACTTTGTTCGTGATGAGAGATAATGCGAAAACATTTCCACATCTTATAATCAAACCATGAATCAATCAACTGACATTTTGACCAAGGCATTAGGACGACAATAGTTTATTTACTTTCTTGACAAGATGGGTATTTAGAACATTCATACTCCAATTTTAGGGAGAGTGTTAGTCAATTGTATAGTGTCCACTTTAGGAACATAAATTAGGTGTCAATTATTTTAGGTGTATTATAGGAAACAAATTATTCTTGGTATATGTGTAGGAAGTTGATTGCTCCATTTTAGGCGAATGATAGGAAGGCATAGCTTTATATATTGATGTACATAAAGTTGTATTGGGAATCAATAATAATCAAATTTCAGTATACCATAACAGTATGAAATTCTCAGCATATGAATAAATATTGTTCCTTCTAGTTTTATTTAAGGAAGAAAAACACATAATAAGCACATTATTCCCATTTCTAGCTTCGAGATATAGAAATCTTAGATGTGGAAGAGCAGGTAGGCGTAACGAGTTTCTAAGGCTTGCGGTTGATCCATTTGGAGATGGAGAAATGAAACTTCTTGCTAGAGACGGCTTCTTGCTAGAGAGGGCTTCACTCTTATAAGGCTCTTTTGAGGCATTACAGGATAAGATTGGCGTAGATGTTGGAGTACGTTACATCCCAACTACTCTCCATAACAACATCACTTTAATGGACAACATTGTCACTTCCTTCTCCTTCAAGTATCTCAAAGTGAGCTACTGAGCTGCTCATTCACAAAATAACAATGAATGATGAAGAAAGGAAAGAGAGAGGTTTAGTGAAGAGGAAAACAAAAACTAAATACATAGAAAAAGATAGGTTAAAGAAAACTTGATTTTTTTTTCTATCTTGAAAACCAATTACGACAATAGAAGAAAAAAAATTATATTTCATGTTCTGTTTTATGGTTTAAAATAGGATTTTTAAATATCCTATTATTCCCCCATTTCCCTCTTACATTATATATTTATCAAATCCCTAAAACATTTACTTCTAAGTGTAGAATGATCTCGTTTGGAATTTAAGAAGCAGAAGCGTAAGGATCTTAATCTCTTCACTTGAACAATGAATTTGATAGTGATAACCCACAAACACTAGAACTTGTCCAACAACTCCACAATACAAGAAACTCCAAATAAAAGTTTACTTCCTTTTTTAGACTTTAGCCTTGACATCATTCTCTTGCATAACAGAATTAAAACTACCAACCATGTCTCGATCTCTTGTGATTAAATTAACCTCTTGTCCTAAACCGTTTTCTGTTAAGGATATATATCCTTATTTGCAACTTCTTATATGTTGCTGTCTTTTTTTTACCTCCAAAAGAACATCTCCGTACCTTTCATGAACAAGACTTTTGTCTCCTCATGTTCCCTCTCTAATTACTTGCATTAGCGAATTACCAGGAAAAAAAAAAACCAAGTTTTGTGCAATTTTTTGTGATTATTCTCCTCCTTAGGAAGCCATTATTGTTGGTCTCTTTTCGTAAGTTAAAATAACAATGGATCCAGCGGAGCTCCGCAGGGTTTTTCAAATGTTTGATAAAAACGGAGACGGCAAGATCACAAGGAAAGAGCTAAGTGACTCGCTACAAAACTTGGGAATCTACATACCCGACAAGGACTTAGTTCAAATGATCGAAAAGATAGACGTGAACGGGGATGGTTTCGTAGACATTGAGGAATTCGGGGCATTATACCAAACAATAATGGACGAGAGGGACGAGGAGGAGGACATGAGAGAAGCATTCAACGTTTTCGATCGAAACGGAGATGGGTTCATCACCGTAGAAGAGTTGAGATCGGTTCTGGCTTCGCTTGGTCTGAAACAAGGAAGAACTACAGAGGATTGCAAGAGAATGATAAAGAAAGTAGACGTGGATGGCGATGGGATGGTGAACTTCAAGGAATTTAAGCAGATGATGAAAGGTGGTGGATTTGCTGCTCTAGGTTCAATTTAAATTATTGCATCTTTTGATGTGAGAGATGAAGAACAGAATGCTTAATCGTATTCATACTTTTGGATATGCGTAATACGGGGAGAGGAAGCCTTGTGCATGCATGCTTGCGAGATGAGAGCTTGTATTATTCAAATTCTTCGACTGATGAAATGATACAAAAAATTGAAAAATTTGACACTTAAATATTCTATAAAGTTTTGAGGAGAGAATTTTTGAAATTTGATTAAAAGAAACAAGAAAAAAAGAAGAGAAGTTAGAAAATCTGTTAACTTTTAGATCAAGGGAAAGATCCTTGAATCATAAAGGGAAATTGGTTTGATTGACTTTTTTTTAATCCATAAGAAAAACCAAAAATAATATCAATGCAAAAAAGGTCTCAGAAAGACTAGATCCTCTATTCTAATAACTCTATTCTAATCTTGTTTTGCGTCTAATATGACATCGTTTTGTAGGTTCTGTATATAATATGATGTAGTTTTTACTACAAAATGACATCATATTGAGTGGTGCAAGATAGGGTTGGAATAGAAAAATAAAAATAAAGGATTTGAACTCGATCTCACAAATCGTAAAACATGCAACCCAAGTAAGAATGTCAATTTTAACTCGACTCATCTCAGCCCAATTTTAGCAAGAGTAAACTTTTTAAACTTTTTTAAAAAATATAAAATTAGACCAACCCATTGACATCCCTAATTCCAAGTGAGCAGCTAATTTGTATAATTCCTCCGTCATTATTCAAGCTAAGTCACTCTCACCGTCAGTCCCTTTTTAATGACTCTCCATCTCAATTTCTCCATTTATATGTAGCCTCATTTATACCTCCAATGTCATTTCCAATGACCTGATGCATTCCTTATGCCTTTTATACTCGTAAATGAAAGTCAACAAAGTAGACTCTGTGATCTCCTGTTCCAATTATGATATTTTTATTATATTCCATTAAATCTCATCCACACATTTATGTAAACTCTATATAAATGTATGGATGAGATTTAATAGAATATGGTTGGAATATTGTAATTGGAACAGAGGATTTGATGTGCTCATCACAACCCACTCCTTTCAATTTTTTTGGTCCTCTTTTTGATTTCTTAATTATTGTAGGCTGCTATAGTTCTCAACGTTTACACTACTAGGTGGTTATTGGTCTTCTATTTTATCTTATTTTCTTTCACACAACCCAGATAACGTTGAAATAATTTTGTGGTCAAATTCAACAATTTAGACTCTAAAGTTTACATTAAAATCTGTATTGGATCCTAATATTTTGGAACATTCAAAATAAACTTTAATATTTGTAAAACATTCAAAATAGCCCCTAAATTGACAAAATAACAAACGAAATTAAGCCTTTCATTTCGTTTAATCAGGGGCTGTTTTGAACGTTTTTTAAATGTTGGACTTAGGTTGGCCCAACATTCACACCTACTTATATAGGTTTACAAGCTTTGGTCCAATGTAGGAGTCAAATGGCCCAAGAATGTTAAGTCTAGTTAAACTATAATTTAATTATATAAAGAGTTATAATTATAATCAAACACTAATAAAGGTACCTAGTAAAGATTGTGTCAACCCTAATAAAGGTAGGTAGAGTTCAATTTTAAGATGGCATATGAAAGCGAGATGCCCAAATTTAAGTTCTTAGAACCATTCTGATTAAACAATTAGTGATTTCTCTGTATAATCAGCACTCTTTAGCTTTACGAACTTGATTATCAAAATGTCTTTACTAGAAATATCTTCAACTTGTTAATATTTATTTTCGTAGGCTTTTCTAGTTGAGATTGGCACATTAGACAATATTGAATTCAATATACATCACTAGTTTTTTTTTCTCTCATTGATTACTTAGGCTTTTATTTATCTATTTTTAACCTAGAAATATTTTAAAATGCTTTAACTTTTGCTTAGGTCATTGTTTTCTAATTTTTGACCTAACAAGTTTTCTCTCTTTCTTTTCAAAGAAATTTATATTTAGCTTCTTGTTCTTTCTAATTTTTATTTCTCAATTTTTTCATGCTCTCACTTTTGACTAGGTAATGTTTCATCAACTTTTCAACCTAGCAAAATTTTCTTTCTATGCACTAAGTTTAGCCTGTGTTACAAATTTTAGAATTTTTTTCCTTAGTAAACTTTTATTAGGAATCTTTATTATATTGTTTATTTGGATTTGATTCCTAAAAGAAAACTTCCTTAGCGTTACCACATTTTTCTTTTATTATTCTTTTCTTTATTCATTTTATTATTTAATTTTATCAAATTTACATTGGCAAGAGTAAGGCCCTAACTATTGTTTGACAACGGCTTAGCAATAATTTCAATGTTATGGTATCAAGACAATCTTGTCTGATTTTCTTAGTTAATGATGGTTAAAGCAAATGAGGCAATTAAAGTATGGATTATAGTTCTCCACATTTAAGGGATGGTTTCAGATAAAACTATGTTCTTTAATATTTTAATAACATCTTCCAATATATTAAAGTGAAAACTCTTTCCACATTAAATCAACAATGCTTTTCTAAAACATTTACTCTATCTTTTATGATTTTTATATTTTAGAGGAAATAAGTCATCAGTATCTTTTTTCCTAAACAAACTCTCTACCTAGGTATGAATGGTATGTCTATTTCTAAATTGTTGAATTTAATCCTTGTGTGCTTTAACAGTCTCCACCATTTATAGTTATCAACTTTCCAACATTTTAAAATTTTGGCCATAATTTTATTTCTTTAAATCACCAGCATCACTTATAAGCAACCTATGTATTTTCGTTAATTGTCACCACTATCATGCTTTGAATTTTATAAGTCTTTTATTTATAATACTGAAGCATTTTTCTAAATGAACTAAATTGACTTTCACATACAATCATTTTCTTAATATCAAAATCATATGGCCTAAGAAAGATACGAGTATGTCAAGGAATAATAGATCAAATGGAAAAAAGTGTTATTAATGAGATACTTTGGTCTTTAAATTTTGTATCATTTAAATGTGTATACATATATTCGGCATTAGCTCAAGTAATCATAAAATTGACTTATAGGAAGATATCAAATACCATTCATAAGGCATTTAATAATAAAGGAGCATCCGAGCATTCATTAGCCAATCATCCTCCATAACATTCAAAGTTAACAATTGAATAGCAAAACCATTCATTTACAAAGAATTAGAACTAAAACATGCTGAATTTAAATGAATTGCTCAAATTTATGAAAGGTCTATGTTAGTAAACACATGTTCCATAGACCTAGCAATAACTGAAATAGATAATAAATGGAAAGGTAAGCAAATAATGCTAGAAAAATGACATGTGTCTCCTTTTCTAGCTTTGAGTCCACTAAATTTAGTTTAACATATCAATGGATTGCATTGTCATTTGTTTCATTATCTTCCAATTTTAGTCACTCATGATTAAGAAAATATGTAACTTTATCCTAAAAAGGAATGCATGCTCCAATTGAATGCCCTGCAACACCATCATGATATTCATATGTTAGCTATCAATGAGAATATGGAGGCTCAAATTGTTTATTTGGTATAGACACAATCTTTTATTAACTCAAAAGAAATTTGTAGAATTCTACCAAAGAAATTTATTTTAGTTATAAGGGCTCCTTCTTGTTTCTCTATACCTTGATATTGTTGACCCTATTGGACCTATTTCCTCTTAAGTATAATGTACAAGTCAAGTATAGCCAAATTAGGATTATATAGTGAATTTTGGTGGAGCAGGTGGTTATTGTGATATGAAAGGTTTTTTGAATGCTTAAGGAATTAGAAGGTTAAAGTAAGTTTGAGAAAATGACACGTTAGGAGAGAATTGAGGAAGTGGAGGACTAATTAACACTCTCTCTTTTTATTTACCCTTCCTTTGATTATTAGACCTTATATGGTGGTGAGTGACTATATCCACTCTGTTTACTTCCTTTTCCTTCTTCTTTTAGAATGACTTCTTAGTAGGTTCCTAGATAGTTATTTCAACCTTTTCCTTTCTAGTCCCATTGTCTAAAACCTCATATTTACTTGTTAGCTAATTAGAGAGGTGATTTGAGAAATGTTATAACTTGTTATAATATAGATTATTTAAAATTTTCAAGTACTTGATGACAGCTTCCTTTTCTGAGAAAGGAAGTACTTCCTCCTCCTTTCTACCCCTACTTCTTACATACCTTTTTAGATTCCTAGTTGATTTCTTCTTTATTTATAGAGGTCCTCTTAAGTTACTATAGTGCCTTAGTTTAACCCATACTAAGTTAAGAATGAGTTTACCAAGTCCTCTAGCATTTAACAATTGATTGTTCCATATTAAGAAATCACCGTAATTTTATTCTATTAAACTTACTAAGTTAAATGAACTTTTAAGTCTTAATTCCCATCACACTTGCCAATTTTGGGAATTTAAATATAGGAGGCAATTGAATACTTGGTAATAAATTAAACTAAGGATGTAAAATTACTAGTTATTTTTATCATCTATTTATATTTTAGTTCATATTCATCCATTTTATTATCTACAACTCCTTTGTCAACTTACCTTGTCACTTTAATTTTCATATGTCATAGAAAGAAGGTTCACAAACAAGTGATGACTTTAAAACTATGAATATTATTATTGAGGGAAACAATATAGAATGAGTTAAGTATGATTCCCCCATCTCTGGCATAGGAGGTATAGACGCAACTAGCACCAAGTAAGAAGATATTGACGAATCATAGTATACCAACATTGAAGGAAACTAGTAAGCAAATGATGGTAGAAACTAATAACTCAATATTGGTAGGAATTGGTAAGTCAAATAGAGGAGGTGGTGTATGATCAACGGTTTACGTGTGCTAAGTTTTAAATTTATAACTTTGATATATCTGCAAATGCATAGATCGTTCGCGTAGTACCTAAGGTATCGTTCCTATGAGGAGGGTTAATTTAAACCTAAAATCTAAGGCTGAACTAAATCGCAACAATTTAAAATAAACTGCTAATGCAGAAAATTAATAAATCAAATAATCAATTACGAGAATTAAATTTCAGAAATATAAACAAAATAGCTAATCACAGAACTAAATAAAGAGTTAACCTAGGAACTACCAATTGAGAGAAAAGGCGTTTTAATATGAAATTAATGAAAATCTATTCAATTACGTAGTTACCAAATTATTAGGTTTAGACAGTTATAGGGTGGATTACTTTCTCTCGAGTTATAATCTTTAAACCCTAATTAATAATCCTTAACTTAAATTATGGAATTGAGATCTCTCGACTCACAATTGACCCAAAACCTAAACTAGTTCTAAAATTGACTATTAACCTACCGAAAACCTATGCTCGATCTCTCGTTACATGATTTCACTGGTTTGATTCAATTCTTGTATATCAAATTAACTAACTCTCGTTAACCCAATTTGATGATATTCACTTGGCTCACCCTTTCAATTTATTGCTGAATTATTAAGAACAAATATTGAATCAAAAATAACTCAAATAAAAATGCAATAAATCAGATTTCATTAAAATCAAAGATAAAATCCTGAAGATGACTTAAGAAAATAATCAACATTCGATATAACCTATTCTCAACAATTATCTCAATTTCATACATCAATAAAACTGAAATAAATTTGAAAATACGCTCAGAATGGATCAATGGAGGCAACGATAGAGGGAAACCAACTATTCCGGGAAATACTTCACATCAAGCTTCGTCTCCGTGTCTCTCTTCCTTCATCTCCTTCCTCAATATCTCGATAACTCACTAGGGTTTAGAATTTGGATGCTACAAAAACTCTTTCCAAAAGTTGTCTCCAAGGCTAATTCTTCTGTCCCTTAATGTTGTATTTATAGTTTGGAAGCCCTAGGGTTGATTCGGGGTCAAAACGGTTCAAAAAATCTCACAAAACTTGAGTTTTTATGTCAGCTTGATGTAGGTCATGATCGTGGCCCTGCCTGCCATGATTGTGGCCAACGCCTAACCCTCTCTATTACGATCGTGGCCTAAAGTGCACGATCGTGGCATGGTTTAGAGCTCTCTGTCATGATTGTGACCAACATGGCATGATCGTGGCCTGGATGAAGGACTCAATGTACAGAGAAGCAAGAGGGTTATCACTTAAGACTGCAGGAAAAGAGGAAGCAATGCATCAGGGGGCTAAGCATAAGGACTCGCCAAGGCCTTTCCGCTTTCCCAGTTCTTTGGGGGGACCTAATGGAGTTAGGACTGGGAAACAAAACACTTCTGATGATCTTACTCTTAAGGAATCTCTTCGCATTCCTGCTAAACTCCAAGAAGCACCTAGGTATTATCATGAAACAAGAGAACATCCAAGATCATCATTCGAATCAAAAGATGCTCCTCGTTTTTCTTATGATGGAAGAGAGATGAATCGTTTGTCTTTTGAATCACAAGATACCCTCAAATCTACTTTGAAGCTGCGTAGACTTTCACTGGATAGCATATTAATTTCGGTGGGGAATTCCAATACTAGTTATTGTTTCCCTGCAAGAGACTTGCAAAATGGTGAGAGCTCAAATGAGGAGGGATATGACCCCGAGCAGTCACTGGGAAGTCAGAAGCGGCCTCCTAGTGTGGTTGCCAGATTGATGGGCTTGGATTCATTGCCAGAATCTGCATCAACTAGTCACTCTCACTTGAACAATATCTCCCCTGCCCAACTCAGTCATTCCTCTTTGAGACCATTGAAAACATATAATTTAAGCATGCCAGTCAGGATTCCAAAATCCCCAAGAAGCTCCATGAAAGACCCAATATCACCACGGTGGAAAAATCCTGATCTGGTAATGAAACCTATATCAAGGTTGCCAATTGAACCAGCACCCTGGAAACAGCTGGATGGTAGTGGAGGTTCTTATAAACCAGAGTTTAAGGCCTCAAAAGTCCCAGCTAAGCCACCACCCTCTTTCCCCTCATTGTATAGTGATATTGAGAAAAGATTGAAGGATCTCGAGTTCAAGCAATGTGGAAAGGATCTTAGAGCTCATAAACAGATTCTGGAAGCAATGCAGGCTAAAGGGCTCCTACAAACAGGAAAAGAAGAACAAGGTTTGAAAATTAAAAAACCAAGAGATACTGAATCAAAGCATACCAGTCCTAATCACAAGGCACATTTGTCAGGCCGACAAAGCCAACGGAACAATATAGTTGGTGCCTCCACATTTAGGGGTTCTGATTTTGTGAAGACTTGTGAATCCCCAATTGTGATAATGAAACCATCAAAATTGATTGAGAAATCTAGTAGCACTTCTTCAGTAATTCCAATAGATGAACTTTCTGGGTTTGATAAGGTTCCAACTGGGGGGCATGCAGATAACAGGAAAGGATCTATAAGTAGCCATAACACAAGAGAACGAGATCTTCGAATTAGCCAAAGGGATACTTCTATCAACTCTAGTGACAAGAAAGTTGGTGGGAGGAATGTGAAGCGGACCTCAACAAGACCACAATTGTCAAGGGATAGCACGCTCAAAAGCTGTGGATCTGTGAGTCCAAGACTGCAACTGATGAAGCTTGAGATGGAAAAGCGATCCCGTCCACCTACCCCTCCTCCTGATCCAAATAGAACTAGAAAACTATCCAACAGACAGCCAACAGAATCTGGTTCTCCTGGTCGAAAACACAGGATTAAATCTACCAAAGTGCCATCAAGTGATGACCAGTTAAGTCAGATAAGTAATGAATCAAGAACATCAAGTCAGCATGGGGATGATGTGTCTTTGCAGTCTGAAAACATGACTATCTTTGACCTGAAATCAGACACAGAAATCACCAGCATCGAGCAATCGAATATTGTCAATGAGGGCCAGAGTCCATTCTTAAAGGCTGCGTGTTGCCTGGTTTCTGACTCAATGCAGGTGGGTGATTGTAAATATTTCTTGTTAATTATTTATAGTGACATATTTGACATTGTTTGTCATCCTAATTTCAGAGGCCAATTTCAACTCCAGAAGAGGATGGAATGTCAGCTGAACTTACTGTGGTTGCTCCGGAGCATCCTAGCCCTGTCTCTGTTCTTGATTTGTCAGTTTATAGAGATGATGCACCGTCTCCTGTTAAGCAGAAACCAGACATGCCCACAGGTAACATCCTGTTGACTTTGGTTTTTTTTTTTTGGGCTGATATGGTACAATTTTGGTACCTAATGAGATGAAGTTAGTAGTTACATTGTGACGCAGTATTATCTGAATTGTTCATGGTGAGTGATCGAAATAACAATTGAAAATTGGTTTTAGCATTTCCCATCATTTACCAATCTTCACATGATATTCTTTCGTGCTGCAGTTGACAGTGCTATAGATTTCAGAGGTCAGCAAATTGAAGATACATGGACCCCTACTGGCAAATTCTTATCTGACAGTATGGGTTCCGGTCTTTCCTCAGAGATAAATAGGAAGAAACTACAAAACATCGAGAATTTGGTAGAAAAGCTCAGAAGACTAAACTCCACTCATGATGAAGCCAGCACAGATTACATTGCATCACTTTGTGAGAACACGAATCCAGACCATCGTTATATTTCAGAGATACTGTTAGCTTCGGGGCTTTTGCTCAGAGACCTTGGATCCGGCTTAACGACATTTCAGGTACACCCATCAGGCCACCCAATTAACCCAGAATTATTTTTGGTATTGGAGCAAACGAAGTCGAGCAGTTTGGTTTGGAAGGAAGAGTATAGCCCTAGAAAGAGCATGAATTCAAAGAACTTAGAGAAGTCACAGCGGCAGCTGATATTTGATGTCGTTAATGAGATCCTTCTTAAAAAGTTAGCTTTATTGGAGCCTTCTCTTGAGTCATGGTTGAAGTCTTATAAATTAGCAAAGAAGACACTAAGTGCTCAAAAGCTTCTGAAAGAGTTGTGTTCAGAAATAGAGCAACTCCAAGTGAAGAAATGGGAATGCAGCTCAGAGGAGGAGGAAGATGGTTTGAAGGGCATTTTGTGGGAAGATGTGGTGCAACGTTGGGAGAGTTGGACAGATTTTAACGCTGAGGTTTCTGGTCTAGTGTTAGATGTTGAGCGTTTGATCTTTAAGGATTTAGTTGATGAAATAGTGAGAGGTGAGGCAGCTCGTGCACGTACAAAACAACAAGCTATACGTCGACAGCTCTTTGCAAATGCTACATATATCAACTCAGGTTAGTGTCTTTCTTTCTGGTGTTGATGAAAGAAATCAGACATATCTAATCGTATGTCACTCTACATATTTATAAGACAAGTTCTAATAAAACACAATCTTTTATATACACTGCATTTCCTTGAATAGTATGTCTCCTGACCTAAGACATTAAATTACAGTGAATACAAAGTTAATTCTGTAATACCAAGTTCTATAAGCTTGAAAGGCAACAACATCAAAGAAGATGAAGTGAATGCTCCAACTCTGTCCTTTCCAAAAGCGAATCTATGAAAATTGTAATGCCCTCGTATTTATATTTGTCCCTTTGGGCCTGTGGGTGCTGGTTTTTGAACTTGGATCTAGGCCTTTTCCTGAACTCTATCTTAAGGATCTACATTTTCAGTAATGTGGTTGAGTTAAGAGTATGAACATACCTTTCTGAATCAATATTTCCACAATTTGTGAGATGAACTATGACTATTGTAGATTTAACTCCCGATCATGGTAAATACATTTACTTTTACTCAAGCTGGTTTGATTTGCCTAAAAAGTTTTATGCTACGTAGATAGAAAGTGATCATCAGTCGTAAACAACATTTTTATCGCTTACGAGTAAGGTTATATATTTTTGAACCTCTTCAAATCTTGCGATTAGTGGAACTGTTATAAACAGTTTTTGTTGTTGTCGTCTCGGATGGAAAGTGATCATCAAGCTTTCTTCTATATATTAACTATTTTGAAAATTGTATGTTAGTTGAATTTTAATTGCATGCATTTAACTTCATATAAACTTGCTTAGAACAAAAAAAGAGCAAAAATAAAAAGGCTACCACTCTGATAAACTTCAGGACCAGTGCTAATTAATGCAAGTGACTGCATAGAGCATAAAGGAGGAGAAAGGAGGTCATACCACTGTTTTGGATTCCGTACCGTACGTACCGTCCGGAAAACGGTACCAGAATTTGAATTTAGGTACCGGGTTTAAATACCGGTCGGTACCGGCCAATACCGGTTAAATACCGGGTGGTACCGGAAATTTTAAAAAATATAGGGACTAAATTGCAAAATTTTTAAATTAAAAAAATAAAAAAAAATAAAAAATTTTTAAACTTCCCCCTACCCCCGCCACTGCGTCTCCCGCCTCTTTTTTCAATTTTTTTTAATTTGTTGTTTTTTTACTTTTTTACTTTTATTATTTTTTATTTTTAAAATAAAATAAATATTTTATTACTAATAATAATTATACATTAAATAAAAATAAAAT
>JAOTAY010000009.1:7767438-7780325 GCA_025629805.1 Erythroxylum baracoense | reverse complement strand
ATCGTGGCCTAAAGTGCACGATCGTGGCATGGTTTAGAGCTCTCTGTCATGATTATGACCAACATGGCATGATCGTGGCCTGGGTCTTATTGGCTCGTCCCTTTCTGTCACGATCATGGCCTATTGTGCCACGTTTGTAATAGAGAGGGTTAGGCGTTGGCCATAATACTCTTCGAAACTTCCCCGTTCTTTGCTGTTTACCGTGAAACACTAACAAACACATCAAGATACCTAAAAAATATAACATTTAAGCTCAAAGACTTATAACTAACCCATAAAAACACTTAAACATATAAAGTAACACAATTAACACCTAAACAAACACTAAACCCTCAAATTAGCACTTCATACATAACAAATTAAACCCTAAAACCTAATGCAAATCACAATTATCAACATCCCCATACTTATACGTTTACTAGTCCTCAAACAAACAAAACAACAACACATATCAAACACGACAAACACATAACACACAATGTAGTAATGAGGCAATGACTTTAACTTCATGAAATAAATTTAATCTTAAACAAAATCATTCAAGTTATTTCAAATCATTAACAAGCAAAATCTGTGTCTAGGGGCTTTAAACTAAATATATAAGTTAACTGAGATCCAAGTGTTAGTTTATTTACTCTTTTCAATTGCGCACAAATATTAATAATTCTTTGGTCATTCGGACTCTGTAACTGCTCCTAAGTACGTTTTCATGAAAAGTCAAGCTATTACAATTTCGGTAGGTTTTTTTTTCATTTATTGAACATGGACTTAGTCTTTTTTTATGCAACTAAGCCATGTTTTCATTAAGATGCTTGGTTGTAACGTCATTATAGCCTTTTGATGTGCGTGTAGATCCGGTTACTTAGCTATATCACGTTCTCAACTAGTTATTAGCTCTACTCATAATCCAAAGGCCAACGGAATAGTTATTAATGAAATAAACTTTTGTTTATTGTTTGTTTGTTTTTTTATTACCTACCTTGTTGTTTTTGCTATTCGTTTCCATGAAAAAGTACTAGTAAAGTTAATTAAGTTAAAAGGCCTCAAATTATGAATGAATGTGACAATTTAGAGGGTGCCAAACTTACACTAAATTTTAATTAAGCTGTATATTTATCCAAAGGTCCCAATTCACTAATTTCCTGAGCTAATAATTATTCACAACCTATTAGATTATTTTTAAAATTAAATAAATTTCAATCCATCTAATCCATTGACACATTTAAACAATTCACATAGTGCAATCTAATAACTATCATACAATATGCAAAATCACATACAAAACAAAAACACATAACCCTCCCCACACTTAAACAACACGTTGTCCTCAATGTGAGTCGAGAACACAAAAACACCAGGGGAAATAAAACACAATATATGAAGAACATCAGAAGAAAATACTAACAAAACTGAAACACGAAACTATCATGTTGACTGAGGTGCTGATGGTGATGGAGGCGGAGATCACTTGTGCTTGATGCCCATACTTACTGCTCTATCTTATAATTGCTTCAAAAAAGTGTAAGAGAGTTAGCACTCCAAAACATTCCAAATTATTAAGAACTTATTTGAAATTTAAAACAAATCTAACTATGCAATAATTTAAACCTAACTACTAAACATGCTAATTTATGGTCATTAGCTTGACCTTAATCCTTTAAAACTCAGCTAGGATAAATTATGAGCAGCTTGCTTCCACCCTTCGCATTCAATATCAATTTTGTAGCCTTTTAGTAAGTTACAAATTACCAAATGATTAGAAGGACAATACTAATAGAGTTGCAAAAACTAATAAAGCTTAGTATTATATATTGTCCTTTTTCTAACAAATTGTCAATAAAATAGGGAATAACAAAACTCCTGAAATCTTCTATTGAATCCAACAATTTGTCCTGTAAGAAGGTGAGTTTCTCTCTTTCTTCGATAATCACCTTCGTCTCCTCTGCTTTTTCCGCTTTATGAACAAAGACTTTTATAGTTTCTTTAAACTGTCTGTTGTCTTCTGTTCTTCATCCTCTTGTTCTTCAGAAGATTCAAACAAATCAATTATCTTGAATGAGCTACTCTCCTCCGGATTCTTTAGTATATCATTCATATTGAATGTCACTAGGTCATCATAAATCTAAAGGATAAGGTTTTTTGCATGGACATCTACCAAAGATTTTTCAATGTTCACAAATGGTATATCAAGAACTGGTGAATAAAAGGGAGGGTTGGCATTCTGTTCTTCATCCTCTTTTATCGTCTCTTGGTCTTCAATAAGGTGGGGTTTAACTTGGTGTTCCATTGGTTCTTTTAGCTCTTCCCTATTCTTAAGTGTGATAGCCTCATATTGCTCTCGTTGATGTAATTCCATATTTCTCAGCGAGTTTTCTACACTTCTCTTACAAAATTCACGGGAAAGATGTCTTATTTGAATCTCTAGATTGTGAATAAAACATGATTTTTCATTACTTGATCAAATTACTCTTCCAATCTCTTCTGGTTCTCTTCCATATTTGTGAGCTTATCCATGATTTTGTCCAATTTGGAATCCCCCCAAGCTGGACTCATCTTGCCGAAATTCAGATAGGTCTTGACATCCTAAATGAGTCCATACATTGTTGAACCAATAGAAATCGGGGTGGTTCTGCCGTCTTGGAGTGTACGAGTTCATATAAGGATGATAATTTTCCCAACCGAATTGGGGCTCATTGAACTCCGCAGGCGTCCCTTGTTCCCTATAATATACATCCTCCATGATTGTTCTTCTTATCTCTTCTTAAGAATCAACTATTCAAATGTCTCATTCTCATTCTAAGATGTCTTGATATGTCTCTACTTTACATCCAAATTTTTTTAATAACTAATTTAAAAATAGAAGATAGTGGAAAAGCCTTAGACTAAAGAACTAAACTAATCGCCTCCTCGACAACGGTGCCAAAAACTTGATCAATGGTTTATGAGTGCTAAGTTTTAAATTTATAACTTCAACATATCTAAAGTGCATGAGTCATTTACGTAGTACCTAAGGTATCGTTCCCACGAGGAGGGTTAATCTAGTCCTAAAATCTAAAGCTGAACTAAATTGCAACAATTCAAAATAAACTACTAATGCAGAAAATTAATAAATCAAACAATCAATTACGAGAATTAAATTTCAGAAATATAAGCAAAATAGCTAATCACATATTCAAATCAAGAATTAACCTAGGAACTACCAATTGAGAAAAAGGGGATTTTAATCCGAAATTAATGAATATCTAATCAATTATGCAATTACCGAATTATTAGGTCTAGATAGTCCTAGGGTGGATTACTCTCTCTTGAGTTATAATCTTTTAACCCTAATTAATAATCCCTAATTTAAATTATAAAATTGTGATCTCTTGACTCACAATTGACCCAAAACCTAAATTAGTTCTAAAATTGTCTAATAACCTACTGGAAACCTATGCTCGATCTCTCATTACACAATTTCACCAGTTTGATTCAATGCTTATCTATCAAATTACCTAACTCTTGTTAGCCCAATTTGATGATATTCACTCGACTCACCCTCTCAGTTTATTGCCGAATTATTAAGAACATATATTGAATCACAAATAACTCAAATAAAAATGCAATAAATCAGATTTCATTAAAATAAAAGACAAAATCCCGAAGGTGAGTTAAGACAATAATCAACATTCAACATAACCTATTCTCAACAATTATCTCAATTTCATACATCTATAAAATTGAAATAAATTGGAAAATAAGCTTGGAACGGATCAATGGAGGTAGCGACAGCAGGAAACCACCTATTTTGGGAAGTACTTCGCGTCAAGCTTCATCTTCGTGCCTCTCTTCCTTCATCTCCTTCCTTAATCTCTCGATAACTCACTAGGGTTCGGAATGTGGCTGCTGCAAAAGCTCTCTCCAAAGCTACTTCTTCTATCCTTTAATGTTGTATTTACAGTTTGGAAGCTCTAGGGTTGATTCGAGGTTGAAACGGTTCGAAAAATCTTGCGAAACTTGAGTTTTTGTGTCAGCCCTATATAGACCATGATCGTGGCCAACGCCTAACCCTCTTTGTCACGATTGTGGCCCAAAGTGTATGATCATGGCCTAGTTCAGAGCTCTTTGTCACGATCGTGACCAACATGACACGATCGGGACTTGGGTCTTATTGGCTCGTCCCTTTCTGTCACGATCGTGACCTATTGTGCCACCATCGTGGGTCATCGTTTTAGCCCAAAACTCTTTGAAACTTCCCTGTTCTTCGTTGTTTACCCTGAAATACTAACAAACACATCAAGGTACCTCAAAAATATAACATTTAAGCTCAAACACTTATAACTAAACCATAAAAACACTTAAACAAATAAAGTAACACAATTAAAACCAAAACACACACTAAACCCTCAAATTAACACTTGATACATAACAAATTAAATCCTAAAACCTAATGCAATTCACACTATCAATGTAAGAAAGGGAGCTTATACTCTTAGAGTATTAGGTCGTATCCTCCTTAACTAGAGTCTTCTATTTTGATGCTTGTAAATATCGAAGAACTATTAGAGAAAAGGAAATTTCTACTAGGAATTGAAAACCAAAGTACATTCTATTTTAACCTTATATATGAATATAAACTTGGGCCTATGTCTAATAAGTACAACGGGGATGCTTTCAACTTGACATGTCATCCTAGTATCATTTAACCATCTTGATAAATTCTTCATAACTTTTATAAGCCCCTTAAAATAGTTGTCTCATATATACAACCAGTTTGTCCTTAAGTAGTTGTCTTAGTTACTTCTTCAAGCCACATCGCACATTTAATATACACCAATCACTCTAACACATATTATCACTAACTAATTATTATTATTTATAATTGGCTTCACATATCCATTTAAGATATTGTATTTTTCATATTTTTCATTGAATCTTTTTATCCTTTTAGATCTAGTAGCCTCTAATTTCCATTCCAAATATTTAGTTATTTAATTTTTATCATTATTAGCCTTTTCTAATATAAATAAGTATGAAAAAATTATTAATATAAACTAATCAAATTATTGAACAATAATTTAAAGATGATAGGCAGGAGAGAATGTAAAATAATTAATGGTGGTTCAACAATTGACACTTGCCTATGTCCGCTCCTAGGACTCTTTTTATAATTCCACTATAATTCATCTTTTAAGGTAAAGAATGACCTTTGTACAATCTTTCTCGGTAAAGAGGAACCCTTCTTACAATATTCTTACAAAGTGAAAAGGAACTTTAATACCACTTGAATCACCACCAAGTACAATATTCAACACCCAATAAAGTATTACAACTCCAAAATATCTCACTTACTCACTTAATATCTCCAAAATAGCTTACTCACACAAATATGATACAATGATGCTAAAAGGATTGACGAACTCTTTTAAATGTGTGTAGATAATACCAAAAACCTTTTTAATGCTAAAACCAATGAGAAAACACCTATTTATAGTGTTTTGGGGCCTAAAATATCCATTGTAACTAAGAACAAATTGTTGCAATGGCTATATATAGTACACTGATTGACCAATATGCAATTGCGGCATCAGATTCTCTAGTTATTGAGTACTAGTTGACTAGTATAAGATATTAGTCAACCAACATATTAGTAAACTATTACATCAACCAAAGTTCCAACACATTTCCAATACTTCAAATTTAACAACTTTATTAGCTACATTAATTCTCAAGAACAAGAAATTAGCTGATCATGGAATAAACACAATTCATCATCTTCATACCTTTCAATGCCACAGTTAACATTAACAAAAAAGTCTTAAAGCAATAAACAAAGTAAGAACCAAAATGGACTATCAAATTCTAACAAATAAACATGTTCAACATAAAAAAGATAAAAAGGAGTTCCATAATGCAACGGAGATAAAATAGAAAGAGCAAACAAATAGATTTTCAGATGAGGATGTTGGTGACTTCCTAGCTTCGACTCTCGCCCTCTACCTCTGTTCACTATCACCTAAAAGAACGGATGCTCCCATTGGTGTTAGCTCTGCCTTCTTTCTATTCACTGTTTCTCTTCTTCCTCACCACCGATAGCTCTTTTGTTCTTGGCCGCAAGCCTTGTTCTTTTTGTTTCATTTTCTAGCCCCCATTTAACCTTTTTTTATTTATATTTATCGAGCTCTTCTAGGTTTAGGTTTAGGTTTATCCATCGTCAAAACCTACATTCAGTGATAAGTGATATTAAACTATTTACATAAAATTATGCACAGGGGTGACACTGTTTGTCACCCCCGTGAGGGCTCTTGTCACCACCGTGACAAATTTGTCACGATTGTGACACCTTAGTCACACCCTATCCTTTCACGCAAAATTTCCGATGATTTTCACTCAATTCCTTCAATTTGTAACCAAAATCAAAAGATCAAAGCTTGCAAAGTCCATAAAAATTAGTCATAACAATTTCCCCACAGTTAAACTATGCTTATCCCTAAGCAAAATAAAGAATACTATACTATACAAAAACAAACAATGAAAACAATGATTTTTTGAAATAATAGTCAAAGATATCAATGATCATTTCAATAAACACAACCTGAGAACTTGAAACTCATAATACTCTATGAATAAACTATTCTCCATATGCTTATCTAAAATTAACAAGTACTTCAACTCAAAGATCATTAACAAGAGTGATAGACACTCACTCCACTCTCCAACCTATCATGCATTCAAAGGTAGGATATATTTACTCATCATTCATTTCATGTAAGGCATCTACCATAAGCTTGCTTACTAATCCAATCTCCACCACTCATATCAAACACAAAAATTAATCTGAAGGTCTATATTTGGGTTACAATGAGGCCGGGCTAAAGCTAGGAAAAAGGAAAATCATAGTTTAAAACCACAAAAAAATTGAGCATTTAAAATAATACATAACTATGAAGCGTGAAACACTCAATGCTTTCCTCTTATTTAACAAGGTTAACACTCCCCTTTTTACGTCTCTCCTCTTTCTTTTCATTTTTTGACTGTCTTCTCTCCCCCTTGTTTCTTTTCTATTTCTTTTTATTTATTTTTATTTTATTCTTTTTTTTCTCTTTTTCTCTTTTTTTCTTTTCTTTATTTATTTAAAACAAGAAAATCAAGAGAAGAAAAATATAAAGGAGAGATAAAAGTTTCTATAACCATACCCATCTATAACGTAATAGCCACTATATGCTATGATCCCCCCACACTTATTCAAGCAATTACTTCCTAAACCCAGGAATACCATTTTAATTGCCCAACTGGCCTTATGGTAGGTACAACAAAGAGGATAAATAAGTAAGGTAAAGGATTATATTTTGGGTTTAAAGAAAAAAAAGGTTTCATGTTAAGCTCAAAGGGGCTCACTAAGGGTAACATTATGGTGGATTTTAAGCAAAATGGCTAAATCCTAATTGCCTTTATCATTTTAACGTTTGCGTAAGATTATGTGATCTTAAATAATATTTGCAAGCAAGTTTTAGAGTTCCTTAATCATGAAAAACACTCTCAAAAAAGAATGCTTGAATTTGGTGTTAAATATTTCAAAGGGCTCAAATTCTTACCAAAGAAAAGTGACATTCATATATCACAACAAGCTAATGTCCTTTTAATCAAAATCCAAGTTAATCAGCTTAAGCATGCAAGTATACTCATTCAATCATATTATGCATTTCTAGTCTTGATTGAGTTTTTTTTTCATGACCATGCATCTTTAACTATTAAATGGAAAAACAAACACACAGCACATTTTTTTAATTAAATACTACTCCCCCTCCCCACTTAAATATGATTCTATACCTAATGTGATAAGAAAATAAAAGAGGGATCTAAGATGAAAAATAACGTAAATAAGGACAAACATTAAAACTAAAAGAAATTAAACTAACAAGCAATAAAAATAATAAAAAGGAGAAGGATAGAAATATGATACGAAGGTGGGGGTGGAGGTTATGTCAATTCGGTGTGAAGAGTGACATACTGCGTCGAAGAGTGGAGAACAACTGTGGGGAGAACAAATAGAAGGGACTGAAAATTAGGTCTGCACCTATAAATCAAACAAACTAAGTTAAGATTCACTAAAAACGAATAACAAACAAATAATTAAAAAAACAAAAAGTTGTATAGGTTGCCTCCCATTCAACACTTCTTTAATGTCTTGTAGCTGGACGCCTCAATATTCATGCTTAAGGTGGATCGCTCAAAGTGAGTGATTCCACTGTCTTATTCTCTTCATTGGGATCTATCTTTAAGAATTTGTGAAACTCTCCCTCAGTTACATCATCTAGCAACTGACAATACTCATCAATCTCTTTAATCAAGTCTAATTCCCTTTTTTTTCCTGTAAGGCAAAATCAAAATATATAATATTAATTTGATCAACAAGAGAACATTCTTCATTAATAGTAGTAGGGGGAATAGTTTCAACATTAAAGATTTAGAATTCTATTGTTTCTTCCATAATAGATGGTTAGTTTTTCATTCTTCATATCAATCAAGGTATTGGTGGTGGCTATGGAAGGCCTCCCTAGGAGTATGGTGTGCCCCTTTTCTTGCTCTTTTAGTTTCCCCATATCTAAGACAACAAAGTCTATGATGACAATCAATCCTCCTACCTTTACCAACACATGTTCTATTATTCCCTTTAGATAACATATTAACCTATCAGCTAATTGTAAACACATGTTTGTGTGTATCAACTGTCCTAGATCTAATTTCACATAAATAAAGTAAGGCATAAGGTTTGTGCTTGTTTTAATGTCAAGCATACTCTTAACCTTATCACCAATACCCATTAATATTCTCATAATAAAACTTCCTGGATCTTTCAATTTAGGGGGTAACTACTACTGAAGAACCGCATTTGCCGCTTCTGAAACTATCACTTTCTCGTTTGGCTCAAATTTTGTTTTGTGGTGTTTAGTTCCATCAAGAACTTCATATAATATGGAATGTTCCTAATCGCATCCAATAAAGGCAGATTAATATTAACCTTAGAAAACATGTTATATAAATAAGAAAACTGCTCATTTTGTTTCGAATCCTTCAGGCAGTTTAGATATGGAACTGGTGGTCTATATGGATCAATCAACTTATGCAGTCTTGGTCCTCTATTTCCTTTAGATGCATGCCCAAGTTTTTCACCTTTTTGAACATGACTTGAAGAGTTGTGCCCATTTTTTACCTCATCCTGCTCATCTTTTTCCTTGATAAAGCTCTCCTCCTCTTGGATACCTACATCAAATGGATTAGAAGGAATCTCCAACTAAGGTTGTAGGTGTTCGAATATGGATCATTTACCCTCAGTTGAAAATCATTAAGTAATTCTCCTGTTCTTCTTCACCTGCAAAAGATTCAAAAGAATATGAACAAACATTAGCTCCATGACTATAAGTTCTACATATACCACATACCTTATGATTTGGAACATTTTGTGGTAGTATCATGGTTAGCCTTTTCACATACTTTGTTAGCTTAGCCAATTGTATGGACATTTCTTCATTCGAGTTCGCTTTATAAACTCCAGTTCTTTTCCCCCTCATGCTCTTTTTTTGAGAATTGGCCCCCAACATTTCAAAGATTTCATATGTCTCTTCAGCAGTCTTCTTTCACACAACTCCTCCTGCTTCATTATCCATTGTGTGACATTATTGTGTTAATCCATTATAGAAGAATTGGTTCTGCATGTGAAGTGTAAAATGATGTTGTGGAAATCGTATTAGCAAGAGTTTGAAGTGTTCCCACGCTCTATGGAATGACTCTCCCTCCATTTGAGTGAAGGTAGCTATCTTCGTCCACATCTTAGAGGTCTTTAGATGGTAACAAAAATTTGCCATGAATTTATTATACACCTCTTCCCATAAAGTCAATGAATCATCAACCATGCCTTGGCCTAATATTTCAATGTGTATGGGAAGCATCTCATTATGAGTTGATCTTCATTGAAGCTATCCAAAGGAAATGTTTAGAGAGTGTTCTAAAATTCCCGAATGAAGATTAAAGTGTCTTCATTAAAAACCCCATAGAATGATGGTAGCATGTTGTAGTGTATGCTCTTCAATTCATAGTTTCTGGCTGCCTCTCTTAAACGTATGCATGAAGTGGTAATACCAATTACTAGTCTGACATACTCCTTCATTACTGGCTACCTTTCACCCTTCTCTTGATCTTCCAACTTGGGTTCCTTGAGATTGTCTTCAAAGTCCCTTTTAGGTCCTTTTATCCGATGTATGTTATTAATAAAAGGAACAAGTTCACTTTCTTATAACCTCCTTCCTCCCGTAAACAAAATAAAGACAACATTAAATTACTAGCAAAAACTGCTAAAATAATTCAATGAAATAACATAAAAAAAATGTATGCATGAGAAGACAAAACGATCAAAATTAAATTAAGTTTAAACAATAAACACTTCCCTGATAACGATGCCAAAAACTTGTTGTGCCAAAATATGAGATAATTGTAATTAAATACCCAGGGTCGTCTTCTTAAGGAGGTGAAATTGGTCCACTCAAATTAACTTTGACTAAAATAAAAATAAGTGCAATCCTAAACATTCTATCCCAATTTTTTGAGTAGAGGATTTAAAGAAAATAATGCAATTAGACTAAAAGGTAAACTAATTTAATTGGAAGTAAAAACGATTTGATTAATTGGTGTGAAAAGCTCTTGAGGAATTAACTTCACTAATTTAGTCTCCTATGTATGACTAAGGGGGAATTAATTGGATAATTGTCTTGCTAAAAGTACAAATTGAGCTCTAAAATCAATTCAAATAATAAACTAAATCTAATAGAGTAAGAGCTAAAATGGACTATCAACTTCTAACAAAAAAACAGGTTCAACAGGAAAAAGATAAAAAGAGTTCTATATTGCAACAGAGATAAAATAGAAAGAGCAAACATATTGATTTTTGGATGAGGATGTTGCTGACTCCCTGCCTTTGGCTCTCTCCCTCTACTCTGTTCACTATCACCCAGAAGAACGGATGCTCCCACTAATTTTAGCTCTGCCTTCTCTCTATCTATAGTTTCTCTTCTTCCTTAGCACGGACAACTCTTTCGTTCTTTGTCTTTAGCCTCGTTCTTTTTTTTGTTTTCTAACCCCCTTTTAGCCTCTTTTTCTTTCTATTTTTTCGGTCCCTTTAGGTATAGGTTTAGGATTAGTTTTAGGTTTATCTGCCTTCAAACCTTGCATTCGTTGACACATGATATTAAACCATTTATAGAAAATTATGCACGGGGGGTGACAATGTTTGTCACTCTGTGAAACTTGTCACGATGGTGACACCTTAGTAACACCCTTTTCTTTTATGCAAAATTCACAACCATCACTCAATTCATTCAAATTTGGATTAAAAACATCAAACTTTGTAACCACAATCAAAAGATCAATGCTTGTAAAGTCCGTAAAAATTATTCACAATAATAAGCTTTTATGATCATGTAAAGTCACAATTTTATAGGATAATTTAAGATATATGGTCACCTACATGGCCATGTAAATGATCGTGTATATTCTAAAAACGTAGTTTTTAGTATAAAGGGTATTATTGAAGGCTACAGGAGGAGGAATATTTGAGAATCAACATAGACAACAAAAGAAGGAAGAAAACACTAAGAAAAGAGGCTATACATCATAAGGAAGAATATCAAAAGCGGAAATATCAAGATCAACTCAAGTTTTCTAAAATTTCCAAATCAAGGCTTCAAGCTGATTTCATTATATTCTATTTCATTGCCTTATATGACAAATTTGAATAGTTATGTTTTAAATACAATTATGGATTGCTAAATTAATATTAGGGTTTTATTCTTAAACTTTTTAGTATAACTTTGCCATGTTGAATTCAATATATTACTATTTATGATATTTATTATACTCGTACTTGATTTGAATTGAGAGATTGAATCAAGATATTTGATTCAATTTACGTAGCGAGAGTTAGTACCTTAATAGACTTATAAATATCATGTTAATAAGCAATTGAAAAGAGATCTTACTTGTGAGTTAATTATCTCTAGGATTGCTTTAAATCCCATTTAGTAGTTAAAAGTAGTTTTGAGAAATCGAGAGATTGCATCTCAACTTTTATATATTCAATTAAGATTACTTGATTAGATAGGTTAATCAAAAACTTTGGATGTTTAATATCGAACATAGATGAATTAACAAGGTGAATACAAAATAAGGATAAAATAATCCTTATGTTTCCATTATTGAGTAACTTCAATTTCACTGTTTTCTTTTATTTTTCAGTCATCAAGTTTTGTAAGTTCACTTTAATTTGTAGTTAATTCAATCTTTTGTTACCTTAGACAATGTGTAATTCAAATTGTTAGGTGACTATATTCAATCCTCATGGGATCGATATCGGTTGTACTACAATATACAACTCATATACTTGAGGTATAATATAAAACAAGTAAACAATTTTTTGATATAGTTGCCAAGGATTATGATTTTAGCTTCTTATCTAATTAGAATTCTTTTAATTTAAGGAGTTCAATACTTTTTTCTTGCATGATTGTAGGTTCACAAGATCTATAAGTAGTTCGAGTAATATAAAGGATAAACAGGCTTCTGACATCATTAAGTAATAAAGGGAGATTTGAAAAGTTAGATGCTAAGAAGTGATAGAAATAACAATGGCGGAGGAATGAAATCAAGGAGAACATTAAATAACCCTTATAGATTTCATAATTCCATGGTTCAATGCTAATCAAAAAGGGATAATGAGACCACCAGTGTAGAGAATTGTTGGATCGCGTATGGCTCGAGTATTCACAATATGCTGTGGAAGAGACCATAACACAACACGATGTATAACCGAAAACATATAGGATGTGCAAAAATACCTTTTTGACACGGATTGGTGG
>JAOTAY010000009.1:7712099-7767338 GCA_025629805.1 Erythroxylum baracoense | reverse complement strand
GAAGACGTATAAGTTAAGTTATTAATTTTGTTAAGTAAAATCGTAATACATATAATTAAATGAATTGAAATATTACCGAAACTTTTTTTAAAGCAATTTGGAGCAAGTTGTCTTCCTTTAACTACTTGACATGTTGAAAGCAAGACAACTTATTTCTCATAACGATGCCCAATTCACTGGTCAATTTTGTAGATTGGATCTTATCTAGCAGGCGACGTTGCGTAGGGTTGATGGTCACAGATAACTCGGTGTTTATTGCAACATTCATCCGTTATAACTCAGCTCCTTTTGTCTTACCTCTACCTCATTTTCTAATGCCAGTATTGGAAGCTGAAAACAAAAAGTTCATAATAAGAGCAACACAGTAAACATGTAATGAGTAATTTCAACATTAATGTAAATATGTTTGGTTAATAATAACAGACCTGAAGATCCTTCATGACTAACAAACGATGTTAGTAAAGGTTGCTGCTAACTTTCTTCATTTGATAAATCAATTGTTGGTTGTTTTGTGGGAGGAACTTCTTCGGTCGTTACCACCCTCTTTCTTTTGTTTCTACCAGGTGCCATTATAATGAACATGTGTAAAACAAAATATAAACAATTGTTATACTTTATAGCCATAATCATAACTCTCTTAATCAATTTATTTAATTTGTTATACTTTATTTCTTGGGAAATTGAGGTGGAATCAAGTATCACATATAGTAGAAGAGCTTCATCATCTGCATCTCTATTAAGCAACTCATCATTGGCAGCTCCTCCATTGTCACAACTTTTAGCCACTGTCATCTCTAAAGCTACCACCAATTATCTTAGTGTCGTCTCATGCTACAACAAGATGAAGGAGGAGCAACAAAACTAGGAGCATAAAAGCTAACATTTTCTCCTCTGATGTTGCATCTCTTAAGAGCACACATTATAGATCAACCATCTGTTTCATTTAAGCCTTACACAATCACAAAATTCCAAGCAACATCCTTAGTGCGAGAAGCAAAACTTGAATAAGAGATCTATAAACACCACGACAATATATGATAGAACTAATGTATGGATTTCTAAAAACCCAAATTACTTAAGCAACTATTGAATTTTCATAAAACTGTAACTTTAATAACACATTAAGAATTCCATAACACGTTAGGATGATGGATCCTATATTAATCACTTAATTATCTCTATATAGTTCATGCTATATTCAATGACTACTAATTGAGCTATATTTGACTATAACTAATCATAAATAGTATCAAAATATAGCAATTTCTATACGAGAACTTTAGAGATCTCAAGTCAAATGATCACTTATATAATCATCACAATGGAAATTTTTATAAACATACAAGTAATGTTTCAAATAAAATTTTCATATGGGGTTAGTTCAGTGAACTTTTTCTCCAACATCCATTGTTATATATTTTTTAAGTATCTATAGTTTAGTCTATAAGATCAACTACTTCCTTCATAAGGAAAAAATATAACATAGGCTAATCTTTTTACGCTATGAATATCTAGTCTGAATAGAATGATAATTAGGAATAATTTAAAGATAATACATAAATGAAATGTAAATTTCATAATTAAGATCTTATTGTAATTTTATTTATAGTTTATATTTATCTCATAGACTTTATCATATACATCTAAAGATGTATAAGATGAAAAATGCCTTTAAATAATTTTTGCCACTAAATTACAATCAACCTATTAGACATAAACCAATATTATCTATATGATAATCTTGTGTATCATCTTAGCTTAATTTATGTATATATATATTTTAATTTAGTGTAAGAATTTTTTTTTATAAATTTGAGGTTTTGCTCTTGTACATATATAGATCTTATAAAAAGATGTAAACTTTATATTGCATATGTAGAAAGACCTTTAAGAATGATCAAGTAAATCTCTTATTTTTGTCTTTAGCTCTTTTTATTCTCTTGCTTGTTTCTATTTTTATTTCCGTAACATGAAGTGAAATAAAAAGTTAAAACTCATTCGAGAAATCTTAATATCTTTAAAGAATTATTTTCCTTTTCAAACCCCTCTAAATCTCATCAAATTAGACGTCTTCACTTTCACCGATACTTTGAAAAGATTCGATCTAAAAGGTCGTGCTTTTAATGATTTCAAGTACTAGTGTTGCTTTATTCGTGAGAGACAATTATGCTAATGATAGCTTACCTACCATCTCAAAAACTTGGATTACCATCTCCTTAATCATGAGATTGCTCTCTAGCTTTTCTAGGACTTATGATTAGATATTTAACTACCAGGGGAAAATTCTCATTCGTTAGGATCAAGCTGTCGTCTATAACTCCTAGAAGCTTATGCCTCTTTTACATTATTTAATATCGCAGCAGCCAAAAAAAATTCAGGGAAATTTCACTCTTTGAAACAATTCCACATTAATAAGCTAATTAATTAGTTGGTGGGGCAAGTTAATTAAATAAAATGATGTGATTTATATAATATTTTTTATTGACAACGTATACGGTAATTAACTCTCAATTTCAATTCAATAGTTACTCAAATTCCAAGGCCCTTGCGGTTCGTTTCTCCACATGACGACATGCCATTTGACTATCAAAGGAAAGCACGAGAGGGCAAAAAGAAGATGCCATTCCAATTTGAGCATTCTAGATTAATTTGGGTTGATGTGCAAGTCTTCTATCTATCTATATCATGATAAAGAGGCGGGGAAGAGGGATGCACACAGTGCCAACAGAAACGGATCATCAAAGCAAGTGGACATCTCTCTTTTCTGTTGATCCAATCAAAGGATCACAGGCTTGAAGCAGCGTATAGTCTGTCTAATGTAGACACTAGCCAATGTTATATTTTTAAAATTTCAGGACTTTTAAGTGTGATTTGGTCTTTTAAAAAATATTGGAATGGAAATCTTTTGGGAGTGATCTTTCGTAGCCTCGGAGTTTCTTAACAAAGAAGAAAAGCAACCAAATATACATTTGGTACTAAAAAGTAAAGAGAAAAGGACTAGGGACCAAAAAAGAGGAAAATATAGCGTGGTTGGTGGTTAAATTTTGGCATCATGTACATGAATTGACCCGTGGGGGCGCCCTCGAGTTTCATCTTTATGCTAGCAACTTGCACGAAGTTAACATCCAAGTTGACAATTTGTCCGCGCCAAGCGAATTGATATCATTTATGATGATTTGATCGGAGGACAAACTTTACAACATGGAATCATGGGATTTGAGTGTTTGGAACCGATTCCAACCAACAAGTGTTCTCATTCGGCTGGGGAAATCACCATCATGTTAAAATCCACAATAGCTAGACGCCGAAAATTTTAAGGTTACACTCATTTGTTAAGTGATTAAAATTCCAATAGTTTACAAAATAATGGATGATGAATGTAAAGAGAAAATTCAGAGAGGTTAAAATTTGTTGCTGTCACGTAATAGTCCTGTAAAATTAATCCAGCTCATAGGTTAAGCAAAAAAATTTAAAGGGTATCAGTTTTAAAAAGTCAGCCCATGAAATAGATTTGGATTTTAAAATTTGGCCCAAAAATTATAAAAGATTGGGTTTGGGTTATAAGAAAACAGCCCAAATATATTTCTACAAATATTCTAAATTTTTATCAACATATAATCGTCATTTAATAATCTCCCATTCATATTATTATAAGAGAATATAATTAAAAAAAATGCAAAGTTCTCTAAATAAGGGCTTTATATAAGTTATTTCTTTTATTTTCTTTATAAAAATATTTTGTTTATGAATTACGATTCACATTCATCATAAAGTTGGTTAATGTTCTAAACTAAAATCCAGATAGGTGATGTCTGATTAAAATCTTTAGAATATAGTTTATAATAAGCAATTGTGGGGAGTAGGCTAATAGTAACCATGGGTTGGAGAGAGATCCTTTGCATTCTCTTTAACCAAGCAACCAATCTATACTCATTCTTGTTGTATTGTTTGTTACCCCTACTCATTTATGTCCATCTCTTACCACTAAACATTGAATCAACTTCTCCCTAAGCTTTTCCTCAATTTCTCAATCTTCAATAGTCGCCTTCTACTAAGGGCATTGAGGTCTTTTTACTCTTATAATTACTTTCCTGTCTCTCATCTTTCTGATTTTGGTAACTACATCTTAAAAGTGGTTACTTGTCAAGCCTATCCCCTCTTTAGGCATTTTGTAGACCACCAAACCAACTACATTGTTAGTTCATGTCAGATAGGATTTTTCTCCTTTACCCTCTTATGGAACAATACAAGCTCCTTCATCTTCCTCCTAACACATTGGAGAAATGAAAACTTGGAAATAGTGGTGGGAGGAAGCTTTGACCTCTCACTGCTTTTCCACCCTCCTAAATTGGAAGATGAGAGAGCTATTGTTTTCAGGAATTTGGAAATTATCCAAAGGAAGTTAAATCATGGGAGAACTCCCTAATAGGGTTCTTTTGGAATAAAATACCTATTTTCCCTGTAATACAGAGAAGGGAAAAATCATTATGGAAAAACAAATGATGATTAGATGAATTGATAGCAAAAGATAAATATATTATATATACCTTTTTCTTTAAAGCTCTAAGCCCTTAAGATCATTAAAAAAGAGCCATAACATGTCTCTAACTTCCCACTTTTTTATAGCTCTTATAGACTGGATTCCAGATTGAGTCCAATAGACATAGAGCTATTCCTTTATGGGTGAATTTATACAATGTACCTCTTAAATTCTAGCTTCCTAGGCAAACCTTGCGTTTGGATGATCATACAACTAAAAGGTAAAGACTCAGATATTCTAGAATGTGTATTAATATGGAGCTCTCCAAGAATTTACCTGAAACCATCCTAGTAATATGATTGGGACTTAGTGGAGCCCTTGATGAAGACAATGTGATGATCCACTATCATTAGAAGCCCTCTCTTATTCCCATCGAAAGAGATGGATATCTACGAGTAGGGATTTTTTAAAAGGTGATTATAAGGAGTTAATAAGGGAGGTGAACGTTGAACAAGGCTAGGGAATAAGTGTCACATTAGAGGAAACAACTCCTTGCCTTTCTAGAGAGGAGTTTCATATAGAAAATGATACAACTATTGCTAAAACTTGGTTAATATGGGAGAATATATTAATATTAATCTTAATCAGATTGTTAAAGAGTAGGCTAATGATCCTTATTACGTGGACACAAATCTTTGTCCCTTTGGTGTGAGTAAGGAGGATGAACTCCTGAGAAGGGAATTTCAGTTAATTACTAAAAAAAATTCAACATGAGCAAATATAAGGGCTCCAAAAATAAATTTATTGATAAATGAAAATCATCACATGGAATATAAAGAGGATTAGTTGCCTAGGAAGCTATTAGCTCTAAGGGATTTTGTCTATACTACAAATCCATGAATTTTTGTTATTTTGAAAACTAAAGTTAAATTAGAGAATCTTAGAACTTTAAATAAATTGGGCTATTGTGGAAATTCATTTCTAACCATCAAGCTCATAGGCTTGAGATAATTATTATAGTTTATGATCCTACAATTGTGGAATTTGAACTTTTTGATATAAATTTTTATATAAGGTAATTTTTGAAATCCTGGCTAGAAAATTGACGATTAATTTAGATTCACTAATTTATGATAATTAGAGTGCCTTTATTTAAGCAATAATTCTTGGGAATAATGTCTCTATTGTTCAGGAGATGATGAAGGGGGATTAGATAAAGAGTTCCTCTCCTAGCTATGTCATCAAAGATGATTTTCAAAAAGCTTTTGACTACCTTGAATAGGACTTTGAATGATTATTGCTTATTTAGGCTTAGATTTTTTTTAAAACCAGGGATGGTAATAAAAAATAAAAAAGTTAAAGGAATTTAAAGGAATTAGCAAAACCATCTAATGTGAGGAAAATGTTGTTTATCTAAAGTAAGAAGTCCTCTAATATGTCTTGTTAGGTCTTCAATGTTGCCAAATTCCATCAATAATTATATTGAGCTTGCTAGCCTCGCGAGAGCATCAAAAACAAAATTGATTTCTCTGTAGATATGCATGAAATTAAATTCAAAAACCTGTAAAGATGTAGAAATATTTTGCATAAGAACTTTATATCTCCAAGGACAATTCATTATTCCTTTCACCAGTTGAGCCAAAAGAAAAGAATCGGATCTAATACTTATCCTTTGAATCCCTTGTATATGACAATGTTGAAGCGCCAATTTAAGAGACATCTTCAGAATATAAACTTATTCCATGTTGAACATATCTTGATCTGGTGAAAATAAAAGTACCATTAGAGTCTCTAACAACATAGCCAATTCCACAAACACTTGGATTACTAAGATTTAATCCGTCGATATTTAATTTCATCCATGATAAAGGAGGAGCCTTCTAAATCAGAACTTATCCTTGTAGTGGTATTTTAGGTATCAAATTATGAATCAAACTTGTTAAGACAAGAAGCTGATCCTTTATGGCACACATCTTGAAAGGTTTAATGATACTAATATGATACAATTGTTTATGAACAAGTGGTATCACTGAACTTGTCATAGATTGTTGATCTTAAAAAAAGGCTTTGTTTCGAACACACCATATACTCCAACAGATGAAAACAGGGAGAAGTCTACATATTTCAATTGTTACAGTAGCAAGCATGTCATTTTGCCATCAGATATTCAAAGTTTCATATAACCCAATAGTTGGATAAGTTTTTCTTATATGTATTTTCTCTTCAAAATAAGACCACACTTGGAATATTGCAAGAAAAAATGACATGGTTGATATCTTCTAGATTTTCACAAAACAATATTTAAAGATTATTGCAAATCCCACCCGTATGAGAGTTTTTTATAGTGGGAGAAAATCATTTAACATCTGCCAGACAAAGATAGATATTTTCGGTGGTATTCTGGCATTCCATATATATTGTAATTAATAATTTTTATCAAATCTCATTTTAATCAACTCATGAACTAATTTGAAGGTGAAATGTCTAGAAGACGTTGGCACCCATATAAGCTAATCATGTTCTCCTCCAAAGACTGGTTATAAAGATATTAAAAATTTAATAACTCTGAAGATAGTAGATGTTTAATGCCATCAATATTGTTGTGTACATTATTGAAGAATTATGATAAAGTAAAATCATATGGTAGCATATCTGGTCCTTTATAATAAGAGTACAACATACCTTTGCCTGACTAATTATCCCACCAAAAAGAACTCGATCCATCCCCTATTATGATTTTAGTGTGATCTGCAAAAAATTAAGAAGTATTCCTAAGGCGTTTCCAATGCCAACTTTTTTTTATTCCTCTTGGTCTAGTCTTTAATGTTTTTACCCAAAGAGAATTTCCTTGATGAAACCTCTACCATAACTTACTAGTGGCTATTTATACAATGTACCTCTTAAATGCTAGCTTCCTAGGCAAACCGTTGTGTTTGGATGACCATACAACTAAAAGGTAAAGACTCAGATATTCTAGAATGTGTATTAATATGGAGCTCTCTAAGAATTTACCTGAAACCATCCTAGTAATATGATTGGGACTTGGTGAAGCCCTTGATGAAGACAATGTGATGATCCACTATCATTGGAAGCCCTCTCATATTCCTATGGAAAGAGATGGATATCTACGAGTAGGGATTTTTTAAAAGGTGATTATAAGGAGTTAAGAAGGGAGGTGAATATTGAACAAGGCTACGGAATAAGTGTCGCATCAGAGGAAACAACTCCTTGCCTTTTTAGAGAGGAGGTTCACATAGAAAATGATACAACTATTGCTAAAACTTGGTTAATATGGGAGAATATATTAACACTAATCTTAATCAGATTGTTAAAGAGTAGGCTAATGAATTAGATGGACACAAATCCTCCGCCTCTTGTGTGAGTAAGGATGATGAACTCATATGTAGGGAATTTCAGTTAATTACTAAAAAAATTCAACATGAACAAATATAAAGGCTCTATAAATAAATTTATTGATAAATGAAAATCGTCACATGGAATATAAAGGGGATTAGTTGCCTAGAAAGCTATTAGCTCTAAGGGATTTTATCTATAATACAAATCCATGAATTTTTGTTATTTTGAAAAATAAAATTAGATTTAAGAATGTTAGAACTCTAAATAAATTGGGCGATAGGAGGAAATTAATTATTGTTATTTTAAAAAATAAAGCTAGATTTGAGAATGTTAAAACTCTAAATAAATTTGGCTATAGGTGGAAATTTATTTCTAGCCATCGAGCTCATGGGCTTGAGAGAATTATTATAGGTTATGGTCCTACAATTGTGGAATTTGAAATTTTTGTTACAAATTTTTATATAAGGTAAATTTTGAAATCTTGGCTAACATCTTGAAGACTATTTTAGATTTACCAATTTATTATAATTAGTATAACATCCTACTACTATAGAGTATATACTCGAACATCCAGAGGACATTTAAGCACATATCCTATTACCATGGCATGGTAGAGCAGTTATATTCACTTATATGGCATCATACAAAATGACACAATATTAAAAAAAACTCAACTCCTCATTTCCTTTACTAACATAATTTACACTTTAGTCATTTAAACAAATATTTACATTACCAAAACATTCACTTTTTTATACAAAAGTTCTACATAACATATGAAAACTACATAAAACATTCCACTACTCCTCAGATGTCAACTGATAGACCTTTGAGTTATTTCTTAATCCAAAGCGTTCTTTTAGAGTATTTTAGGAACTAAGTCTCCTTTCTTATACCTAGAAAGCCACGTTGCAATTTTGATGAGTTTGTAAACTCAGTGAGTGAACCATCATTGATGTGCTCATTCAAATCAGAATACAAACATCACAAATATATAACTGTTCAACAAGTATATCATATTATCTAATTTTGTATACCATTTCGTTTAGAATTAAATCTCATATATCACATCAACAAGTTCATTATGAACTACACACATTTCATATAATCATTTCAGAACATTCCAATCATTCATTTCATCAACATATACACCATATTGAACATTATCATATCAACTCAATTTAGTCATTCTTTGCAATCATTCACATGATACATAAAAGTATACACACACACACACACACACACACACACAAATGTACATGAGACTCCACTTTTATTTTTATTTTGTTGTGACCAATTGTCTATTTAACTATCCCATATCTGTTGCGGATACTGGGTTCATTTCATATACTGTCCCGTACCCATTGTGCATACCAGGCTCATTGATAACTGAGTTTGTGGCTCTTTATGCATATTTCTAAGCTTTAAGCTTTTTTTCACTTGGTCACTCTGGTCACAACTCCTTTATCTGATCATGTATAATAATGTAATAAAATTCATCTAATCACATATTATGCTATCAATAGCTTTCATTCAGTGTGCACAATCATTCATTATATTCATCAAATCTATGTCCAGCATTCAACATTTAGTTAAATACACATATTTTCTATATTCACATTCAATTTACAAACACTTCCAATACAGTCTCAAATATTAAACTCCTTGAACAATCGAATGTCTGGAATCATCAATATCATAATCATATCCAAATCATTTCAATATATATAGGTATAATGGTTAAATAAAAAAAATTTCAAACAGAAGCACATATCTAATTGAGATCACACATCTAGGTTACTTACAGTTTGCTCCAGCTTGGCTATTGCCTTGGCGATCCGACAATGTCTGGATGCTAACATTCTACTTATTCTTCTTTAATCATGCTATACATATATATATATTTCACATTACTAAGTTGATCAATCATATAAGTATTCAATCATGCATAAATATATATGTGTCATGTTTAATGCATGCTCAATTGACCTTTTTAGGTAACTATCCTTAAATCATATAGCTTAACCATTCATCCACCATAGCTTGGACATGACTAGGCTACTATTATGATTCATCAATCATACATTCACTACTCATTTTCTAGCATTATACATTCAAACATTTTCCCAAATTCTCATTCATTCATTCCTAATACATCACTTATACCCTTTGGGTCACAATTGCATTCCTAAGAACACCTTCATCCCTTTAATTCTCATAAATTCCGAAGTTTAGATACATTAATATCAAACAATTCATTCCTTAAGTTATAACATCAATTACCAACCTAAACTTGTCAAACACTTAACCAATTAATTTAACATCAAACTAAAATCATTTTATGCCTCAATCAAGTCCTAATGCACCAAAGAAATGTAACTTATCCTTAGTTAATACCATAATCACACAAAACAACATGTTCTTCACTTCAATGCCTTTCCCACAATCGTGGGATGAGTTAACTGAAAGTTCACCATCCACTTCTTTCAATTTTGTTTTCCAGTTTTTTCTCAAGACAGATTTTAGGTTCAGGATTTCATGTCCATTTTGCTATAGAAAATGAGATATTTAGGCAGTATATTCTTCTAAAAAAATGTTCCTATATGTCTTAAGTTTCTAACGACATCAAGTTCATGCAGTTTGGTTCAGTATTTTGCGAGTTATACCCAAAATACTACAAACTATTCTCACACCATGACAGCACCAAATACTCAACTTCAAGCTAAATTTCGAAACCCTTAGAGACATAATTCAAATTTGATTCCTTCATGAACATTGTAGCCATATGTCTCTAGTTTAATCTAAATTACAAATTATCCCATTTGGATATATATAAATCAAGATATGGCTAAAATATAGATGCCTATTTGGTGGAAACACTACAGCTAACATATTCCAGCACACTTTAAACACCATTATCATAACTAATCAATCCTTACACAATCACCGAAATCTTACTATTAAAGCAAACCATAAAGAACAACATGTTACTTACTTATTTGTCTCAAAACCTCTAAAATATTCAAGCTAACTAGCACACTTTAAACACCATTATCATAACTAATCCATCCTTAAACAATCACCGAAATCTTACTATTAAAGCAAACCATAAAGAACAACATGTTACTTACTTATTTGGCTCAAAACCTCTAAAATATTCAATCTAACTATCCCTGCAAATATGCAAGGACAAGGTATACTCCAAGAATAAGATAGAATAGAAAAAGGTTTCTATCACAAGATGAAGACAGCAAGATTTTGGAGTGAAAAGGTACAAAATTTTAGAAAAATCTCAAGGTTGGAAGGGTTGTGTATGGGTGTCGATGGTGAGAAGAAGATTAAGAGAGCATGTGACCAAAAACAAAAAGAAAGATGGTCTTTCACGTGTGGAAACCGCGGGTGTAAGTGTGTGGTGAAGGAGTGGCCACTTGTCATGACACTTGTCATGCTAAGATTCAAGCCATGTCTCACACTTCAACTACCAATTGTCATTCCATAACTAGGCCATTTGTCACTTAATTATCTAAGCCATTTGTTACTAAATCTTAATGCCACGTGTCACTTATTTCTACTGTCATGTTTCAACTTATCTTATCAGTTAGCATTTTTCCTAGTCCAAAAGCACATATTAATCCATAAATCTCCCAATGGTATCAAATAAATTTCAAATTTCTAATTGAAATTCATCAAACCAAAAGTCAAGACATAAACAATTCACAATTCACATCATAATTATTTAAAATCTTTCATACCCAGGAATAAGTCAATTTAGTGTAGATACTATCTTTGTAATGTGTACAAAATACAATTCATGTATGAATGCTAATGTTATACATGTATATGTAATGCTCGTTCTAGTGTTCTAACCCTAAGCATATTCTAGAAATTATATATTACAATGACACTTGTTTGGATACACTTGTATCCAAATTCATTTAAATTGGTAGAAATTATTAAAGCTTTTTATGGGAGTAATTGAATAAGAAAAAGTTATGTAGGTAAAATGTGAAAAAAAAGACAACAAAGTGTGGTGTAAATTTTTGAAATAAATTTCCCATTCCATTGACCCGTTAAAAAAAATAGGTTAAGAATATGGCTAGTAGCTAGTTGTGAGTTATGATATAACTAAGTAACCAGGGGCATTCACGACAAAATATTTTTCTTCGTGTCAAAAGGCTAGAACGACACTCTAACCAAGCATTATAAGTATTGAAGTTGTAAAAAAAAAACTTATGGATCTTCTTGTTAAAGTTTAAAATAAATTTTATGAATGAGTACATAGTGATGGTCTATCTCTTTAATTAGTATCTAAGAATGAGTGTATGCTTGAAAGTGTCATGGATGAATGAATAGGTGTTGATATTTTGTTTGATGTGTATATTTAAATCAAAGAATTTGAACATGAATGTAATAAGTTGGTGTATTAGAACTTTTTAAATTATTGATGTTTATGGTTAAGTTTCAAAAACACTCTCTACTAGTTAGGGTTAAGGTTGCATATTACTAGACCTCCCTAGACCCCACATTTCAGTGAGATTTGTACTAGGTTGTTGTTGTTTTTGTACATTTATGGCTAAGTTAATTTCATGAGATTTGATGTCATTAAACTATTGCATGGTTGTATGAATATGTGTTTATTTGTTTATATGCTTTGTTTTGTTTATTTATGGTTTTAGTTTTGCTTGGGGACAAACTATAGCTTAAGTGTGGGGATGTTGACAAATGATTAATTGACTATCTTTATATACCTATATTTAACATGTTTTGCTTGTTATTTGAGAGTATTATGGTAATTTTGGTACTTATTTTGCTTTAAGTGTGTTTTTAGGTGACAATTGCCTTCATGAACCAAAAAGGAAAAGATTTCAGATGAAATTGTGGAATAAAATGGAAGAATTGAAGCAACTTTAGAGATACACGGTCGTGTATAGGGGTTGTATGAATCACTGTGAACATATGGAGCTTCAAAGATGTTATTTATGCCCGTATGAAGATACATATCCATCTATGTTGACATACATGGTATATATTTCCCATGTAAGCTTCTGTGATCATATAAAGTTACAATTTATAGGGTATTTTGAGATATACGATCACTCACACAATCGTGTGAGTGATCGTGTATATTCTAAAAAACCTAGTTTGTACTATAAAAGGATATTATTTAAAGCTAAGGGAGGAGGCAAATTTAAGATTCATCATAGGTGCCCAAAGAAGGAAGAAAAAACCAAAAGGAAAAAAAAGGCTGCACATCATAGGGAAGAAAATCAAAAGTAGAAACATCAAGATCAACTCCAGCTTTCCAAATTTTCCAGATCAAGGCTTCAAACTAATTTCATCATCTTCTTTTATTCTATTTCATTTCTTTGAATGGAAAATATGAATAGTTATGTTTTGAACATGATTATAGATTGCTAAATCCATATTAGGGTTTTATTTTTTAATTGCTTTGTATAACTTTTACCTTGTCAAATTCAATATGTTACTACTTTGTGATATGTATTGTACTCATACTTGATTTGAATCGAGCGTTTAAATCAAGATATTTGTATTAAGTTATATAAAGAGATAGTACCTTAATAGACTTACAAATATTAACTTAATAAGTAATTCAAGAGAGATCTTAATCGTGAGTTAGCTATCAATAGGATTGCTTCAAATCCAATTTAATAGTTAGGAGTAGTTTTAAGAAATTGAGAGATTTCAACTCAACTTATATCTATTCAATTAGGATTATCTATTCAATTAGGATTATTTGACTAGATATCGAAAGAGGGTAATCAAAACCTTTGGATATCTAAGATTAAGTATAGTTGAATTAATAAGTTGAAGGGAAGACAAAACAAGGATAAATAATCCCAAAGTTTCTATCATTAAGTAACTTCAATTAATTGTTATCTTTTACTTGTTTAGTCATCAAATTTTGTTAGTTTACTTTACTTTTCAGTTAATTCAATATTTTGTTACTTTAAGCAATGTAATTCAAATTGTTAGATGACTATATTCAATCCTCGTAGGATCAATATTAGTTGTACTATAATATACAACTAGTATACTTGTGGTATAGCATAAAACAAGCAAACATACATATTATTATTCCTGAAGGTTTTTGACATCTTAACACACAAGCATGAATGTTATGAAATAATGAAAGAGCCTAGATATGCAACCATATTTTATAAAGATTCAAATAATGAAAGAGCCTACATACACAAGTATACTAAGCATCTAAATAAAAGTAAGCTTTATAAGTTACAAAATGTTGATCTCTCCCTATTATAATTATATCTTTATGTGACTATGTATCTAAGATAATTATTACAAGAAAATAACAAATAATTTTACTACCTAACAGATCACATCATATATGTTCTTCAAATAATCAGAAAAGAAAACTTTACACAAATCATCAATAAAGAAACCTAATAAATAATGTTATATTGACTTAAATCCATCTACCAACCTTTTATCTAACTATGATTACCTTTTTCCCTTTTAGTGCAACATCGACAATCTCTTTTACTAAGGTTGGAATCCAAGCATCATCATTTAGGAGAATTGACATCCAAAACAAGATTATCTACCAATAACTAATGTATTTATTGCAATAATAATCTCAATTTCAAATCTTAGCCACCTTACCTTTTCATCATTCTCATTTTTATTACATCTCCCACTATTCTCAACCAAACCAACAGGAATAGAATAATCCTATAAGCATTAAAAGCAAATAAATGGTTATTACAGGGAGAAACTGAATGTAGAAAATATTTTACTAATAAATGGTTATTATGCGGGGGAAAGTGAATGTAGAAAATATTTTACTATAAAATATACATGCAACAATATACAATAGTGACGATGCTCCTCCTAATGATTTTAGTTTTCAAAATTACCATAAAAACCTACAATTAATTACAAAAAAATCTCAAAATTTGCTCAATTTTGCAATTATAGCTCAAATTTCAAAAAGTGGAAATAAAATGCTCAAACTTTCAATTTTTTTCAATTCTAGCTCGAACTTCAAAATGTTGTAATAAAATGCTTAAACTTTCATTTTTTTTCAATGGTAGCTTGACGTTAACATCTACGTTAAGTTTGCTTATGTAACTTACCACGTGTTCTAGAAAACCTTTTTTATTATTTTATTTTTATTTTTATTTTTATTTTAACCAGGGGAAGAACCCTGGAGGGGATATGTACTTGTTTTATTAATTTATTCGAAGGGGACAAAGTGGAAGAGATTGACTTTCACAGTAATACTATAACTAAAAGCCAATCAATAAAATAGGAAGAAAATGATAAAAAAAAGCATTGAAAAGGTATATGCACTAATGCTGCTATAATTATGAATTATCTAGCTCTAACTCAAATCGAAGGGTAAGATATTTTATCCAGAGTTATAATTCCCTGAAAACCACGTGGAAACTACGTCCGTTCTTTAGAAACCAGCAGCCCCTCTGAGAAGCAATTCAAGTTTGTCATATAATCTACAGCCTAGTTAGCCTCCCTAAAACAATGTTGAATCTCTTTCACAAAAGTATAATGACGTTCCTCCCAAATGAAGGGTTTAATTCACCATGAAATCTGAGAATGATGATTAAGCATATCAACAGTTCCACCAGCAATTGGGAACCTTCTAGTATCTCTGCACATAATTCCAAACCTTATAATAAAGCTCAAATCTTAGCCTGAACACTTGTGATGTCGTCTAGGGTTAAAGAATATATTAAAATGGGTTCACCTACTGAATCTCTTAAAATGCCCCCTGCACCTCCTCTACCAGGGTTGCCTTTAGATGCTCCATCAGTGTTGAGCTTATAAAAACCAACTACTGGAGGGATCTATTTAATAATATTTATAGTCATTGGCCTTACATATCATCCTACTGCTATAACCACCTTTTGCAAGTTAAACTCGGAGATAGATAGGGATAGAGTTTCTTTGGAAAAATAAAACAAACAACCTGTATAATACCAAAAATATAGGAAGAAATATCAATCTTAGCCTTATCAACTTTACAAAACATCTTGTTTTCCAAATTGCCCAACTAATTAAAGAAGGCAAAACTCTAAACAAAGTACGTTAAGCAATGTTCCCTCCTAATAACCACTAACGCAAAACTGTGTCTCTATTCCTAGCATAAGGTCCAATATCTCCAAATGGCATTTCAAAAAACTTCCATAACCGTCTAACCCATTGCCCGTGTAAAAGATGATCAATGGATTCCTCATATGCATCTATGCAACAACGCACCTCGAGGGGCCTTGTATGCTAAAGCAACATAGGGAGAGATCTAAAGGAAACTTGCGTCGCATCAATTTGAGAATAAAAAGCATACTTTAACTTGCAAACCATTTTGCCAAATATTTTACCTAATCATTGTTGCCACTCCTGTCACCCTAAGTGTGTCGTATGTCATACTGAAATTGCCATATGAATTTGGTATCCAAATCCATTCATCATCTATCGTTTCAATAGAGGCATGCATCAATTCAGGGGCATTAATTATCCGCTTCCAAGCTAAAGAATCACCCGATCGAATAGACACCTCCTCCAGCCTTGTTCGTGAACAATATTTACTTCTCATATATTCTGACCATAATGTCTTGTTCTGTAATATTCTCCAATATAATTTTGCTGAAAAGGATAAGAAAATGGGTGATATACTCATCAAACCAATTCCCTCATCCTCTCTTAGGCGACATAAGGAATCTTAAGCTATCCAATGATACTTGGATCAGTCATCATCAATTCCCCAAATGAAGTCCACAGACATCCTCTCCAAATTCAACAATATCCCTCGAGGCAGGTTACAAGCAGCCAACACATGTAGAGGAAGAGATGAAAGAACTGAACAAAGAAACATAATCCTCCCCTCAACTGAGAGTAAATTTCTCTCCCAATGATAGGTTTTATCCCAAACTTTGTCAACCACAACATTAAGGAATTCAGACTTCCAATATCCCCAATATATTGGACATCTCAAATATTTAAAAGGCTCTTGTTTGTGTTGGAAACTTGTCACATCAACAATCAAATTCTTACAGGTTTGAAAACATCAATCCATATAGAAACCACTTATATCCACATTCACTACTTGTCGAGAGCACTTCTCATATTCCTTTAAAGCACTTCAAATGGTCACTAAATAGTACCTTAGCCCGTTTATAAAGATAAGAACATCATCTGTGTAGGAGAGATGGGAAATTCAAGGACAATTCCTTGGCACTGTAAAACACGTTATGGTTGACAACTCATTTAAAACTCGTAAGAGAACCTCTGCCTCGATAATGAAAAGTTTCGAGGATAGAGGATCTCCCTAACGGAGACCTCTAGTAGCTTGAAGATAGACTATTGGTGCGCCATTAACCAATACCAAAAACCAGTAATTTGATATTAATCGCCACACCCAATCAATGAACTATTCCCCAAAGCCAAACCTCCTGGAACCTTAATAAAAAATATCCAAGACATATGATCATATGCCTTTTCCATATCAAGCTTTAAAACCACATTTTCTCCCCTCGTCTTCTACTTCATGTCTATGCATAGTTCTTGGGCCAATAATTCATTATCTTAAATCAATCGCCTAGGTAAGAAGGCTGCTTGCTGAGGAGGTATCAAGTGAGGTAATACAACATGCAGGCTATTAGCCATCAGCTTCGATATAACTTTTTGAATAAAATTACATAAGCTAATGGGGAAAAATTATGAAATCCGAGACGCATTCACCACTTTAAGGATCAATATAAGCAACGTAAAGGTATAAGATCTTAGAAAATCTCCCTTGAGAAAAACTCCTTTAATGCCTAAACTACGTCACCGCCAATCACCTCCCAACAAAAAATAAAAATCAGGTTGTATAACCATCAGGTCCTGCCGCGCTATCCTCATCCATTTCTGTCAAGGTAGAGTATATCTCCTTTATCTCCAGAAGGGATTGTAGCTTATCATTCTCCTCAAATGAAATAACTGGATGAATCAAACGATCTTCCAGTGCATCCATACTTTGATATCCACTTATTCCTCACATAATAAATGTTTAAAGAAACTCACCCCTTATGCCTGGATTAGCTGTGGGTTTATTATCCATTCCCCTTCTGAACCTTGAATTTGATGAATAACATATCAGATTTGTCTCTCATTCACTATGGCATGGAAGAATTTTGTGTTTGCATCTCCCTCCTTCATCTGTTTCACCCTTGCTTTTTGTCTCCAAAATGCCTCTTCCTCGAGCATAGCTCATGTGTATTTTTCCTTAGCCAATTGCAAAGCCTCTCATGAATCTACAGTTCCATGCACCTCAAAGGCACTCTCTGCCATGAGCACCTCATCTTCAGTCCTTCTTATATTTTGTGTACAATTGCCACACTCGAGGTGATTCCATTACTTAGGAGCCACTTTCAATCTATGCATATTTTTGATATAAAACTTGTAATGGTTGGCCTGGGCAAGATTATACCCAACTTTGCTTTACCATCTCTAAAAAACCATTCCATAAGCACTATGCATTCTGGAACCATAATGCTCTATTACCAATAGCCTAGCTGTTAAAAGCAATCTTCAAAAGCAAAGGAGAATCATCAAATTGAAACATATTCAAATGCTCAACCACCATAGTCATCTGGTATAACCATTCAGGATTCACCAAAACCTTATCAAGTCGTTTCCATATCATCTAGGTACCTTCTCTATTGCTGGTCCATGTAAATCGGGAACCTGTATATCTAGCATTAACCTAGGAACAGGCAGTAATAAGATTCTGACAATCCTCAGCCTTAGAAACCTGAAAAGGCAATTTACCAATCTTTTCTGCCATAGAAAGACATACATTTAAAACTCCACAAAGTAACCAAGGGCTTGTAGCAGGCATAAAAGAATCCCACAACAATCGTCTCTCAACCATGGAATCACGGGGAAAAGTAAAGCACAAAAGACTGATTTATTATAGAATGGGACACTTTTAAAGTAAACTGTTGAGAATTTTCATACAAAATATCACAAGAAAACTCCTTATTATAAAGGACCCAGACATTACCTATGGCATTAGTAACCACCCTTTCAAAATTTAGTTTACGTCTTATTTCATCAGCACACGACAAGTCAAGCATTGGTTCAGCAACTACAACCATTTGAAACACATGAATTTTCTTCAATTTTTTCAATCTCAAAACTGAAAGTTTATTGGCCAGACCACAAATATTCCAAAATAGAGCATTAATAATTGAGACTATGAAAAAGGAATTAGAGCAATCTAAAGTTAGGACTGAGTTTAAATACTAGTAGCATGTTGTGTAGAAGTCAAAGTTTGAGCCATTACCTCGCTCTGTGTCACCGAAACAACCATTAGATCAACCGACATTATAGATGCCTTAGAAATACCAAAATCAAAGGGTACATCTTTCTTTATTATACGCAGTGATGCTAGATACAAAGCCATCATGGACTCAAACCCCATAACATCAACATTCACTTGCGACTGATTGTCCATTATAGCCGAATGAGCTAGCTCACATTCTTTGTTCACCTGAATTCCAATAGTAATAGCAAACTCATCCATCGATAGTTCCAGGCTAATAGCCCAGCAGGTTTAACAACTATTGAACCTGGTGATACAACAACAATTTTTAGGGAGACGATGGTTAAACTCGTAGATATGACATCAACTTTCAAAGTCGATAAACCCTTTAAACCAACATTTAATGAAGGGGAGATCATAGTCTCTCTAACCACAAAGTTGATGGAATCTCATGACCAAGCAGACAAGAGATAGCAAGCTCTTTCTCCAAAATAGGCATAGGTAATGAGTCAGATGAGGGCATCCCCTCCTCCAAGGCAGAAATAGACAACGAATTACCTCGTGTAAATTCAGTGAAGCATCCCTAGTCTCTAAAAGTTGTTGCTTATCCATTATCTTCAAATCATAAGTTTTTATTCTTGGTAATTCAAGAGATGAACCAGTTAGAATTTCCTTACCCTTCAAGGTCTCAATTTTGTCATTCATCTTTGGCTTGGGAATCAGCTTCTTCTTCATCTCAAATATTCCACCATGTAAAGCTCGACAATGCTCCTTTACATGGCCTATCTTTTTGCAATGATGACAGAAACTTGGGATAACTTCCTATTTAATTGATTGCCAATATCCATGGTTGTTGTTCTTTAACAAAAAATGAGAAGTCAATTCCTTCGATACATCCAATTTAACAATGTTTCTTGCCAAACCCAGTCTCGCTAATGTAATCATCGAGGCATCAATTTTTAAAGGATTGCCAACTAACTTACCAATTGAGTAAAGTGGGCCTTTATAGGAAAATGAACCGGAAGAGTTAGAAGATTGATCCATATTGGAACAACCGTGGATTCTTCTATGAGTGAAAATTCCAGTGTCCTTTTAAATACTCTCATAACAAATCCTTTGAATGATCATATGCTCTTCATCCAAAATCGAGAATAAGCTTCTTAAACATCGAAACAGAGTAGTATGTGATGATAGCCTAACATAGTCCCTTTGAAACCTACTGCAATTATCTGTTTATGTAACCTATCCCTTGCTAGCCTTCCATAGCAGCTAGTTGTGATACTTCAATGTCTGAAAATTTCAGACTTGGTTCTCCTTTGTACGCCGTAGGATTCTTCATTATAATAGGTTTTTTGTGTTGGGCGACTCCTTGCAAGAAATCTGCAAAAGATCGCTGCTCTGGCAGAGGTTGAGGATGGCCTCCAGAAGACGCCACCATCACAATCGTTTAACCAGTTACGGTGTTCAAATGAGATTATCAACTGGGTACATATTTAGGCTAGCTCACTCTCTCTCTCTGTTTCTGGTTGGATGCAAAATCCAGCACAATAGAGATGATAAATGCAGCCACTACAGATTGCAGCAACAGAGAATCATGCGTCACAAGCTAAGTTTTAATGCTATTCTTAACATTGAATTTACTAGCATAATTACTAATAATCTCTACAAGAGTCAAAAGGCTATTTCTGTGATTTGATCTTATGAGCTTATTGTCACAAAGGAATAACCTTACCGGTTACTCCAAGACTCACCATCTAAAATTAATACACACTAGCCAAAATTAACATAACAAAAAAAGATTAATGAAACAACGTCATTGTTAAAAATGGATTCCCTAAATCAGTTTACACAGCCTCAACCCTTCATTATCTGTTTGTTCTCCCATTACTCTCAGTCCTTTGTTTTCTGTTTGTTCTTCTAATGCTCTAAACTACTCTCACATTGCAATGCACTGTACCAACAAACTTTTTATTTTCGATTCGTTCTCTCGATGCCCTCAGTGTGAGGGCGTCAGGCTTGTGTAATATGAAAATTGAAAGGTAAGGTTGTCAAGAAAATAAACCAAAAATGAAGTGAAAACTAAAATCAAAGAGAGGTCGTCGGGGTTGTGTAATCTGATTTAAGTCAGCAAACTTATCGAAGACATTAACATCAGGTTAGAATTTAAAAATTTTGAAAATTTGAACATTTTGTTGTCACTTTTTGAAGTTTGTGCTATAATTGAAAAAAATTGAAAGTTGAACATTTTATTGTCACTTTTTGAAGTTCGAGCTATAATTGTAAAATTGAGTAACGTTTGAGAATTTTTTTTAACTTTTATGTTAATTAGTCCACTTAATACCTACAATTGATCTACTGATGTACGACAAATAGAGAATAGGACTACATTTTGATAAAAGCACACACTAAAGAGTTTGTAATAACAATTAGGAATCACTCCTACAATTGAAGCAAAAGAAATTAGTATCACATAAAAGGTTCTTAAATATGACTTTTAAGGTTCAAAACTCACCAATGCACTAATTTAACAGGAAATTACATTACAATGCATTAATCTAACTTTTTGGCTTCAAGAGTATACATGGGTTCATATAAGCATTTTACCGAATTTTTGCAAGAAAATGGTGATTGTTGGTTTAAAATTAATCTGGTCTCTATGAAATTGCCATGCTGTAAAGTTAGAAGTTATCGCATTTTAGAATCACAACCGAAAGGACCAAAAATTATTTGTCTGTCGCCTTCATCTTTATCACCTACTATCTCTGTCATCGTCTACCCCCTATCACTTGTGTCGCTACCACTTCCACCTACATCCCTCACCACCACCAGAGTCACCTTTGATTATGGTTCATTTTGTTAAAGGGTATGGGGGAAGCAGATAGGTGAGTCAGAAATATTAGTTAGACTAATCGGGTCAGTTATGACAGATCAAGTTTTGGGTCAAATAATTGATACACATCACCTAACATTATCACGTTAGGATATTTTAATTGGGCCCCAAGGCCTAACATTGTCACGTCACAACTTTTGGGGCTTTCGGGTGAAGTGAAACAAAAGAAATATTCTCAACTACAAGGACTTTTTTCAAAATTTTCCCAAGTATTGGGAGTGTTTTTGTCTTTTGACTTTTGAATTTTATAAATAATGCATTGCTCTACATCATCTCCTCTGCACTTGATAGAAGAAATGCAAAATTCAATATTGACACTTGAAGCAGCGTTGAAGTGATTACCATCCCCAATGTTCCAAGTTCCGTGAAAAAACAATGGGAGGGGATTAGCATCAAGCAGATACAGAAAAAAGACATAATGTACAAAATGCTTGTTCTAGACTAGACACATTTGCAATCTGTCGCCACCATCTGCTTACTTTCAAATTCTCTTACAATCTTAACAATATCTTGTACTTTGTTTGACATGTGATTATTATGTTCCTCAATATAAGACAATAGTGTCCGCAATTGCTCCTGGTAAGCTGCACATCGTCGTTTACATCGTTGCCTCTCATTGTTAAGCTCAATGATTAGTTCTCGTATTCTGCGGTCCTTTTCATCCTGCAGAATTCAAAATAAAAATTTGAGGAGAGAAACCAAAAGAAGGCTGAACAAAACTTTGAAATAAAAGCTGAGGCTTAGCTATCAGTGGTGTTCATGGTTTAATAGTAGCCATGAGAGTAAAATAGCAAAATACAAGAACCAATATTTTGGAATCAGTATAACCAGATCTCGAGGGATTTGCAGAGCAATAACCACAAGCTAATGGCCAATGATTGACTGTCATCAGAAAACCAATTAAATCAAGGTGTCGAATGGTGCCTAACTAAAACAAGTCTTCTACAAAGTTTTGGAATTAATGGCATGCAGAAGTTGGCCTGTCAAACGTCACTTCTGCAAGTTGTTGACCATAATACAGAAGACCTAATATCCAACTTAGATATTGGTCACATTCAATTAGGGTACAATACAAAAATTCTGAACAGAAATGACATACCTCATTAACCAACTTCTTGGCAGATCCTCTCCATGGCACCCTACTTGGAGATAATAATTCATGATTGTGGTCTTTAATGAATTTGTTGACAACCCACTTGGCACCATCTCTTAAAGCAAGCCTCAACATTGCAGGACATCCCTCTCTGGTGATAGGCGGGGGAGGAAGAACTCTGTCCTTCCGGTAGATATACTTCTTTTCACGAAAACCTTCTTTTGAACAGACAAAATCCTGACCAATAACCATTTTATTAATTCGAGAACGCCGATTATGATGGATTCGCACTGTAAACCCGATGCTCCTTCCGTAAGCAATATAATATTCTCGAGCATCATCTCTTGAATTGAATTCCATACCAATGTACGGCTCCATACCATCAGCTGCCAACGGTACAGCTTCACCAAAGTGCTCTAGGATCTTGTCATCTTCACTCAAACACAATCCTACAGTTCTTGAAAGCTCATCATCCACAAATTCATGCCCATTGTAATTCTCCACTTGAAAATACTTTTCACTGTCATCTGAATCAAATGTTTGATTGGTTGTGCTCTCCATTACAACCTTGGTGCAGATCCAGACACGCTGCTCGTCGAAACCAATAGTGCTGCGTGCAGGAAAATAAAAATCAGATTTGTTCACCCTCCTCATTTCTTTAACTTACATCCAAGTATTTGAGATTAATTTTGAACACAAAAACCACAATAGATTCCACCACATGATGAAGGACTGCTTCGTACCCAAATCAAGCACAGATTAGAATAAAAACTCAACAAACCCACAAAGTAAAATCGAGAACAAAACAGAAACGTGATCAGCCAGGGATAAAAATCCCCAGATTTCATATTTTAGCTTCAATTTTCAAGGCAACCCCTTTGTTTTAAAATTTTACAGAGAAAAATAAAGCGAGCCGAGAGAGAGAGACAGAGAGAGAACAAATGGGCTATTGAAAATTTTTCAAGGGGTCCATGAAAGTACCAGATACAGACGCTGAAAGGAACCCTAGGATTGCAGTGTGTTTGATAGCAGCAGCTACTCTGACATGATGGTGTGGAAGTGTAGGCTACCACTGCCCTTTTCATTTGGAGCCCAGTCTTTTGTTATTCTCTACCTCAACGGCATGTCGATGTTTTCAGTCAGGCTCGGTTGTCTCTTTATTTAAAAAATGACTTCAATGTTTTCAAATCAGAACCAATAGAAATAAATACTTTTTAAAAATAAATTTCATTAAAAATGTATAAGCTTTAAAAAAAAAACATAACTGACAGCAGTATTTTAAGCTCGCAGTTCACTAAGGCTGATTATATCACGAAATAACCTCCATTTAAAGTGATTTTAACTTTTGCAGGATAATCATCGTCCAATATTTGGCAGTTCCCGCTCAGGTTCAGGTTCTCATTATTAGCTACCATATTACGAGCAACTCAATAACCATATTTATTATTATCCATGTTTTTCCTACTAAATTACCCTACTGAACAACAGCCTCGATAGCAAATATTCCTACAATAATTCCACATCCTAAGTTTTGGAGTAAGGATCATTAAATGATTGAACATTGAAACTTTTGAAATATAAATCACAATCATCTCTAGTTAAAAATCATCAAAAATTCAAATACAATTACCATTCCCACTTTCCATTTATACTCTTGCTGTAAAATATGAACCGAATTTAAGATACTTTTCTAAATAAAACTTGGATTATGACCTAAGTTGATTGATACCTACTGAGGCAAGTTTTAGGTCCTATTTGGTGAATGGCTTATCAGCCAAAAATTAGTTGATTGACTATGTTTAGTTTATTGATCATGTAAAATAACTGCCTATTGTGTTTGGTAATCAGCTGATTGGGTTGGCTGATTGAACCCAATCAGTTGATTTTGAAGAAGTTCCTTCAAAGAAGCGTTTCACTTAATTAGCTAATGGTTTTTATTTTAATGTGCACTAAGAATTGTGAAGCGAGAATCAGCAGGAGTATGGAGAAGGGAATTGTGGAGTTGTAAGGACGTCGAGTCTTCCTCTGTTGATCATCTTGTTATCATTGTCCACGGTATTCTTGGAAGGTTTTTTTTGGTGCTTTATTGAGGTTCTCATTGAATTGTGAGTGTTGATTCTTGGTTTTTGTTAGGGTTCGATTAGATTTTTTGTTATGTCTTGTTGATCTTTTATTTTCATTCTTTTTAATATATGAGTTCTGCATGTGTTATTTGTGTTTAGTAATTAATGGTGCTATGGATATTGAACTGGAATACTAATTTTTGTGATGTTTATGTTCTTTTCTACCTAGTCCAAATTATTAATTACGGTACTTGCAACATTCAGTTGGAGGATTCGTGGCAAGATATGCAATTGGAAATTTGTATAGACCACCTAAGACAGAAAATTTGGAGGATTCTATGGCTATAAGTGAGGACTTAAGGTGTACAATTGGTGGGTTAAAGGCTATGAACTTCATAACCGTTGCAACACTACACCTTGGTTCTAAGGGGAATAAGCAGGTATCATATTTTTACAATTAAAATTATCTTTAAGTTCTTTCAGCATAAATGGTGCACTTGATTATGTTGTATATTTGTAGTAGAGGTAACCACATTGGGAACTATAGGGAAGCAGAAGATGAAATATGCAGAAAAAAACATAAAATGTTTCTTTTAGAAGGGGACAGAAAGACAAATTGTGAAGTACAAAAGCTGATGGTAATATACCATTCCAACGTGTGCCTATGAAAGTATGAGAGTTGTATTTGAGAAGTGGTTTGTGCATTTCAAAGTTGACATGATCTTTTCTAGACATGTTCATGCTTATGAAAGATCAATATGATTTTGCTCTTAGACTCCTTTTTGTACAAGTGATTATGCCCTAGAAAGATTATTGATCTGATAGACTTTTGTTCCTTAAAAAATTCAATTTCAGTATCAGATTTCTAACGTACACTGTAATGTATCAACCGGTGAACAATACCCTATACTTGACAAATATGCCCTGATTTACATTACTGTTGGAGATGGAGGAAATCAAGGTGGTCTTACAAGAATGTAAGTGAAGCAGATGAGTTGCTATTATGTTCATGAAACAGAGTTAAAATATGAATAAGAAACGTTGATATTGATCATACAGGTTTAGAGATCCATAACCAGATTATTCTGCCTTCAGAGAAGCTAGTTATTGACATTCTATGTTGGAGATATTGAATAGAACACACGTATTTTATCACTGGAATCACAATGATGATTGTAAAAAAGTGCCAACTAATAGGATTGAATTGCACAATCAATATTAGTGAGAACAATACTATACTGTTACAAATTGAAGCTAATCAATCATGTAATGCAAATTGGATTCTAATGAATGCATTTATTTATAAGAACTGTGTTTGTTTCTTCAGGGGAACCAGTCTAAGAAGAAGAAAGCTGAAGAAACATCACCTGAGGAATATTGTTGACTGGATTTCCAGTTCTTGACACAAAACCTCAATCACATTACTTTACTGTATTCAAGAACATTCAAGTGGGTTGATGAAGCTTCCAAGAACCATGAACTGACTATATCAGAACACTCTGTGGAATAAGATGTTTCTTTCTAGAATTTATCCTATAATCCATTCTTCATTACATGCATAATGTCAGTTCAGTTATTGCTTAACAATCTAACCTTGCATTCGAAACGAAAGCATATCAAAAGCAGTCTTATAATCTTTAATCAACCAAAAATGAATACAACAGGATTATTATATAAGGTTTAAACTTGACTGGAACAATAAAACATTTCATTGCTCTCCTTTTCTCTCCACTCATATGTAACAGACAAGTTTTCTTCTTCAAAACTTCTGCTCAGACTGTGCTTGATGTGGCACAACAATATTATGTATAATAAAGGGCAGAGTTTACATCACGGATTCAAGTTGTTTTATTTTTTTAATATTCTACAAATACAAATGTCCATAACGTGTATCCTATGATTCTGTAGCAAAACTTCATCAGCTGCTTATTAAATTATCCTTATTTACCAATAAATAATGTGATTGGTTCAAATATTTTAATAAAAATTTTGTTAAATTCCAACTTTGTGATAAATAATTGATTTATCTATCAAAAATCTAAGATGAATATAAATTACAATATATACCAATAGTTATTTTATATATATCCAATCAATCATAGGAGATATGTTATTCTTTTAAAAAGGAAGAAAATAGCATGCACTTAAGTATGTGTCTTCACAAGATATTGTAGATGTATTAGATATTAGAATTTAGATTACACCATATTAAAAATAGAGTAATTTTTTAATTAATATAGTCCTAATTTCACAAATTTTATTATAATATTCATATCTTTATAATTTTTTCAAAGTCATGTCTTCATAAGTCATTTTACACATAAACAGCTAATTTTACTAAACATCTCTAACAAATAGCTAATGCAATCTGCTGGTCAAATTAACTGATATAATCAGTTATTATGCAATCAGCTGATTGCCAAACAAGGCCTTAATCTATTTAAAACTCTTAATAAACTACAAGCGCACAGGTTGTATGTTTAGTATGTGAGGTATCGATCCCTTGAGAAGTTATCGACTAATCTAATTCTAAGTTATCTAAGGCCTAAACAATTATTAAAATGAAAATAAAAAATGAACTGAAAAGTAAACATGTGAAAATGATTGACAAAAAGTTACTTTGTAAAATTAACACAAAAGAAATCGATTATTGAGCACCACTAAATGCACAATGGAAAATCATAGAAGAAAATTTACCAAATTATGAGAAAGGGATTTATCCTAGCATCAATGCTAACCTAATCACTTTTGTGTTAATGTGGGATTGGTTCTAGACTATTGAAGGGTGGATTTCTCTCTCTCGAGTTATAATCACTTAGCCCTAATTAATAAACCCTAATTAAGTAGAGCTATCGAAAATGCCATCTTTCGATTAACAATTAACCCCAACTTAATAAGTTCTTAAGCCTTCTAATAAACAATCGGGTCTCACACTAGATCTCTCTCCTTATAATTACCGATTTGATTATTTGCGTGGTCTATTGGGTCATTTAACTCTCATTACCCAACCTAATCATTTTACATTCGGTTCACACTCTCAATTTATTACCGCAGCATGAAATTGCAACAAATAATCACAACATTCAAATGAATTATCACAAAAACAAATAGAATAACATTGAATCAAGTTTACATCCCTAAAGAAAAGTTAGAACATCATCATGAATCCCAAATCCATCAACATAATCATATCCATCTTACACATCCAAAGAAGAAAATAACAAAGATGAAAAGAAAAATGTTACTTGGATGGGATAGGGATGACTTAGGAAAGCAGCAGTAGCAGAAGCCTACTTCTCTATCCTCTTTTTCGTCTTCTCTCTCTTCTTCCTCCTTCTTCTTGGAACTTTCCCAAAGTGGTAGAAATTGGACCCCCTCTAGGGTTCTTTCTCTTTCTTTATATAGTTTTTTTTATTTTAGGTACCCTAGGGTTTTCCCATTTCCAAAAAGTATCAAGTGTCCCTCGGTAAGTTGCATTCGGATATTGTTCGCGTTGTTTGTCGCACAGGCCGCGATTGTAGCCTTATTTCATTTAGCTCTCTTTCATGATCATAGTAGACCAGGCCTCGATCGTGACTTCCCCCGGCTGCTTCTGTCACGATCGTGGTGGGCCACAATCTTGGGCCTGGGTCTAGCTCTAGGGTTCCTCCAATTCTCCTCCGTTCTTCCATATTTTTTTGAAAAAGTTAAAATTATATTGAAATAATTAATAAAATACAAGTTCAAAACTTAACCTTCATCAAGGAAATGCTAAAGAGACAACAAGTTAATTACAAGTAATCAACCAAACGATGTTGTATAACACATTACTATTAGTCATTAAACGACTTCGAGGAGGACCCAACAAAACGATTTGAAAAGCTTCCTTTAGAGGGTAAACATTATTCCCCCATCTAAAGGATACTCCAGAAGCTTCCGAATTAAGGTAGATTTTTTGAAGGCATTCTTCAGCTCTTTCCTTTAGCGATAACTATCAAGGTAAGGGATTTTTGTCTTGAGATTTATTTCTTCATCTTCTTTTTAATCAATGGTATCTCTATTTAGGGACCGATGGATCCTTTTCACTACTTGGATATATCTAGCCAAATAGGGGTGTTTTCTCCAAATGTGTGACTTTTCGTCTTCTGTATCAGTGACGGATGCGAATGATCGAAGAACTAAGAAGACATAGAAGATCGACCCTTTAAGGTAAGAACTTGCTCCATCCTTAGAGATTCCTGCATAAATCTTGTGTGTAATTCTTTGCTTGGATAAGAAATTTAGATGTAGTGTCCAAATTTATCTGGGTTTTCTGGGAGTCTCGTTAGAGTGTCTAAGAAACTACTAGCCTCCCACTACATTTCTTCTCCATCTGGTTTATGATCAGTTATTCTCTAATAATGTTAATTATGAGTTCAGTAAGAGAGTGTAGGCATGTTTCTCTCCCTGCAAATCTTTTGTTATTTCTCTCCTTCCAAAACTCTTGGATATATGTTGCAATTGTAACCATGTAGACTTCTTTGTCATGCTTGGATGTATGAATCTCCAGTATATCTAGTATAGTTCCACTTAGATTGCTCTGATAGTAGTTAAGTGTGCATAAAGAGGAGATTTGCTACCATACCCTTTTAGAATATTCACAGCTGAAAGACAAATGGTCTCTGTCCTCTTTTTCTATATTGCATAGGATACATTGTTTAGGATAAGATAGGAATTTTAATCTTGCCATAGTACTAAGTTTGTTCAATATAGCTAACTAACTCAAGAAGTTGGCCTTTGGTTTGAGAGTGTTACTCCAGATCAACTTACACCATCCAATGCTTAAGTTTGTCCCATACATTAGTTGTTTAGCTTACTTATTATTTATTTCCAAAACTGATAGACCATTCCATAGATAAATATCCTCTCCATCATTGTGTCTGTATTATGGTATTAAAAGAATTCTAATCTCTTATTGGGATAGAGCCCAGTTGCTATCTACAATTAATTCTTGGATTTTAGCTTTTCTAAAAATCTATCCAGGGTAACCCTAACTATCAGATGATGAATTAGTGCTCCTTGGCCTATCCAATTGTAATACCATAGTAAGATTCGATCCCCAACCCCAATCTAGCATATGATTTAGTGCTATACCTCTTCCCCTAATCTAAGTATTTGGTTAAATAACCATGATTAACTATTTTTAGGTCTAGTTGCCCATAAACTGCCATCCCTTAATATGTAACTATGCACCCATTTAATCCACAATGATTCATTTTCACTTAAAATTCTCCACAACCTTTTCAACAATAAGCATCTGTTTCTTTTGTTGATTGACTCTGAACCCAATCCTCTAGTTGCTTTTAGTTGACATATGTGGATCCAATTGACCTTAGCTATTCCTCTTTCTCCTTTCCCCTTACTCCATAGGAATTGTGTCATAATTTTTTCCACTGATTTAACCAGCCCTTTAGAGAGATAAATATGTGAACACCAATACGTATTCATAAACATAATAACAAATTTGAGGAGTTGAAGTTTACCGCTATAGGATAAAGTTTTGTTTCCCCATGATCCCAATCTCCTTTGAATCTTTTCAAGAATACATTCCCTAAATTATAGTCATCTCGAAGAGATAGGAATACCCAAATATAAGATAGGAGGATCTTGTTTTCCCATTTCGGTGATAAGAGATAAACTATTAGAGAGATGTGCAATACTTTTTTATAGGATGAAGAAGCTTTTTTGAAAATTGATGCTCAATCCAAATATCTCTTTAAATCTTTGTAAGGTATTTATCAATAATGAAACTAAGGAAATATCTGCCTTAACAGGATTAGATCATTTGTAAAACATAAACTAGTTAGTGAAAGCCACACATAAACTAGTTAGTGAAAGCATCTTACACTTGGTATGGTACTTGAAATTTGGAGTTAAAGAGATCTTGTATTTTAGCATGAGGGTAAGAACTTCCATGCATATTATAAATAGGTAAAGGGAAAGTGGATCCCTTTGCCTAAGTCCTCTTTTACCTTTAAACATCTTAGCAGGACTCCCATTGATCATAATCCTAAAGGAAATCGTAAATATAAACTCTTGAATCCATTTGATAAAAATATGGGGGGTACCCATAACTCCTATATTTTGTAATATAAAGCTCCAACTGACACTATCAAAAGCTTTATGAAGATCCACTTTTATAATGCAGTTTTGAGGGAGTTTCCTTTTGTGTACCCTTTCAGAAGCTCCTGCAAGATTAGGATATTATCTCCAATATTCCATTTGCTTAAAAAGGCTCCTTGGTTCTTACTGATGATGAGGTGTAGACCAGATTTTACTTTATTGGCAAGGATTTTAGCAATAATCTTATAAATGAAATTAGTGCAGGAAATAGGTCTGAATTCACTTCATGTGATAGGGTTATGAATTTTTGGAATCAATCACAATGAGGTCTTGTTGATCTCTTTGAGCAATATTCCATTTTTGAAGAAATCGTGCACTTCTTCTTTAATTAGTTTTCTTATTTTATCCCATGTTTTTTATAGAAGAAACCATTCAAACCATCTGGTCTTGGAGCCTTTGAACCATTCATTTTAAACACCATTGCCTCTGTCTCTTGATCTGTGACCTGCCTGTTTAGAAGATTAGCTACAGCATCAGGAAATTTAGCAAAAATAAAGATCCTGAGATCTGCATTGTAAATGTTGGCATTTCCTTCAGTTCCTAGGAACTTTTGGAAATGTGCCAAGGCATCTTGAGCAACCTCAGTTTGCTACTATATAAAATACCCTAATTATGCTTTAATCAAAGTAATCCTATAAATATTCCTCCTTGCCAACACTGTATTGAAGAAAAACTTAGTGCATCTATCCCTATCCTCAATCCAATTGACTTTGGACCACTATCTTAATAATGAACAATGGTTATCTACTACTTGCCTATAGTGCTTCAGGGCTTCCTTCTCTTCCTTCGCAATAATCTCATCAGTAGGATAATCAGCTAATGATTTTTGTATAAATGAGAGTTGTAGTCTTGCTGCTTATATCTCTTGTTATGTGCTTTGTCCCCTTCTTCCATTTAATCTCTTCAATTCTTGCTTTATAGTTAGTTTTTGCATACAAGTAAATTGTTTAATACCAGATACCTCAAACTCCAAACCTTTGGTAATGGCTTCTTTGAATCCTTCCACAATAGTAAGAAAATTGTTAAATTTGAATGGGTATTTTATATAAACCTTTTTGATGAGGTTATCAACCTTAATAGGGGTATGATTTGAAAACCCTAGATTTAAAAAGATGGCTTTACTATTTAGAATAGTTTCCAGCTATTTAACATTCACCAAGGCCCTATCTAATTTCTTTCTAATGAGCCATTTAGAACTTTGCTTGTTGCTCCAAGTAAATCTTTAACCCTTGAATTTTAGGTCAGAAATTTCCACATCTTCAGTACAATCAAACAAATCTATATTGTAGTTGAGCAAATTACAATTCCTTTCAGCTTCAGATCGATAAATAGTGGAGTTGAAATCACCACTTATAATCCATGGAATGCTAGCTGACCCTTTTAATCTTTTCAATGAATTTCATAAGTCCAATCTTTGAAAAGCAATATTAAAACCATAGATAAAGGTAGCCAAAACTGAAGACTGCTCCATTTTAAATGTCAGTTTTGTGTGAATGAATTGCTCACTCGCTTCCAACACTTCCACTTCTATGAGATTCTCATCATAAACAATAATGATTCTTCCATAACCATGGTACTGGTGATTAGCCTTTATCTACCATTGACTTCAAACAACCTATTTTATTCAGATTTTTTAGTCTATTTTTTTCTAATAGACAAAATAATCTAGGCTTCTCATGTTAAACAAAATCCTTCAAAGCATTAATGGGTGAAATTAGAAGAGAAGATTGAATTAGAGTAATTTTAAAAAAATTAGTAAAGGACCTATAAACTTGATGCCTACACGTTACTATGTTAAGGGTCACGTTTAAAGGTGGTCATTTTTATTTTACATATGCACCTTACATAGGCCTATGTTGCCCCCTAGATAAAGAACACAAGGACTTACATGATCTCTTGTAGGTCCTGTGTTATCATTATGGATTTACTAAGAATTTCTCTGAGAACACAACCAGCTATATGGACTCATGTTTGAGGAAATGTAACTTATTAAAAAGCTAGGGATTTAGATTTTAAAGAAAAGCGAAGTATAAAAGAAAATGTGTTTTTTGTGGGCATGAAACATCCTAAAGTCATTTTGAAACTGTTTTACTTCAGTTTTGATCAAGACTACATCATTCCCTAAAAGGTAAGATTTTAACAAGAATTTTTTAAATATTCAAGATTCAAGAACAATGGATTCTTTATCTTGTTTTCTTTATTATCTTTGTATTAATGTTCTTTGTGTGATTATAAACTAAATTGGGATATAGATTTAGGTAGGTTGAACATAGGATATAATATATTTTCATTGATTTTTGGTTCAATGAATTTAAAATTTTCTTATGATTTATACATATTTTTATATTAACTTAATATAATGAGAAAAAGTGAAAGATACAATAGTTGATTCATGCATTGAGATTCAAGAGAAGTGATATATGTTTAGGTTATAACATGGATAAAGAGGGTTAAATATGAGTTATTCAAGACAAAATTACAAAATCTTCATAGGTTAGGGCAAAAACTATCAAAAAAGTTTATAGAAAAAATTAAAAATTATTAGGTTATCTAAATTCAAAAGGGATATCAATACATATGAATAGGGGTTATATGTCTTAAGAGAGAAGTAAAAAACAGCAAAATTGGATATAGTAAAGTCCTATATAATTGCTCACCTAAATATAGTTATACCATTGATTAATATATTCTTGATTATTGCATTGCCTTAGTGTTTAGCCTTGATATTTACTTTATTTTCTTATTCAATCATCTATAATCGTTGTTCTAGCTTATTAAGTTTATGTACAGTAGGTAGTTAGCTAGCAGTCCTTGTGGGATCAACCTATACTTGCACATCCTACTTATAACTACATCATACACATATGGAAGTAGAAAACCAAGCTTTTAGCACCATTGCCAGAGACTAGGCATTAATATTTACAAATCTAAAAAAACAAAATAGATTCAACTTTTGGTTTTGTTTTATTTTTGTTTATTATTTATTTACTACATTTCTTTTACTCTTTCTCTTTTAAAGACTGCTAACTGGTGAATATTGTCGCTTACAACTAAATATTAAAAGAAACCAACATCCTGCAACACAAATTAATGTAGTAATGGAAAGTAGGTATCGTTCCCACAAGGAATTCAGACGTTAGTAGTTACGCAATAAAACAATGACAATTTAACAATCAATAGGACTAAATCTTAGTTTTCGTTCTCCTTCATTATTGAACTTGTTTTAATCATTGACACTAAAAATAATCAATTTATTGGTTAATCAGTCGTCGTAGTAAATTTATTTACGTATTTTCTCTTATGTTTAGTTAACTAAAACATGTATTCGAATTAACCCTTCTTAATCAATAACCTGGATACGATCTCAGATTTAATTAATTAATAGCTTTACGAATCAAGAAAATCAACAAACTAGCCAACATATATATGATGCATATTTAGCCTAGACAACTATTTTTTCTAGAATCATGTCCCTAACATAGTATACAAAAATCCTAGTCATAACTTTTGATTAAAAGAATTGAACGTCAACCTATTTAATATAACAATTGATTGAATAAAATCACAAACTAGTTACACACCTAACTATAAAATAATAACCCAGAAAAATAATTAATACTTGACTAATAAATTGATTCAAAGAAAGAACGGAAGTCTCACAACATTCAGAGTTTGATAACTAGGATTCTGTAAAGAAAGAAATAAGAGTTTAGTTATCCAACATCACAATTTTTCCTAACTATTTGCGACTGTCCACGTTTGGGGCATTCTTGATTTTCTTCTTTGTCTCCTATCCAGCCGTCGTCCTTGTTGCGTTATTTTTCTCTTTTTCTGTTGGGCGTTATCCTCCTCTATGGATGTGTTTTGTTCCCCTTTTTTGTTGCTTAAGCCGCAACCTTTTCTTCTCTATTCAGTTCTACATTATTGTTGTGTTGATGTGACAAATAAACATTGGTGGCCACCTTATTGTTTTCGTATAAAACCTTTAGCTGTGTGTTTTAAGTAAAATGCATGGTCTGCGTTTTTGATGTGTCATTGTACGTTTGCGTTTTATCTCCCACAAGCTAGCGTTTTGGTGCTTCCTATATTGTATACCTTTTGCTCATGCTTTGCTATCGTATTGGCCATCTGCTCATGAAACACGCACACGTTACTAACTTTCCACATGCTACGTGCTATTGTTTTGTATTTAGTGAATTAATTGTTGGTCCATGAACAGTGTCAAATCTCCTTTAAAAACCTACACTCACTCCTTTCCACTCTGCAGCCTTCAAATGCAAGACTAAAGCCCAAAAAAAATCTCTAAAAAATTCTACTGGTGACTGTCACATAGGTATCACTGAACGAGGCCATGTGTAGTTAGGTTCAACGCCTAGTTTAACTCTTTTTGTCCCAAAATGTTTACAGTTCTTTCTATTTGGTTCCAAAATATACCTTGACATTAAACAAGTTTAATTTCCATTAAGTATAACTTTAAACCTCAAAATAAAGAAAACTAACACATAAAAAGATAGAAAATAAAGACACTAACCAACTCCCCCACACTTAATCTTTTGCTCGCCCTCGAGCAAATTAAACATGACCGTCAAATTCTATCAATTCGTTTTCAAAGAAACCAAGTGCATGCAATCATTCAACATTTAGCCAATCGAACGTCAAGCTACTACACACATTATGACTAGTTTTCATCAGTGCACATAAACAAACCTAACTTATGATACTATCATTCAAAGATAAGCATAAACTCACAATGAATTTTCCTCACGGGATTCATTCATTTCACTCAAGTGTTTACAGGTTAGTGTTTCACTCAAAACTCCCTATAGGAAATCACACTACCATAGGCTTACAAATATACCAATTCTCTTCTACAGTGATTACATGCTAAAATATATCAAAAGATGGGGCTAAGGTTAAGGTAATTCAAAAGGGTTTGAGGGGTTCTTCACAAGTAGTCATAAAGCACTAAGTATACAAAAGGACAATAAAATGTATTTATGAGAATTGCATGTAAATAAATAACTACTCAACACGTATTATTACTACTATATTTGATTCTTTTTTTAAATACTAAGGAAACAATGAACAATAACAATAGGTAAATACAATGTGCTTTATGAGTAGAAGTATTGGTAAACTCATCTCAAAAAAAATATATCCAAAAGTCCCAAAACTACCTAATTTAGAACTTTATTAAACTTGTAAATAGGTAAGGCTAATGGGGTTTGATGTTTTAGAATGGGATACTTTCTTTAAGAAAAAAAAGGAGTAAAGGCTCAAAGGGGTTTTCAAGGGGAAATAAGATAGGTGGGTCATTTAAGTCAAGGGTTAAAAGAAAAAGGGCCTTAATCATTTCTATCTAGCATGCATCAAGTAGATTCAAACTAGTTCAGAGCAAGTTCTGAAGGTAATCACCTAAGGGAGTATCACACACACAAAGAAATGAAATGACTTTTGAATGGAATCATATAGGCTCAATTCCTCACATAGGCTTAATTGAAAATCCATTATGCTTCTATACATTACCTAATCACTCAAGCATCAATTTCAAAGTAAGCTTATGTAACCAACTACTTTAATCGATTAACATGATTCACCTTTTATTTAATTAGCCTAATTAGACTTCAAGCACACAATTCAGTCTCATTCTAACTACTAAGATAAAATTTCATGGTTTAACACACATTACATGCAAATTAAAAGGCAGAAAAGAAAAAAATCAAAATCAAAATCAAAATGAGCAAAGAAGCAGTAAATTTAAAAACACAATCACACAAACATTCAATGCCCCCCCCCAACTTAATCTACATTTTCCTCAATGCACTCGCAAAACGAAAAACACAAGAAAATAAAGAAAATAAAGGTTTAAGAAGCTTCTATGTTAATGCATCAAGGTGTTAGTGGAAAAGGTGGTTGAAACTTCTGGTGTTCGAAAAAAGTAAGTTGGTTGTGCTCCAATTTGTCCAATCTATGCTCCCTACATTGTAGGAGTGCTAAAATAGTCGGATCACTTGTAAAAGGATGTGTTGCGGTGGGCACTGATGGTTGTGAAGTTGTGGCTATGGAGGTGTTTGTAGTTGCAGTTCTTCTTTTTCACCAATGCGGGCGAGGAGCAGGTTGTACAGTCTATCCAGGTGGGGCAAAAGTGTATCCATTTGCTTCATCAATAACCACAAATCCCATCTTGTACAAACACTCACAATCTAAAAGTTCCATCTCACAAGCAATGGTAAGGTTAGTGTTATCAACACCTATGACTCCAATATTAACAACAAGTTGAGTGATATATGAGCCTGAGATTAAAACTTAATTATGCTTTTTCAATATGGAATGCATTTAAGTGAGCATACAAAAACCCAAATTAAGTGAGACATCGTTTTCCATGCACTATAAAAAGAAAAATTGAACTTTTGATAGAATACTAGCAGTTTTTCTAAAATCAGAAAAATTTTAAACCAGAAAACAATGCATGTATTTCAAAGCTAGTTTGCGAAGAAAATAAATTTTGCAACTGCAAGGGTTATACTTCTTAAAATCAACAGACCATTCTGACCATAGTGCATATGGATCAAATTCAAGCATATAATCACAATAGCCATTTAAAAATGCATCACTTTTAGCCATAGATTTTGGCACAAATTTCATTGTTACACAAAATGAAGCAACAGAAAATGATTGCCACTGATTTATAAGCCTATACTTGATCATACCAGGTGCGAACAATCTGAAATTTGGATCATCTAATTTGAAAAGAAAAGTGGCATAAAATTCCCTATTCAATTCCACATATGCAGGGTATCGAACATTAATGTAATGTATCCAACCTATATTATCAACATAATTTTTAATTTTAGAACGAATATTCAAAGTCTCCAAAGTTTCATCTTGTATAAACTTACAAGGATTTATATGCCTATCACAAACAATTTTGAAACAATCCTTATCAATTTTCCAATGAAACAAGTTGAATGTATCAACTGTCAATTGTAGCCTACTCTGAAAAGCAATATTTTTACCTTTTCTGATTCGTCTGCATACTATAAGGAGAATCTCGCCACTGTTTGCGTCCACATTATGTTCTTCCGTAACTGTTTCTTCTTCTGCCTCTTCTTAGTCCTACGTTTCCACTGCTTCTGATTATGGTTGGACCTCATTTGTGTCAGAGGAATCAGATTCTTCAAGAGCTGTAAGAGGCTGTGTAGCTGTGGATAATGGTGGAGAATTTACAAAAAAAATGATGATGAACTGTCTTCAACATAGATGGGGTTGGCTGTAGAATAATATTGCTGCAATTGCTGGGTGAGTCGCAGTGAATTGAGACAACTTGAGCATTTGGGTGGCATTTTTGGTTAGAAGTTGGGAGATTAAAAGGTTGGATTGAGTATGGATGACTTAGGTGGGGTGGTTCATTTTGGTGGCTATGAAGGGGGCTTTGGGATGTTGGTGAGTGGTTTTTGATTTGGAGAGGGGGCTTGAGTGCTTAGATGGTGATGGTGATGGCAGAGTGCGCTATTGATTTGGAGGAGGGGCTTACGATTAGGATTGGAATTTTGGGGAAAAAGGAAAGGGACACTGTCAAACTAAACAAAAGAGACGAAGGAGTTAGCAAAAAGAATATAAATAAATAAATAAAGTAAAACAAAACATAAATTAATGCATGCTTACCTTACCTCATTAATGTCTGTCGCTATACATCCCTTTTTTTAACAAATTAAAAATAAATCAAATAAAGAAAGAACGAGCTATTTTTATTTTTTATTTTTAGAAAATTAAGAAAAATAAAATGAAATAACTTAAATTAAAATAAATCTTGAGGTGCCTCTCAAAAGTGCTTCTTTAACATCATATTAGCTAGATGAAAAAATTTATTGACTTACTTAGATTAAACTGGCTCAGCCAGTTCAATTTCTTATATAGTTCCAACCTGTAAACTCTCATAATATAGTTTTGATCAGTTTCCATTTACTTTAAATACTTTAAAAGTGTCTAAACTCTAAATTTCAACTACACCATGTGAGAAAACTTTAGTAATAACAAATGGACCTATCCAACGAGATCGTAATTTACCAGGAAAGAGCTTCAGTTTAGAGTGATAAAGAAGGACCTTTTGACCTATGGAAAATTCTTTTCTAGTTAAGATTTTTTTGTGAAAGGCCTTAGTCTTTTCTTTATAGATTTTAGCACTCTCATAAGCATCATTATATATATCTTCAAACTTTGCAATTTTACTTTTCAATTAATTCCAACCTAGGTTAAATCCAAATTGCATTATTTGACAGCCCAGTAAGCCTTATGTTCCAATTCTACAGGCAAATAAAAAGGATTACTAACCTGTATGGCAACATACCAATGAGAGTTTTATGTGCTATCCTGTATGCCCATAGCACGTCGTCTAAATGCAAACTCCAATCTTTCCTATCAGGATTAACCACTTTCTCCAAAATTGATTTGATTTCCCTATTAAAATCTTCGGCTTGTCCACTTGTCTAGGGATGGTATACTATTGAAGTTCTGTGTATAACGCCATATTTCTTTAGTAAAGCCTTAACAATGCGGTTACAAAAATGAGTTTCGCGGTCATTGATTATTGCTCTAGGCACTCCAAACCTAACAAAAATATGAGACTTAACAAAATCGACAATAACTTAAACATTATCAGTATGAGTAGCTTTAGCTTCAACCCATTTTGAAACATAATCCACAGTAACGAGAATATATGTCTTACCAAAAAAGGAAGGAAAAGGACCCATAAAATCAATTCCCTATATATCAAAATTTTCACATATTAGGATATTCGTGAACGGCATTTGGTCTTTTGGTCCTAAACCACCTGTTCTTTGATATCGATCACAAGACTTGCAAAATATATAGGTATCATAAAATAGTTTAGGCCAAAACAAACCACATTCAAGCATCTTACGGGTTGTCCTTTTGGGATCAAAGTGTCTACCATACACAAAAGAACGAAAAAAATTCAATATAGAAGGGATTCATCATCAGATACACATCTCCTAATAATTTGATCAAAACAATATTTCCACAGATGTGGCTCATCCCATGTATAATATTTAGCCTTTCTTTGATTTTATCTTTTCAGCTTGTGATAAAATACTAGGTAAAAACTTGGTAATCATAAAATTAACTATGTCAGCATACCAAGGTGTTACCTGTTGGGTGGCGAATAAATGTTCATCTTGAAATTCACCTTTCAGGTTGTCTGAAGTTGTGTCTAGAAGGATACAACGAAGATGATCTGCAACCAAATTTTTAGTTCCTTTTTTGTCCCATATATCCACATCAAAATTTTGCAGTAGTAGAATCCAATGAATAAGACATGGCTTTGCTTCCTTTTTAGACAACAAATACTTCAACGTATCATGATCTAAATAAACTATGACATATGTGCCCAATAGATATGAACAGAACTTCTTTAGCTTAAAAACAACTGGCAATAATTCTTTTTTTGTTGTTGAATAGTTTTTTTGGGCGTCATTTAGCATCATGGAAGCATAGTAAATGACATGCGGCACTTTGTTCATTCTTTGCCCTAGAACAACTCCTATCATATAATCGCTTACATCACACATTATCTCAAATGGGAGACTCCAATCTGGGGGCTTAATTATTGAAGTAGAAATTAGCTTCTCTTTTAATTCATCGAATGCTTTCCTACATGCTTCGTCAAACTTGAACTCCACATCTGCGTGCTGCTGTTCTTATTTAATGAATTAATTGTTGGTCCATGAATAGTGTCACTTCTCCTTTAAAACCCTACGCTCACTCCTTTTTACTCTGCAATCTTCAAATGCAAGGCTAAAGGCTAAAAAAACTCTAAAAAATGTTGCCACTAATTGTCACATAGGTATCACTGCACGAGGCCATTTCTAGTTAGGTTCACGGCTGGTTTAGCTCTTTTTGTCCTAAAATGTTTGCAGTTCTTTCTATTTGGTTCCAAAACACACCTTGACATAAAATAAGATTAATTTCCGTTAAGTATGACTTCAAACCTCAAAAACAACGAAAATTAACACAAAAAAGATAGAAAATAAAAACACTAACACTAATAATCTTAGAAATCTTGTTAAGCTAGATAATGAGATTGAAAGAACATTACACATAAGAAGAAGACTTTAGAGGAGAATAAAAACTAAGGTAGAAAAGATAGTTGCAGGAAAACATAAAGTCACTGAAAGATTTTATTACATCATATGCTTAGGGCATTAGCTTAAACATTGTGAGGCCTAGTGTTGAAGCTGCCAACTTCGAGCTAAAGCCCTCCTTATTTTCTATAACAGAACTAGTTTGGAGGTTCACCATTTGGAGACCGTAACCTGCATATGTAAATGTTTCTAAAGTATTGTTGACACATTGAAGCTAAATGGTGTATCTTTTAATGCCATCAAGCCTTGATTATTTCCTTTCTCTTTAAGGAATAAAGCTAGAGCATGACTGCAGAACCTACTAGTAAGGTCAATCACCATATGGGATTAACTCTCTCATGCATTTTTGGTCTGGTAATTCCCATAGTAAAACTACACATTAAAGAAATCAAATCGTCACCTTTTCTAAGAGGGAATGCAAGTCCTTATATGAGGCTTGGGATAGATATAAAGAGCTATTGAGGTTCGATTTATGTCATGGATTAGACGAGAAGCTGATACTTTAGACCTTCTTAAAAAATAACCTACAATACTAAGAAATTTGTATATGCTACTACTAGTGGAGTTTTGATGAATAAGACAGTAGATATAAATATTCTCTAATAGAGGACATGGCTTAGAACCACTTTTGGTGGTCAAGTTAGAGAGCCACTCTAATTAAAATTTCAGTTAAGTATGATCTTGATGTCCTAAATCTTCTAGCTACTAAGGAAAATGCTTTATCTCAAAAATTTAATTAATGATAATTCTATTAGTGCTACTAAAGTGGTTTATGAAATTTATGGATCCCCAAAAACATTTAGTTGTCAATTACCAATTAGGGAACTAATTTTTGTATGACCTGACTATGGAATATGTTAACTTTATTAATAAATCCAATTAGAAGAATGACTCATTCTCCAACACCTATAACCCTGGTTAGAGGAACCATCCTAGTTTCTCCTACAGAAATATGTTTAACCATGTAGCTTAAAATAGGCAACCACTTGATCAACCCCTCTCCAAAACTCTAACTTAGAGTCCTTCTTAAAGAACTTCCTTACCACTTAAGCTAAATAAAATTAAAATTTCAATAAGGAGAACAAGACTCTAAAGTGGATTATATGGCTATGCATAATCAGATATTGGAACCTAAATTGCTCAACTTTTAGAATAATTGAGAATCCTAGAGAGCATTATAAGGCTATATCCTTGACGAGTGGTTAGTTATTAGATAACTCTAAGGTAAGGGAGGCTTGGATGGAGAGAACAGTGAGAAAGACAAACCAAGATAGAAAAAGGATTATAGTGAGGAGAAATGAGAAAAGAATGAAGAACCCAAATATGTTCTCCTTACACCTTACAAGCCACCCTTACCATTTCCCTGAAGATTAGCTAGGGCAAAGCTAGATAAGCAATTCAGGAAGTTTTTCATTGTTCTTTAAAAGATATAAATTAATATTCCCTTCATTGATACTTTCAAAGAAATTCTCTCCTATGACAAAGTTTTGAGAGAGATATTATCTAATAAAAACACCTCCAGGATTGTAAAATTATAGCCTTTAAGGAGGAGTATAGTGCTATAATTTTAAACAAGCTAACTCTTAAACTTAAAGATCCTAGCAACTTCTCTGTCCCACATACTATTGGTGATATGAGTTTTGTTCACATTCTAGGGGATCTAAGGGCAAGCATCAACACTGTGCCTTTATATGTTTATAAGAACCTCTAGGAGGGCAATCTTAAACTGACTACTATTTTTTTGTAATCGCCAGTCTATTCTCTCAAAGATTCGATATACTAAAAGATAATTTGGTTAAAATTAGTAAGTTTCTTATTCTCGTGGATTTTAGGGTCTTAAATATGATTGAGGATAAGTATGTACTTTTGATCTTGGGTTAACCTTTCTTGGCCACTTCCAAAGCCCTAATTAATATTTATAAAGGAAAGTTAACCCTAAAGATTAGGGATAAGAGAATAGAATTCAAGAAATGTAAACCCAAGAATCCCATCGGTGGTAAGTGTAATAAATGCCTTTATTTTGATATAATTGACTAGGATACACTTTCAGTTATATAGGAGGAATATATATTGTGCTCGAAAAATGATCATCTTATTAAGAAAAAGAAGAAGAGTAAAGCTAGGAGTAAATCTTAAGGTAACTTATACCCTATAAGGAGGGTCTAACAGGTAGAGATTGATGAAAAGTGGTTAAGCTTATGGCCTAAAAGAAGTGCTTGTTGGGAATAGCCTAACACTTTTTACCTTTGTTGTTCACAGATTTTAGTGCTTTTAGCTGTTTGGGTCATTGGTTGTTTATTTCTTAGTATCCATATCATTTTCTTGTTCCTAATTTATTGAATTTTAGTTGAAACCTTATATAAGTATTTAAAGTTAGTGTATTCTTGATTTTCGACACAGGCCCACATAAGCCATTGTGTTCAATCTCCTTTTAACCCTCCTAAAGAATCATAATGTGCCACCTTTTAACACGACACCTAAACAGTACGATGTGGCCATATGTACCCCTATGTTTCTGTAAGGGTAGACCTATGTTCACATACAAAAAAGGACCAAAAAGTTAAAAAATATGATGCTTTTAAGCATGGCCCTCTAAACGATAGGTTTTCCATCCCTATGTTGAGAACATGCCCCAAGCTAAGTATGTATGGTCCCATATTGTACCTCAAGTATAAAAATAAAAACAAATATCATATACCACTTTTAAACATGAAATCTATATGGTTGTTGTACCCATATTCTTGTCGTATACTAAACCTACATAATTATATTTAAGTGTCGTTTAGTATTATAAAGATCTCACCTATATTATGTTTTTCCATTTTTAACCACATTTCCTACAACTTTTCTCTAAAATTTCAATTTCACTTTTAGTTCTTAAAATAATAAACCACCCTTAGCCCTCTCCATTCCTACATAAAGTATCCTAGTGCACACTTTATTTTTTTTCAAATATTTAGTATCATCTATCTATTAATCCTATTTTCATTATTCTTATACATCTTGGAAAATTTAATTTTATGAATTGTGTTTTGCACCTAATTGATGATTAGATATCTATTATGTATAATCTTTAGTGTTTTAGAAAAATGAATTAGGTAAACTAAAAATCATATATGTTTTAGATGGTTGGAGATTCTTAGTCTAACTTATATAGGTTACTTTCACTACAAAAAAATTAACTTTTAGCTACATTTTTTTACGAGGATTTGAAAATTGTCACTAAAAGTTAGCTTTTGGTTATGATTTCCAAATTCGTCACCAAAAGTCTAGCTTTTTACGTCGTTTTACCGATTCGTCGCTAAAAGAATATCTTTTGTGACGATTGTTATTTTGAGAATGGCTAGTTTAGAATCTAGAGTAGACCAAAAGATATGAAATTTGATATTTTAGCATTATAGAGTGTAAGTAACATTTATTGTATGCATTAATAACAGAAAAATGAACATGGAGTATTATATATCATTGATATATTATTTATTGGTTCTTTCATTTTGTATTTATCATTTTGTATTTTAATATGTTATAATTCACACTTATACATTTCAGAGCTTATTTATGTTTTTCCTTCATACTATAATGAGGACTTGGAGATCAGTTAGACCATTTAGAAGACATAAGCAGCCACCATCGCACAAGATGACCAAAGTGCACACCACCACCTCTTCATTATGCATTACTACCTCAAAGACATATGCTATAAGGACATAGTAGAGATATGATCAGGCACCACTAGGACTACTATGGCATTCATTTAAACTACAACCTATTGGAGGTACTCAACAACAAACATATCATCTGCTATACACTTGGAGATAGAGGCATAATATAAGAGGTATCAGGCCTTCTGCATAAGGTAGTTTGAGGTGCCTAACAAGTGGATCTCGCTAATGGGTTACATGAGATCATTTCTTTTTAAAAATGACAAAATATTTTTAACTTCAGAGACCCATTCTACCAAGGTTTCACTATAGCATTTATAACAGCTGAGTAAGTTTTATATAATAATAAAACTCTCAATACTATAAGTATATGGATCATATATTGTAGTATTAAAAGGTATCATTCCCACAAGGACTATAAACACCTAAACAATTTGAATCAAACTTTTTCTAAGGCACTAAGAATTTAATTTGAATTAAAATAAATAACGAAACAATTAAAGAATTGATAAGTGAGTTGCCAATGAAATTGATATTGAATAAAGTTGAAGAGTTAGGAACTATTCAATCCTTATTTTGTTTCCCTTAATCTTTTTTATTAAATTTATGTTTGATCCAAGATATTTGAAAGTTTTGATTACTCACCCTCAAGATCTAATCAAGTAATCATATTTGAATTTGATATTTATAAATTTGTAATCTCTTGATTCACAAAACTACTCCTAACTTCTTCAATTAGATCTAAAGCAATCTTATAGATAGTTAATTTCACAATTAATATCTCTCTTCAATTGTTCATTAATCTGATAATTTTAGGTATATTAAGCTACCAACTCTTATTACGTACCTTAACACTCATAACTTGACTTACTCTCTCAATTTATAACCAAGTATATGCATAATAATTATTACAAACATATATATAGGTATTAAATTCAAAAAAGATAAAGTTCAACAAAATAATTCAAGAACAATCCCAAATACGGATCTAGGAACCTATGATCATGTTAGACATCTTGGAAAGCCAAATAAACATTAAAGAAAGTGAAAGAAATAAAGAATATTTACCAAAAAATGACAAACAAAAAAATAAAAGATAGATCAAGGGTTTACTTTGGTAAATATTTTTAATATTACTACTTAATTTTGACATATCATTTATCCAAGCTCTCTTTGTAATACATTTAGTACCTCATTGAAAAAGAAATGGAATGGATTCACTTCTCAACTTGACCTATGTGACTCAAGATCAAGGAAGTTCAATTATTTTACCTCTTTTCATTTTATTATTATCTTGTATGTTAGAAACATTAAGGATAATGTTTATTTTAAGTATAAAGGAGGGATTACGGGAGCATATATGATGATGACTTAAGCTTAGCAATCTTGTCATGACTTTCCTAATAGTAAGTATTTTTGGAAATTTATTTTTCTTTAAAAGTATGTTATCGGAGATAATTTATTATGAATTTGATTATTTTGGTGATTTGGAATGCATATGTAACTAATTATGAGTATTACTGAATAAGTGAGTTAAATTTGCTTTATAAATTTAAAGAATGAATACTTTATGATCATATGATATTCCTTGTTTATAATGCACATGCATAAGTAATTGTGCCTTTTTTGACATTTTTCTTATCTTGATTAAAACAAGAAAAATGAATAAAAGTATTAAAAAACAGGTTAATAGATTAGCATAATATATTCACTTCGCTCTCTTCATATTAATAGAAATGTTGAAGTTAAAGAGTGGTACTAGTGGCTATTTTGGACAGTGACCTAGTTGAGTAACTGTGGCTATTTGTGACAAGGTGTTTACTTTTTCATAAAAAGGTTAGACGATTTTTCAAACAAGCTTTAAATTATCTTGTTTAGATTACATCTTATCAATAAAAGGGTATGAATGTGTTTGAATTTTCAAACATGCAAGAAAGGGAAGTGATTTCTTTCCTTTCAAATCATTAAAAAAGATTCAAATGATAAAAGGTCAAGTTAAATAACTTACGTTAACAATTTTATATAGTTAGGTTTTCTTTTGAATTCTAGTATTTGGGTTTTAGTTTTCATATTTTTTGAGTGATTTAGATTGCTAATTTCCTTTTTTTTGAGTTATTATAAGTTAAGGAAGTAAGCTCGGGGGTTATATGAAGAAAAAAAAGAAGAAATAGGAAAAGATGTGACAATTTTTAGCTTGTCATCGTGCATGGCACGATCAACCTCGGTCACAACTGTGCTTGAAATTCACGATCGTGACACAGGGTTGAGAAATCACTCCCAAACCCTATTCTACCCCTCCTTTAACCCTAACACTTTATATTCATCATTTCTCTTCCTGCTTTATCTCTCTAAAACTTAGCATCCAGTAAAAATATCTCTCTTTATCTTACTTAGGTTTTTCATCTGTTTCTTTGTTCTTTCACCTAGATAAACATTTCTCTTACACATATCTAGTAATTTCCACGCAAATATCACATCTTTAGAGTGGTTTTTACAAGATTTCATTGAACTTTTCTCTCTTCACATTTTGGGGTGTTTTTGGTATTTTTTGTTCATTTTTGATTATTTTGCATATATACAATTATTCATGGCTCTAATAATCAAACAAAGTACTAAATGCTCATAAACAAAGAGAAAAGCTCAAGTGTCAGGGTAGGGCGCATATGATAACGTTGAGAATTTTGGAGCGTCTTTTTTTATTTATTAGGAAGAAGAAGGTATCTATTTCTAAACTCTTTGCTCAATTGTGTACTTAGATACTTTGATTTTAATATTTTAAAAATCTAGGATTGAAAGATAAAATTGTGACTTTGAGTAATAAAATTCAATAGGATAACTATATTAATTTTGATTATTTATGTATAAGGAATAACCCCAAATTTTATACTAATCTACAATTTAAGTTGTAGAATTTAGATTAATTTTTGTTTTGATTGAGGGGCCACCCATATAATTTAAATTATGATATTATGGAAGAAATTGGTGGATTTTCTAGGTCGAACATAATTGGAAAAAATGATAATTTTCATGCTAAGAGGTATTGGAAGCAATTAACAAGGTTGGATAACTTTTTTGTTAGAAATGACCATAATAATGTCATTCTTAGTCCTAAACATCTGTTACTACATAAATTCACGTGTCATATTATTTTCATAAATCTAAAAGTAACAAATGTTCTATTAAAGACTTATTCATTCTTTGGTGCATAGACAATAACGTCAAAGTTTATATGTCAATCTATATTTTTCATAATATAATTACATCTTTTAAAAAGAAATTTAGTTACCTTGGCATGGGATATCTTGTCACTGCACTTATTGTTTATTATGGTGTAGTTGTTGAGGAACACTTTTTTTTTTTAGTTTCTTAATCATACTCACTAAATACAACCTGAGATCTTAGCAGTCCATCACATGGAACTCTGAGATATCAGTTCCAAAACTTATGTGAAATATAGGACAGGACAAGCTAGTTCTAGTTTTGCACCAGCACAACATCAAATTGAGGTCTTGAAAAGTGAAGAAAAGAAGGATGATGAAGAGGAAGGCTGGAAGAAAGTCTTCAATTTGATTTCCAAAAACAACAAGCTTATGAGAGAACACATGAACACCATGGAGGTACAAATGAAGGAGATGGCATAAAAACAACAAAGACAATGACATGACACTAAGAAGATTCTAAAGCACTTCGCTACTTAAGGTGTTTAAATTCCTTCATTTATACCATCATTGACTTAATCTCCATAAGTAGTTTCTTACTCTAAACTTTTTGTTTTTTATTTTTATTTTTTTATGTATGTTGTTTGTTTTCTCATATTGAGGACAGTGTGTTCTCTAAGTGTGGGGAGGCTTATGCATTCACATGTCATATGTGTGTGAATTTTGCATATCATATTGTGTTATTTCTGATTAGGTTGGCATGGTATGAATATTTTGTTGCATATGTATATATTGTATGAATATAACAATGGCAAGAATTTGATGGCAAGAATTAGTTTAGTTTTGAACATGGTCATTTAATTTGTAAAGGCATATTGACTTATGAATTTTATGTTTTAAGTATCTTTGGATGAATATGTATGTTAAATAGAATATGACCCATACTATTTCACTTTGGGAAATTTGTGGTATACATTTATAATTATAAATCGATTGAATTGTTTAGCATTCCTAGTAACCTTTCATGAGAATAACTGACTAAAAAGAAATGAAGTAGGCTAAGTAATTAAATAAAAATATGTGTTAAATAAATAACTGTTCCATTAGTCCTTTTTATGAAAAATTCGGGTTAAGAATAGAGCTAATAACTAGTCGAGAATGTGATATAGCTGAGTAACTGGAGGCATTCACAACAAAATGTTTGTCTTCCCGTAAAAAAGGCTAGAATGACATTCCAAACAAGATAAATAATAAAACATGTGATCTAGTTATGTAATCAGGGGACATTAACAACAAAATATTTGCCTTCGCATCAAAAGACTAGGTTAATGTTAAAGAAAATTTTTAAAAAAGATGTTTAAATAAATAAAACCTAATGATTTTTAAAAATAGCAAAAAAATTCAGGAAAGGATAATTAGTGATAGTTAACTTTTTGATTGACCACTAATTATAAATGCATGTTTACAAGTGTTATAGGTGTATGAATAGGATGTAAATATTTTGATTGATATGTATATTCAATCCAATGTACTTAAACATAAAAGGAATATGCTAGTATGTTGGCACAATTTGAATGATTAATGTTTGCAATTAAATTGATTCCATAAGATTCAATGCCATTATATCATTATTGCATGTTGTATCAATGTATGATTATGAGCTTTTCGTGTTTTGTTAGTGTTAGTGTTTTTGTTTTTGCTTGAGGACAAGCAAAAGTTTAAATATGGGGAATTTGATAGGTATAGTTCATAATATGTTTTCCTTGGTTCTTTTACTGTGTTTTTAGGTGTTTATTAGAGGATTATCATATGTATAGGCCTAAAATTGTGTTATTATGAGTGTTTGTTTATATTGTAAATGTTTGTATAGTTTAAAGCATGAATTTAATCTTAATTTTATGTTTCATAAGGTGTTTGTGAGTGTTGGAAATCAGGTAATTGAAGAACAAGGAAGATGAAAGCTACATGAAGGGTGTCATGATCGTGCATTAGGAGCATAATTGTAACATTGAAGTCAGATTGTGCTCCTAGTGTTTCCCTTTTTGCCAAGTGAAATTTTTTAAATCTATTTAGGGTTTGGAGATATTTTTGAAACCAAAGAAAGTTAGAAAACCCTAGACTAGACCCCAAGACCTTAAGGCAGTATATAAGAACATGAAATACAACAAAAAAGAGCAGCATCCACAATTAAAGGTGAGTTAAAAGATAGAGATCAATAAGAACATCCAAGAATTCCAACTTTCCAGATCAAGGAGCAAACAAAGTTTTTCTTCTTTTCCTTTAGTTCTTTCATTATCATTGATGTGTAATTTGAATTCTAAGATGCTAAAAATGTTTATCAAGTTCTAAATTTCAAATTATGATTTATTCTGGAAGTATTTTGTGATTTTGATTATTGTTAATTTCAATACATACTTAGGTGTTTATGATAATTATTCATACTTAACAACAAATCGAGAGAATGAATCAAAAGTAACCAGTGTTAAATTGTACAATGAGAGTCGGTAGTTTAACAAACTCTCAATTATCAAATTAATAATCGTTTAAAGAGAGATCTTGTTTGAGAAATTAATTATCATATAGATAGCTTTAGATCTAATTGAATAAGTTAAGGAAAGTTTTGTGAATTGAGAGATTGCAAATATGGAAATTTAGAATTCAATTAGGGTTAATTGATTAGATCTTGAGGGGGCGTAATGAATACCTTAGGAAATTTGGGATCAAACACATAATTAGATCAACAGGATTAAAGGAAACAAAATAAGGAAAGAATAAGTCATAAGCATAAGCCTAAATTAATTGGCAACTTACTGTTTAATTGTTTATTTTTTTGTTTTTTTGTTTTAATTTTTTTTATTTACATTTATTCAAATCAATTTCTGAATACCTTAAACAAAGTTAGGTATTGAATGCCATAAAATTAGAAAAATAATTAATTATTTGGTTGCTTCTCAATAAATGCTTCTTTTAAGTCATTTAACTAAATTTTTATTAAGAATTTCAATTAACGTTTGGATCATGAAGGTTATAAATATATTTCTCAAATTTGTAGAGATCATCTCCCAAATATTTACACTTTTATGTCCATACGAATCACATCTTTTAGCTCTATATAATGTTGTAATTCTACCATGTCAACAATCTCACAATTCAAACCATTTGAAATCCTATCCTTGGTTGCTTCCTAATCCTCCTCTACATTTTCTTAAATCATAAAAATTTTCATCTCCTTACGTCATTCTTTAACTCTCTTCAACCTCTGAGTGACGTATTGCAATTTTTAGAACATATTCTTTTAGTAATGAGTAAGAATAAATAACCTTCTTATAATTGCCTTCATATCCTTCCAGTTTCCAATATGTCTTTTATGGTTCACCTTCACATATTTATCACAAGTTGATCCCCTAAATAATAACACAATTAATAAATTTAATAATAATGAATTTACATTATTCTCTTTAGATTAATGGTGGTGGTTAAAAAATAACTCCATCTTATTTTCCCACTTTAGGAAGGCCTTAGAACATTTCTTCCTTGGAATAAAGGAATCTTCATTTTAATGTTTCCAAAAGTTAACATCTCTCATTGGCTCCCTTCTTTGGCCTCTATCTTGCCAATTACCTTGATGTATAAATCTGTTTATACTATTTCTCAGTGGTTAGTATTCATCATGCACGTTATCTTCCTCTTTTTCATTATTCAAAATCATATTAGAGAACTCAACTTAATTGATGATGTGCATTAGGAATTTATGATGATTGTCCTTTTTGAACATTGTCTTATGATAGTATCTTAGAACTCCAATTTGTTTATAATATTCCCAAACATCATATTCATATATTCAAGTTATTATTACATAGCTTGAAGTAAGAACATATCATCCTCCCTTCCCCCTTTAACTCTGTCTTGGTTAATCATTATAAAACCTTTCCAAAAAATGGTAGTAACAACCACAAAACACTCCCTCATTTGTTTTTCTCATTTAATTTCACTCTGTCCATTCATATTCCAATATAAATTTTAGGCTTTTCTTTACATATGTTCCTCACAAACTTTGGCCTTTTATCACTTGTTTTCCCTTTTGATTCTTTATTAAACTAACTGAAACAAATGAAGAAATAAAATTGTAGTATTTAATCAATCAATATTGATAGAGGTAAAGACAATTAAAAATCTAACAATATAAACAAAATAAAAGAATCCAAAAATGAATAATTTTAATAAAGTATAGAGGCTAATTTACAATTTTACTTAGACAATAATCTTGAATTTCAAACCCATTCGGATTATTTTCAATAGGATTTACAATTGTTACTATAATGAAATTAGACTTCCCTAAAATAGGTTAAGAAAGCATAATGGAATACATATCATTTTCCTAATAATTGTTGATCAATTATTTTCCTTTTTTATCACTTAAACATTCTTATTCTCTTACTTAAAGATTTGAAAAGAAATTGAACAAAATTAAAGAAACAAAGAAAAATATTGGAAGAAAATAAAGAAGGAATTAAAAATTATAAGAACAGGTAAAAATATCATAAAAAGAAAAAAAGGGAACTAAGACAGATAATAATATCGATAATTTTATACCCAAAATTTCGATACCAAAGTTATATGAACCTTAAGGCTAAGACCTTATAACTCAACATATATTATTCGTGATCAAACTCCAATAAAACTAAAACTATATTAAAAGATAAAACCTTGACTAAATGATTATAAGAAATCACAAAGTAAAGGCATAAGAAGAAATTTAACTTGTTGTTATAAAGAACTAGAATCAATATTTTTTTGAAAAATAATGAATATATTAGTGCCATAAAAGACTGAATAAGGGAGTTATAGGAATATATAAGAAAATCCAAGAAAAGGATGATCATCAAAGTATTACAATAGTGCAAGATTGTATTGATTGATTCTGAATATGGCTAGCTATTGAGGGCTTAATGAATGCTTATCCGTGTAAACAAAGATGTCTGCTTTAATTATGTCATATATTGCTTGTAAAAGGCTTTCTTTTCTACTAGGATTATCAATGAAGATCTTTTTGTATTGCTTGTAAAAGGCTTTGTTTTCTACTAGGATTATCAGTGAAGATCTTTTTGTTTCTTTCATCCCATAAGCCAAAAACTAAATAGTCAAAAGCTAATATGAAAATCCATAGATCACCTTTAAACCTCTTCTTAATATTTTGGTTCAATTAAATAATGCTAGATGGTTGACTTAAACTTACTTCGTCAATTATGAAATAACTATAAATGCACGACATAACTGTAATTAATACCGATAAGTAAAAGTTGATCTAACGAAGATTATGAATATTAGTAATTGCTGTTGTCTTATTATCTAGTCTACAAATTTGGTTTTGATTTTTAAATAAAGAATGTAAAACTTATTCAAATAAAATAAAATAGGAAACACTATTGAAAAAAAAGTAAAGAATCACTTAGAAAACTATTGATATCGAGAGTTAGTTTATAGTTTACGAATCTCCCTAAAAACACTTAACTAGTTGATCTTTATTATACAATTGTTTTACTGACAATTGGACCATGGAAATTCCTATGGTATGCGAATAGCTCTCTCGAGTCTAATAACAAGTAATCCTAAGGTTATCAAATGAATTACTTAGGTTAAATTTTATAGGATCGCTTTACCAAATTGTGAATTACACTATTAGGATATGGAGGATTTATGTCATCCTATCTTTAAGGTTGCAATCAACTCCTTTCAATTACGGTAGATCTATTTATATAAGAATTTCTCAATCTCTATGTTATGAAATCAGATTATGAACTTATATTCTAGATCTATTAGAACATATATTAAACATATAATCGAATAGCAATAGATCAATAAAAAACATTGCATTAAATAAAAGAATCAAAACATGTTAAAGAATAAGCATAGGGTTCATCTAACCTAGACATTAAAGAATCTTGTTTACAAATTATAGAAAACAAAATTAAACATAAATAGAAAGAAAAATGAACAAAAAAAGAAGGGTTTGTAATTCTAAATCTCACTTTTTATCTTTGATCGAATGTTCTTGTAAAGTAGAGGTTTGATTTTGTATTCTCCTAGATCTTTCAACAATTTCTTTGTGTTTTTCACTTCTTTAGATCAAAATTGCTCTTTAAGTTTCCTCTGAAAATCTTTGAACATCTCTGCACGTCTTCTATCCTATTTTACCTTCAAACACGACTTGTTATTGTAATTTTTAGGGTTCTGGGTGATACACGATTATGTATTAGATCGTGTATAACCCAAAATACCTAGAATTTATGATTTTGCGTAGTCTGAGAGAAGTATACAGGCTATTACATGGCTGTGTATCCCTTGTTTGCTTCAAATCTTTGTTTTATACTGGTTTTTTCATCTGAATTTTTATCCTTTAAGTCCATGAAGGAAATTATAACCCATAAACACACTTGGAGCAAATTAAATGTAACACCCCACTCCCGCTGAACCCGAACCCGATATCGACAGTGATACCCGGATCCGTGCCCCGCGAGGGTGGCGTGTCACATCACTTAACACATCACTTACCAAAACTCGGTACATTTTTTTGAAACACTTTACACTTAGCACTGATTTGTGTGCCCACTTTTTCTTTTCAGAAACACTGTGTCTATTTAATCAGAAAGTAGAACATAATACAACACAATGAAAATCGCAACACTTTTATTAGCCACTTGGGCCCATTTCCAAATACACAATACAATTGTTTTTCAAATTTCTCAAATCAACTGTATTAATTAAAATACAATTCAATACAATAATTTGCGGAAAAATACAATACAATCACTAGACATGATGCAGACGCGAACTGATCCCAACCTCTTCTTCTCTCTCTCATGCAGTAGACATACTCCCGTCTCCTAACGGGGTATTCTTCTGAGTCCTGAAAAATAATTGCAAATTGGGGTG
>JAOTAY010000009.1:7697972-7711999 GCA_025629805.1 Erythroxylum baracoense | reverse complement strand
CATGAGATGTGTCGATTTGCCACACTTGGACCCGTTTCTCTGGTCCGACCCGTTCTCTGGAAACGGGATGTTACATTAAATACCAAATATACAATAAAAGGATAAAATATCAAGCAAAAATAAATCAAATATGAGGTCTCAATATGATCAAATATGCATATATCAAACATCCCTACACTTAAGTTTTTGCTTGTCCTCAAGCAAACCATAATTCAAATTATCAATTTTACGACATCTATCCTTCATTAATCTTAATTTGTCCATTCATACTATAAATCCTCATATCCTATTGAATCGAATTAACATACAGTTAAAATCAAGTTAGCCTAAAATTAACTTTCTAAGCAGTATTAATGGTTAAAGGCCCAATTTGGGGCCAAAAGTTGTTGGGTTTGATTAATTTAAGGCCAAACATTATAATATGCTCAATTAAGGTCTAAACGTTATTGAGTATGCTCAATATTAGGCTATTTTGGATGAAAATTTGGCAGTGTCACACACGCGCTGTTAATGCCAAGTGAGGTATCTTACGTGACATTTTCATGACCTATTTTCTAACACCTTCCTTATTTCCAATGTTACATTGGTTTTACCACAACCTAGAACTTTCAACAGGAGGGAATTCCAACTAAACCACCATGATCAAGGATCCACTTTCTACTATTGGCAAAGCCATGTCCTCACCATCTTTTATTCCTTATCCCGGTAGTCCCAGACATAGCTTTTATGTTATAATCAAAATAATTTATAATAAAAACTAGAAAAGGACAATATAATATACCAGTTGTTCCCTTCATATTAATTAACATAGCGAACTGGTTTATGTCTGTTTGTCGTGAGCTAAACGAATATGGTATACGGTTGATGCTTGTGAGTTTTTCTTTTGCTTTATTTCATGCGATGTGTGGCTATTACATTAGTCAACCTACCTTCCACTCCTAGTTAAAAAGAAAAAGTTAATATTGTCATTTAATATGTTACTAGAAATCAATTCCTTAGTATATTAGGAAATCGAATGAGAAATATTACTTGATATATCACAAAATATTTTCATTTTAAAAGCCTGGAGATCTATTTCTTTACAATTAGATGGTGATGAACAAAGATTGCAAGTACCTAGTTGAATGTTATGATCTGCTTGGGGTGTATCTGTCTCAACACTACATTCATGCATTAATAGCTATGAATTGTATGTATCAGGATAAGTTAGTGTATATATATATATATATATATGCTAAAGCTACCTAAACTATTTTCCTCTATATCCATATTAACCCTTCGTGTTTTTGTTTTATTTTATGGGCAGAAATGGCTCTTTAGTTAGGTACTCATTCCATACTGTAATGCGTCTACAACCACATCAATAGAAATATGGTAACACTAGCAGCTAATAGTAAATATTTCTCACTTTATGCTACACATCTTTATATATGTATATATAGATATAGCTTAGTGGTTATGGTGGAGACTGAATTTTTACAAATTAATAGTTTTGGAACATAAGATAATATGATTTTGAACTTAATTATCAAGACGTGTGAGGATGAAGAAGAATGGGAAGTCCTTTGTGGGGTATTGGAATGGGATTGACAACGATCTTCTCGTCAGGAATTAGCTTCTGAAACTTGAATCTTTTCACCAAGTTATGCATGAACACTAATATTTCTAGTCTAGCATATTCCTTTCTAGGACACATCTGAAGTCCTCCACCAAATGGGATATATGTGTATGGTGCAGATCCATTTCCCTCAAATCAAGTTGGATCGAACTTTTTTGGTTCAAGGAAGTACTTTGTACTTTTGTGTGTTGAATTTGCACTCCAATACAGCTACATGAATATAAGACATCACGTGTAAATTTACCTATTCTTATAAAAACTATTAGTCATTTGGACTTTTGATTTAGTGAATTACGAGTACCTTCTAGCCCTTTAGAATTGAGAAACCATTGAAAATAAAGTCATTGATGGCTTCTCTAAAAGCACCATGAAGAGGAGAAGCAAATCTCATGACTTCAAATGCTACGTTCCATGAGTACTTCACCTTTTGTATGTTATTCCAGTTCAATAACTCTCCTGGTGCCTTTGTTTCTACTATGTCCACTTATTCTGTACATGTAACAAAAAGGTAAAAAACAATTGCACTGTAACTAGTCAAATCAAAATGAGAGTAATTAATAATAATGAGTAAAACCTTATGAACATGCTCGTAAATATGGGGGAGTTCTACAAGAGACTTAACAATGAAGGTATAGGCAGCACTAGTAGTGTTGTGTACACCAATCAATAGTCCTAGGATCTTGTCTGCAATGTCTCTCTCATTTATGTACTTTCCGTACTCAAAACTTGTCATCAATATGTGGGACAATACATCCTATGTAGCTGATGTCATTCCCTTTACCATATCGATCTTTCTTCGTTGAATAATGGTAAGAAACTCATTCCTTATAAATTTTGAAGTGTTAATGGCCCAACGAAATGGAGTTCCAAGAAAATCAATGGGGACAGAAATAATTCGTGAAGCTAGAGGAAAGAAATGGTCATATAGTTTAGCAATGTGACTTCGGTATTCGAGGCTGATAAATAATCGACATGCCAAACAAAACGTATAGTTCTTTGCAATATAGAAGATGACAACTTTTTCTTTGTTTTCCCATTCGGAGGTAAATTGTCTGTGTGCTATAGCATCCATAATATCGATATATCATTAAAGAGCCTCAAGTTTTAAGAACTCAAGAAGCATTTTGTGCATCTTTATAGCTTCTTCTTTGGATGAGATCTTAAGAGAAGATGGAAAAACCTTATTAGCAGAGTCAGGTCACCATGAAACAACAAGCTTGTTCTCAATGGAGAATAAGAACTTATTGGTTATTGCATCACAGATAACCACAATCGGCTAGCTAGGAATATTGGTTTTAAAAATATCCGATGAATATTTAGAAATTCTCAAACACAAACTTCTCAAGATGGCATTTCATTCTAGTGGACAAGAACTCAAGGCTCTCTCCTAAGTGGGGAAGACTAGGTTTGCTTGGAGGAAGATTGGTAAGGCTACATTGAGATTGGCATGGCATAAGGGGCTAATTATGTAGCTACAAAATTAGTGAAGCTGTTGGTGAATCTATTCCACTTGCATGTAAACTTAAATATGAAAAGAAGTTTGAGTTGACAATATAAATTACAAAGACCTACAAGTATTCATACGAAAACAAAATACATATACGTGGCTAGCAAATCCTAACATTCATATGGCTGAAAAAGAAATGACACCAAGTCCAAGAAAACAAATCCTAACATTAATTGTTTCCCTCTATCATATCTCTTTTCTTCAACACCCAATGTCCTTTCCAAATTAATTGAATCTATCTACTACCCTTTATGATGCTTAATCACTAATCAGACAGACAATTTTTTTAAAAAATTATAGCTCTTATATTATATTAAACAAAATGAAGTCAAAGTAGGAGGAGAGTTAGTAATTACTCGTAATTCAATAAGCCATTATTACATAATAAAAATACTAAAGTCTAATAATGTTCTCGTTACTAGTATATACCTTAGCTTTGATTATAAAGATGGTGTAGTCTTACGCAGCTCTGCATCTTCTTTTAGTACAACATACGTATCCTTTAGAGACATTTTTTCTTTTTATTTTCCCATTCCTCAAAGGAAAAGAAGATCACTATATATCTACTAGCAAAGCTAGATATATAACCTTAAAGCATTTCTATTTTTTTGGGTGTAGAAATCAATATATACGTAACCAGGAAGCACTTTCTGCTTCTAACAACCAACAATGGTTTCCTTTACTTTTGTTGATTCTTTCTAAAAACATACGATGTACATGATTATTACCTAATAATGTTATATAAGTAGTTGATGTATTAATATTAGTATAAACCAGCCAAAGGATCTTTTTTCCATTCTTGGTTCTTCTCTTCTTCTTCTTTCATGTCTTTTTACTTTTCTTCTCTTTCCTCTAATCCATAACTTACATGCATGATGGTATACTTCAATGACTATCAGGGTTTAAATTTTTTAGTCCATATATAAATAATACTAAGCTAAGATTGTGGAGGAAAATCGATGGATAATAGAATGTGAAAGCTGAAGATAGCGGAGGGAGATTTATGGTTGACAACAACTAATAATCACATAGGAAGACAACAGTGGGAGTGTGATCCTGATGTAAGAACTCCTGAAGAACGCACTCAAGTGGGAAGGGTCTATCAAGAATTCAAGAAAAATTAGTTTAAAATCAATCAAAGTTTTGACTCGATAGGAAAAATATTGAAAACATTAAGAACATTGGAATTAAGGAAGGTACCAGAAAATAGGTCACGAAAATGCCACGTAAAACATCTCGCTTAGACTTAATGGCGCGTGTGTGACACTGTTAAATTTCCATCCAAAATATCCTAATATTGAGTAGACTCGATAACGTTTAGACCTTAATTGAGTATATTATAATGTTTGGCCCTAAATTGATTAAACCCAACAACTTTTGGCCCTAAATTAAATATTTAGCCCAATATTAATAGTAATCATATCATAATTGCATTGAAATCAAAAGCATAAACCTTTACACCATCACTAAGATTTCAAGTCAATGCACTCAAGTGTTTAAGGTGAAAAGTATTCAAACTCTCAATCAATGCATAGTAGAACTCTTACCATAAGCTTGCAATATTATCACATCTTCACCACTTGTATATAAATTAGAAACAAAAATCAAAAGGTCTTTATACAGGGGTTGTAAAGGGGCGTAGGTCAAATAAGAGTGAGAAAAAAAAGGTGTTGCATTGAAGAATATTTACTAAAGAGAAATTATAAGAAACTTGTTTACAAATATAGACTGGTCTTTTATTACAACTCAATTGATACCCTATACTTTTCTTTTTGTTCTTTTTTTATGCTCTTATTTTCTAATAATTTTGAGCATTCAATACCATAGTTAAAGACATAATATAACTTTTAACATTTTCAAGGAGCAAAATACAACTGAAAATTGGACAACAAAAACTAAGGAAGCAGAAGAAGGTCTTTAGCTTTATAAGCAAGATGAAGTGCACCAACAAGGGAGAGGGAAGTGTAGTAGAGGAAAAAGCTAACAGAGTGGTGAGGAAGCTCCATGACAGTGTACCTTTGAGGGAAATCCATAGCTTCCCTTTGAAACAAGTTGGTTTCCTCAAAGACGAAATTCTTGAACTAGAATCAATATTATAAGAACATTTGAAACGCCTCAAGAAAGTAACTTCATAAGTTTGAAAAGTTGTTTATAGAAGTAAAAAGAAAACTATAATAATTATATTAATGATCAAAGATGTCTCTAACTGGAAAGAAATAGCCCTTACGTATTAAGACACAAAACTAAGGTTTTAATACTTAAATAAAATTAAAGTTTTTGATTAGGCTTGTCCTAGGTCTTATTGACAATAAACATTTTAACACTATTAGACATAATTTTGAATAGACTTGTCATTGAGATTGTAGATTCTTTTGTTTCTTTGAGAAGTTAGACATGGTCTAAGCTATGTTTGTATTTAAGACTGTGGACCCCCATATAAACTTATGAAGTTAGACATGATTTAGGCCATGCTTATGGTGGAGACCACGAATCTATCTGTAATTTTAAAGATAGATATGGTTTGGGCCATGCTTATATTTTAGACTTCGTCTTACCACTAAGTTGTCTAGTGAATTACATAAGCTAATAAGGGATCATGTTAGAGGTTTTTTCACATTAAAGTCTTCTCTAAGCTTAGCTCGAATCAATACTTTTCTATCAATTTAGCTTAATTGCACATGGTATAGTTACTTTTCTTCCTTATTCATATAATTAGTTTGTTTGGCGAAGTTATAAAGATCAAAGGCACCTTACTTCCCATCATCAAACATTGTACAATTGAGTTCAAACACGAACCAGATGTATTTATCCATAAAAGAACAATGTTTCTTACTTATGTTTAGGGGTGGGGAAACACTTGTCGTGTTGTAATTTTGAATGGATGCCATGATGAATCCATAAGAACAATTATCAACATCTCAAATTTATCAAGCCGTGTTTTATAGCCATGAACCAATGATGAGGCTCTACATAGGAGGGAAGGAAAAGGCAAAAATCATGTATTTGAGAATGTGAGAAAACAAACTTCCTACATTGTTGGACTATCTCACATCCAACAATCAAACATCTTTAATCTACATCGAGCAAGAATGAGCCACATTAGCATTTGTTTGTTTTTTGGCCCATCAATTGATGATTGCTTTCCTTTGTTGCAACAACATTTCTCTTTACGTATTTCATCTAATCTTCGTTGTCGTTTTTATTTGTCATTGTTGATTTTAATCAATTCTCTTCCTTATTATGTTGTTTTAGAGCCTCTCTCAACATTTCATTAAGACAATCCCTTTTGTTTCCATTAATGCATCTTAATCCTCTTCTACATTTCTAATTGTTCCTCATGCAATTTTTCAACCTAAAATTTTATCAATCTCCAAAATTGAAAAAAATCTTGATTTTACTTTTCAATTAACCTAAAATTATTTAAAGTATCAACAATGCTTAAAAAATCAAACTATTTTTGACAAAAATTAATTTAATTGAGATAAAAATTAAACTTAAGATTAAGACATGATACTAAGACAATTAAAATACAAATGATGAAAATTAATGAAAGTTAAAATGGAAAGAATTTTTTATTTTTGTTAATTTTGCAAAAAATAGATAGAAATACCATATAACAAAATTAAGTGTTCATATCTAAGACCAAACTTGGTTTGACCCTCAAAGTCCCATGTGGAGTTGCCCTTGGATTCCGTTCATTTTTTACATTTACCCTATTTTTATCCTTTTAAAACTTAAAATTAATAAAAAAATATTTAATCTAAAATTAAAACAAACATCAATACCAACTATCTCTAATTAAAGTAAATGATTTATAATTAATTAGAGTTAATTATCTATAATTGCAATTTAGTTAGAACTAATTAAGACTAATTAAAAGAAGTTATAAATGAAATAATGACAATAAGCCTAACATGATGATACTTTGACACAAATTGGATATTACAAAATGTAATCAAAATTAAATGGATGAAATCTAAAACAAATAAAATATTACAAAATTTAATTAAAACAAATAAAATATTTAGTGTGAATGTAACTAAAGCTACATAGATGAAGTTTAGCCCTAACAAAATTCAAATTAGATTTAATGAGATTCAATTGTACAAAAAGTTTTAAAATTAAAATTAATCAAATGTGATTAAATATTAACTGAGATTATGTAAAGACAACAATTTTTGAAATAAAAGATAAAATTAAATATAAAGAATTAAAAAAAGTATAAACATGAATCATGGTATTAAATCCTAGGATAATAACAAATAAGGAATAATTATCTTTTAAATCTTTTGATAATCAAAATTTTCATATTTTGTACTTTAAATAAGATAATTATTTTGCAACTTTCTCGTATATCACAGAAACAAACTCTGTGTAAAAATTACAAAAGAAAAGTTGCGTATATTGATAACTCTCTCCAATCTTCGCAGAACGTGAAGCCTTATGCATCGGTATACTTCGACTTTTTTTCATATAGTTAATCATGACTTCTTATGTTGTCCATTTGGACTTTTATGATTAGGAGGGAAACGTATCTTAATCTATGAATAAGAACCCTTCTTTAATGCTTGAACATTAACATTAATAATAAAAATAACAAGTCCTGCTTATTTAACACACTCTATATGAAATCTATAAGAACACTTTTAATATCAAATTCACGTGTGGTTTTAAATTGCCTCCTTTTAGAATTTAGGTTTTTTTATTCAATAGTAATATTAAAGTGTTTTAAACAGTTTTAGTTAATTTTCGGACTTTTGTTATTAAGGGTGGTGAGAGTTTTATTTCTTATTATTTATTAAAATTTTAAACTTATAAAAAATTACATCGTTAAATTATTTTATGAATTTAATTCTTAATTTTTTATAATTAATAACGCCAATTCTCTACTATTATAATTAATAATGTCAACTCTCCGTTAATTTAATTTAGTTTTTTTGGTAAATTTAGTAAATAGAATGGTAAAAAGTGTCAACTTCTTTGATTCGATTCATTGTGAAAAAGAATCATAGGGTACAATGAGCAGTGTCCATGTTATGTATGTTATCTTCCTTTAGAATAATTGAAAAACAAACTACCTAACTTGAAACTAAATCTTTATAACCGATATAACATGCAACACAAGTTCAGAAAGCCCAACTTATGGGAACAAAAAGTAGATGACTGTGTTAGCATAAATGCGAAGTTGCATAAAAAACGGAAGCGTCGGTTATAACGTTTCGAAGCATCAAAGTACGATAGAATAAATTGAAAATTACGTAAATCATCAGTTTGTAGACCTTGCAAGAATGGTCGCTGACGCTGACTTGGTCTTGAGCTTCAAAGAGAGGCCCAAACTGACGAGATTCGGAGTTTACTGATGTGGGCAATGACGATCCAATGCTACTGACAATCAAAAGACTCTGTAAGAACATCCAATCACCATCATTATAGTCTATGACTGGGGTCACTAAATTGGGTCCAGTTGTTGAGATGCTCAGGTGGCATGGTTTCACTGGTCCAGAATATGGAGAGTGCTGTCGTCTCTCTGAGAATGGGAGGAGAGGAGAGAATCCCTGCACGATCTTTTCTCGCCGCAGACAGTCTCTCACTTCTATTCCTCTCGTAAAGTCCTCGCAAAGCTCATTGAATCCAAACACAGTAAACTTTTGTGTCTCTTTCCCTCCAGAAAAGACTTAAGGTGCAGTCTCTTGAATTTCATCCGTCTCAAGTAAGTATTTTGTTGTCACCTCCACACCAGTTGTACGATTTTTCCTACTCATTTTGCGTCTTTCCGTACTGTTCTCATCTTGTAAAAAGCTCTCTTCCAGTGTGATATTGCAGAGATGTCCCGGAAACCCTTTTTTTTTATAATCTTCTGGGTTGCTCTTGTTCTATGTCTCTTTAGCTGTGAATTACAGTTTATGGTGATTCTAGCTCTTGGATGGACATTTATCCTGGAAATAAACACTTTGTTTTCAACTTGCTTGTGGGCAATTTGGAAAGCGACAACTCGTACCTTTTTTTTTGCCTGACAATAAAGACCTGTCAAGTAACAATCTTGCAATACTTATACAAAGTCCTTGTAAATGTATATCTTATTTGCAGAATTTGATATGATATGATTCTTATTACCAATTCCGGGTGAATTTATTAGAATAATTTTGACTGGGTCTGTCCAATTGAGAATATTACCTTGGTCTATCTTGTATGTACTATTCCAGACCTCTAGTTAAGTAATTAAGGATGCAATATATTTTCTGATAGTGGATGAAGATCGGTCTATTGGTGAAAGTGGGGAAATGGATCACATTATGGAGATTGCTGATGGAAAAGAGTTACCTGCTTGTGAAGTGAGTTCAGATTTGGAACCGTATGTTGGCATGGAATTTGAATCCGAAGAGGCTGCCAAAGTTTTCTACGATGCCTATGCCACAAGTTTGGGGTTCATCATGCGCGTTGATGCATTTCGGAGATCAATGCGGGATGGGAAGGTTGTTTGGCGCCGCCTTGTTTGTAACAAAGAAGGTTTCCGCAAATTGAGACCTAGAAGAAGTGAAAATAGGAAGCCTCGAGCAATCACAAGAGAAGGGTGCAAAGCAGCAATAGTAGTGAAGAAAGAAAAAACAGGAAAATGGGTGGTAACGAGATTTATGAAGGAGCATAACCATCCACTGGTTGTTGTACCTACCTGTGGTCGTCGGAGTGTGCTTTTATCCCAAACACCTGTGAGTGCTTTTATTTATTTTCTTTTCTTTATTTAACCAGTGCTAGTTCCTGTTTACATGCAATTCATTTCAAGTTTGCACATGCTAGTTAAGCATGATGTTAAGATTCTTTTCTATGTCTATTTGCATTTCTGAAGTCCTTATTGATATTTTTATTTTAACTAGTTGATTTGTAAACCCTGAAATCTACTTCTGTGAGTTTGAGCTTAAACTTTTGATTCCCTGCATTGCTTGAGGCTACAAGTTGAACTAAACGCATTTATAAAGTTGTTGAGATTGATTTAAAGAATTGATTATATGCCTTCATTTGGAATGCTTTTCTTGTCTGTTGTGAAAATCCTTGTGCTTACTTGAGACCAAGCCTAATTTCAGACTAGAACATCTCGCATGCTTTTCACAAAATAGCAATGAGTGTCATCTGTGCCCTATACCCGTTAGTTTGAGTGGCTTCTGGAATATCTGCAAATCCTTTATCAATTTGATCAAGGCATAAAAATTGACATTTAGTTCTCAGATAAGTCTTTCCTTTGTGGTAGAATAGCTTCCATTAGAATGAGCCTGCAATAACTATTTGTCACAGTCCTCCTAGTCGACCCAGTATATGGATTATAAACTGGTAATTAGTTCTGTTGTTACGTCAGTTCTGGAACTTCAAAATCAACCTACAAGGATTCTGGGTATGGTGAATGTATTTCAGGAGCTAAGTCTGTGATTTTGACAGAGCAAATACATATTCAGAGCTTCTTGGCTGTAACTATCTAATTCTCTTGGGTTGTTTAAGTCTCCACCATGTAGGGTTTTATAGAGTACCACCCTTCTTGTTCACGCAATAATGGTTCTGCTTAAATAGGATTTTCTGCAAAGCCCTCTTCAGACTGCTGTGTGCCACATTTGTCAATTTTCAGAAACTTCTCTTTTATCTGTGAGTAGATAATAAACTATGTTGGCTGGAATGCTCCTTTTTCTACCATGTGCCATTTTCCAATCTGAACAAAGGCATCGAGTGATTGCCACTAAGGGCAGTTACCATTAGTCAACTTGTATTTAGGCTTTCTTGTCTGCTTCCAACTTTAGATTTGATGACAAGCCTTACAAAAGCAGCTAAAAGTTATCAGTAAATTCTGAATTATCTTAACTTGAGTTTATTTTACCATCTTTACTTTTAACCTGAGATTCGTCCAATTTGGGCTCAAAGTAACAGTGTTTTGAAGAACTGCTGTTGATATTTTTTTTTTGGGATAGTATCTGCTGTTGATTTTGTTTATTAAGTTTGTTTAAATTGGAAACATGGGAGGGATCCAGGGATGTTCTCTCCCTACTAATCCTTGGACCTGTACCTAGATAAAGATGATGTATGTTGACTTGTTTCTGGCTTCATTGATATTCATAATGTACCATTTATGATGCTTGTGTTTTTCACAGATGAGGGCAGAGCTTTTATTTTTCTTTTTTAATGGGAAAATATAATTTCATTGAACAAAAAATCCTAAAGTATGTTGATTTCTTCTGTATTTTGTAGGATGAGAAAGATATAAAGATTCGAGAATTGACTGCTGAGTTACAGCGGGAGCGAAAGCGATCTGCAACTTTACAAGAACAGCTTGAGATGGTATTGAGAGAGATGGAGCACCATTCCAATCATTTGTCCAGAAACATTGAGGATATAGTTAACAGTGTGAAAGAAATTGAATCGAAGAGGTAGTTTCTTCAATCATTAGCAAGTTAGCACCACAAGAGATTCCAAATCGCCCGTTGTACATTTTTTCTACTTGTACTTTCCTTGCTTTCCATATGTACACTGAAATGTAGGTGGGAAGTATTTCTTACTAAAAATGTCAGAATTTGTAAGGCTCGATGATCCATCTTGTGTGGCTTTCTAAATAGTCATTGTCGCATTGAGTATATCAGATATTCTAGGAGTTGTTACAACAGAGTGATATAGCGTATCTTAGACACAACAAACTATTAGATAAAATTACGATATATCACATAAGAAGATATCTATGAAATCTCAGGCTCTAAATCACCAACCACTTGGATTGAGTCAACTAGTGAACCATGGGACTTGATTTCCTTAACACCTCCCCTTAAGCTCAACGGGAGTGAACGGACGTTGAGATTGAACCGATGACAAGAGAAGCGGCTTGACAAGAGGCCCTTGGTTAGTATATCAACGACTTGGTGCTCTGTAGGGACATACTTAACAGTGAGATTTCCCCGTTTTAGTTTTTTTTTGAACAAAATGAAAAGCAACTTTGATATGCTTGGAACGATTATGAAAAAAGGGATTAGCAGTCATATAAGTGGCAGACAAGTTGTCACACAAAAGGAGAGGAGGTTGAGACAAAGAAACACTGAGTTCTTAGAGAAGTTGTTGAACCCAAATTCTCTCCCTAGTAGCAATTGCAAGCCCACAATATTCGGCTTCTGTTGATGACTTTGCAACAACATGTTGCTTTTTAGATGACCAACTAATGAGATTGCCCATAAGGAAAACACAATAACCATGTGTAAAGCGATAATTATCTGGGTCCCTGCCCAATCAACGTTTGAATAAGCCACCAAGGAACGTGAAACTGAGCTACACAAATATAGTCGATGATGCAGGGTTCCTTTTAAATATCGCAGGATCCTTTTAACTACTTTCTAATGGAAAATAGTGGGTGAGTGCATATACTGACAAACTCGCTTAACAGAATAAGATATTTTTGGTCGAGTAATAGTGGCATATTACAATACACCAACAATACTTCTGTAGAGATGTGGATCATGAAATGCCTATCCTGAGGAAGATAAACGCATGGATGCTTCTACAGGGTAGAAACTGGTTTAGCACCAACCATGTGAACAAATTCCAGAAGGTCACCAATATACTTGGCTTAAGAGAGGAGCATGCCATGTTTGTCCCTATGTACCTCAATACCTAAAAAATAATTCAACTCACCCAAATCTTTCAAGGCAAAAGCATCATTAAGATCTTCCATAAAAGCTTGGATAAAACCACCATCATTTCCCGTAAGAACTAAATCATCAACATAAACTAACAAATATGTGACAGATTTATTGTGATGTCTCACAAAGAAAGAATAATCTAAATAGCATACTGTAAAGCCATAGTCAGTAAAATGGACTTAAGCTTAGTGAACCATGCATGTGGAGCCTATTTAAGTCCATAAAGTGCTTTACAAAGATGACAAACATGATCAAGGAGCTTAGGATCTTTATATCATGGTGGTTGAGACATATATATACATTCATTTAAATCCTTATGCAAGAAGGCATTATTTATATCAAGTTGTCAAATAGACTAACCATTTGAAATAGCAAGAGCCAAAACTAAACATATTGTAGTTGGCTTAACCACCAGCCTAAAAGTATCAAAAAAGTCAACACCAGGTTTCTGCGTGATTCCTCGAACAACCAAACGAGCTTTACAATGCTCTATAGTGCCATCCACATGTCGCTTAACCCTATAAATCTACTTACAATCAATAATGTTGGCATTGAGAAAAGGAGGCACGAGATTCCAAGTTCTATTGGAGATAAGATTATTTTTGGGCTAACTTTGGATATAAGTCTCTTTAGAAGATATGGTTAAAGCTTTGGCCACTAACACCATGACATTTCAGTAAGATACTCAAGCTAGTATTCAAAATCATGAAAATCAATTGAGTCAAATGGCAACAGTCATTAATCGATTAGAGGCACAACATTTTGAAAATTTTCCTGCTCAAATAGAAACTAATCCCAAGCAAAGTGTCAAAGCTGTCATGTTGTAGAGTGGTAAAGAATTGAAGGAACCTTCTCTAAAAATCTTAAAGAGGGAAATAAAAGAAGCAAGAAAGGAAGTACCCAACTAGGCAGAAAAGGGAAAAGGAGAAAAAACAAATTTAGATTTGCAGAAATTTATTGTGCTGCCCCCTTTTCCTAGTCGATTCACCAAAGCAAAGAAAAAGATCAAGTGAAAGAGATATTGGAGACTTTCAAAAAAGTTCAGGTAAATATTCTTTTGCTTGATGCCATTAAGAAAATTCCTTATTATGCTAAATTTCTAAAGAAGCTCTGAACTTTGAAACGAAAATTGAAATTTGATGAGAAAGTACAATTGGGAGAGAACTATCTACAATACTTCAGAAGAAAAAGCTACCACCTAAATGTTAAGACCCAGATGTGTTCATTATTTCCTGTAAAATTG
>JAOTAY010000009.1:7686090-7697872 GCA_025629805.1 Erythroxylum baracoense | reverse complement strand
ACACCGCAGAGAACCCAAATTAATTCAAGTTGCAAACTTACTTGGAAAGAGGAACACTACACTGCTGATTGTCAATGGCATTTTTCTTTGTTGAGCACTGGAAAGAGGAAGACGAAGAGGAAATTCACATTCTTGCACAACGAAAAAGTAAGACATGGAAATGGGTATTATACAAAATGAACCTTACCAGCTAAAACCGAAGAAAAGGGAGAGAAGCCCAAACCAAAGTGACTAATTTTCATGTAGGGGAAACCGTCAGAATGTCAGAAGGAGGGAGGAGAAGCTCGGCGTCGGCGGCAGCACAGCGCAGCGCAGGTGTTGGGGGGTTGAGAGGCGGGAAAGAGGAGATTGCGAGAGACTTTTTAACAATCACACATCGACGTCGTTTGGCGTCATGTTGTTCGTGTGAAAAAATGTTTTAACAAGGCCTTCTGCGATGTTTTCTTCAATAAAACATCACAGATTCTATTTCGCGACGTTCTATTCCCAAAACGTCGCAAAAACTATCAAAATCTGCGACATTTTACCAATAAAATTTCGCGGAAAGTGTTCATTTTTTGTAGTGTAACTTAATTCAACAATTCATAATAGTTCAAAATGCTTGAAGATATAAATCAACAAATCAAAGATATTTAAAATGAAGAATCAATAAATAAAAATAATTTGCTACTCCCCTTCCCCACACTTAAAGATATATATTGTCTCCAATGTACATAATAAAGTCTAGAAGAGAATAGAAAATAATTAAAATGAAGAAAGGGTAAATTGAATTGGTACTTTCCCAATTTATTATCTAAAATTTTGTATTTGTAGCATGATTTCCATCCATTATCATTAAAACAATAAAAGAAAAATAAAATAAACACAATTCAACTATATATATGAAAAAAAAAGTGTGATTTAGTATATTAACAATAAATAAACACAATTCAACTTATGTTAGATGTATGCATGTAAAGCTGTATAAAATCTTATCATTTTGAGATTTATACATAGGTTTAAGAGACAAAAATTGTATGGGACAAAAACGAATAATGATTGAAGAATTTTACAATTCAAATAGCTCTTACAAACTACAATTTTATTAATGTTTAATTTTTAGAATTTTCTAGGAGTAAAATTGATATATATATGTGTATATATATGTATATATGTTAATTTATACTCAATTCTAAAGGTTATCGAGAAATTTTTGTGACAAAGAAAAGTTTAGATGTGTTGTTCTGTGATGTGTCCTTTGCTCAAAAACTTGTATCTTGATATTGTTTGAGTGAATTTGTATCTATAATTACTTTCCCTCTCTTCATAAATTCTTTAGGCCTTGTTTGGTTGGCGAGAAAGTAAAGTAAATTTGGAATTTAACTCCTCGGAAAATAAATTTATGGAAAGTAAAGATATTCACATATTTGGATACTTATAAGAATTCTAATAGAAAAATTTGGTGGATTTTTATTATAGTGTTTGGTATATAACAGTATTTCATGAAATGTAATTTAATTTTAACTTTTGTTTTCAATTATATCCCTATAAATCGGATAAAAATTGAAATCGTTAAATAATGTTAATTTGTAATACAAGTTATATTATTAAATGGTAATTTTTTTCATTCATGATATTCTAATCATATAATACTGTTATATTATAAATATAGTATTGAAAAATATTAAAAAAAACCTCAACCGCATACAAAGATAAATCTTAAAATTCAAATCAAATATCAAAATTTTTATAACATTAAAAATAAAAATACAAATAGAGCATTATTATTAAATTTATTATTCTTAGTAATTTTATTATTCTTAATATTATTTATTATTATTAATTTTTTACTTATTATTAATTTTATTATTACTAAATTTATTATTTTTATCAATTACATTTATTTTTATTAATAATAATAATAATAATAATAATAATAATATTATTATTATTATTATTATTATTAATTTTAGTATTCGTATTAATAATGGCAATAATAATTGTTAATTTTCTACTTATTATTATTCTTCTTATTATTAATTTTATTAATTGTATTAATTACATTATTATTATTATTAAATTCCTTATTATTATAAAATAGTTGTCGTAGAATTGAGAGAGAACGAAATATTGAATTGGCTAGCGTATTTTTTAGATTAAATTCCTGAACAAAGTAATCTAAATACCAAGAAGAGTGGTGAGATTTAGAATCTAAGTAAAGTACTACTATTTACCCAAAATCGAGAAAGTTTTTACTTTCCTAACTATAAAAAAAAATGAACTAAACATAATAATATAAATTTTACGAAAAAGATTATTTCTAAAGTAAGAATTTATGCCAACCAAATAAGACAGGTAACTTTTTTCCCCGTCTTCTGCAATTTATAGAGGGAAAATTCTCTCTTTGTATCCCTTCTTTCTAAAGAAAACGGGAAGAAGAAAGATAACAAGAATGGAACACAGAGATTGAAAACAATAAGAGGCGAAGATGGAGACATAGTGATCCTAAAGAATTATGTAAGAGAAAGAAGCAAGTGAGGTGAACGGGTCCAAATTGGCCGTTAGTTTTAAGCGCAACCTGACGATTTGATTGAATTACTTGGCCAATGTTATATTAGAAGCTTTTTATCCATTTTACTTCAACTCTAGAAGTCTTTAGTAATTTAACTAGCTAAAGGAGTAAAGTACTTCAGTTAAGTAAAGCAGTTTTAAGGATTTTTTTTAACGTTGTATAACAAATTTAAGACCTGGGAAGAACTGAAGAAATATACGTAAGCACAGACGGAGCTCCTAAATATTACAAGACATACATAGCAGTTGCTACAGATGAAACTGTTGCCAGAGGCCCTTATGACTTTGGAGCTTCACCTGTATTTATGGTGTCTCCTTGTACACAGATAAGCATCAATTTTTGCCCGTTTTGCGAATGCAATAAACCATAACAAACACCATTGATGGTAGGTAAATTAGCAAACCTGTGACGACAAGAACACAAAGTGAAACGACTGCCGTTAGAGCATGAGAACTCCCACAAGACAGCTTGCCAATCTTTATCTCGACGACGTAAACCATTGAAAGGGTAAGAAACAAGACGCCTGTGATCGATGCTAGTACTGCGAACATGAACATCTGGGCTCTCACATACTTCAATATGGATCGTTTCCCGAAATAAGCATTGGAGAAGACGTAAAGATAGGCTTTGATCGATTTGGCTACAAGGTTTGATAACAGAAAACATCCGAAGGAGACTACTTCGTAGACTACGAGCCTCTTTGCCACCCATGGGTCTGCGGCACATTCACTACGGTCTTCAAGAGGTTGTTGATTGCGAGAAGCAACAGACAGGCCCAAAAACACGGCGATTGTGAAGAGTGAGTTTACATTAACAAGGTTGTTCAGAGCTTTGTTATGAACTTCGTTTGCGTTAAATCCATCTTTTGAGACAGCTGCTATTAGTTTGTCAAGTCTGGCCACAAGTGGATCTTGATTCCCTTGCATGGGTAGGTCTTTGAATAGGTACTGGTCTCTTGCTGGTTTCCTGAAGAAAATAAATAACAACAGAGAGATAGTTTTTGTTGTCAAAATCAAATGACAATCTATCATGTTTTAATTAATTTCACCAGCATATGATGGCTTAATGTGTGTAAGGAATAAGGAGAAAAAGAGAGATTACCCTTCCATGACAGATTCTTTTTGCTGGTCTTACTAACTTTGCAATACTTGGGGTTACTGGAAATATGCTCTTGTCTGTGGATATAATTTACTGCCTGAAAGTACTTTATATACAAAACTCGGCTAACTAATCTTCTTTTGGCTTTGTATATACAACAACCACAATCGTCTATTGTTAAAGTTAACGCAGCCTGTATGGTCTTTAAAAATATTATTATGATAGGAACTTGCATAGACTTAAGAATATACAAAGCCAAAAGAAGATTAGTTAGCGATTATTTCTACAACGACCACAATCGTCTATTGTTAAAGTTATAGGAACTTTCATAGACTTTGGGTTGAAGACTTATACTGGAACAAATAGTAAGTGATATATAGTGTTTTTCTATTAAGAAATGACAAATATGCCTCTTTCCATCAATAGGAGTGACAGACTACAGAGAAGTAATAAAAGGTTAGGGTTGTTTGATTTTGTTGTTGGTTGTAAGAACAATAGAGATCAAGATAGTGTTTTACAAGTTTCAAAATTTCCTGTGTATTGTAACTTTTTCTATTGCATCATTACTTGTAATTGCCCACTAAAAAGGAAAAATATGCAAATTATTATGAGAAGAACTGATTAATAAAGTGTTAGTTCAGCATTTGAATATAGTTTATGTCATAGTCGTCAAGTATTCTTATCCTGTTAAGAAAGAATTTTCATGTAGACAATTCCTACATAGTTAAACATCTCATACGTGGTGCAAATAGTTTCTTGAACAGCTCTTACATGATGTAAAAAGTTATCCAGTTTCTGAAAACAATACTGTAGATTAGGTTTGGTCTTATATAACGTATCTTCTTATAAGTATACTATCTTAGGATCATTATCAAGTAATAAGTACCAATTTTTCTTTTCACCTTTTCCTTTTTATTTCTTATTCTTATCTACTAAAAAATTTTATGTTTATCAAGTTTACTTTCTTTTTTTAGTTTTATAAATATTTATGAGACATTTTTCTTTTTATTATTACTCATATTTAATTATATTCAGCATAGAGGTTTTGGACAATCAAATGATTGCGTAGAAATTAATAAAAACTAGGATAGGATATGAACCATATGGTAAAGTCGCATTTAACCTTATTAATAGTCGAAGAAGTGAAGAAGAAAAATCAAAAAATTATTTTAATCTAGTTGAAAGAATATTAAGGTCACTCTTAAAGCAAAATTAAATGGAGAGCATAATGATGTCAGGTTGAAGGACAAAGATAATAGATTGAGGTCAAGATTAAAGAATTTCAAGAGTTTACTTAAAGACACTAGAATAAGTTATATTGATGAAGCTTGTGTACAAATAAATGTTAGAAGATTTATTTAGGGTAAAATATTATTTTTTCATATACTCTATTATTTTTTCTATTCTGCGGTTTTTTATCATTATAAGAACATATAAAAACTCTCATGCTCAAGAAAAAATGATTTAAGGTACTCTCAAATTTGTGTCACTTTTTTGGAAAAACTACGACAACTAGTTTGCATACGTATCAATTAACTAAATATTCATCAACCAATGTATAAGAGGAATATAAAGTTAAAGTTCATGAAGTTTCTTCTTTCAATAAAAAAGAAAATTAAGTTGCAAGTTCTCCTTATAAGAAAAATAAATTTACTAAAAATTTGAGAAAGACATATATTAGCATTCTAAAAAATTTCTTGGTCACAATTGGTAAAAAGTTGAAGAGAAAGAATAATTTACTTTAAAAAATGATGGCAGCATTGTCCATTAGAGATAATGAAATTGAATTCATTAATTAATCAAGAGATTAATACAATGAAGAAATATTTTATTTCCCTACAAGCTTTATGTGCTGAGGATGTACAATATAAAAAATTAATTACACAAAAATTTTATAAATAATGTTTTAGTCTACTATAAATTACTATAATTACAAAGTAAATTAAATCAATTAAGCTTTTTAAAAATTTTAAATTTCTTTAAACCACTCTTTTACTTGATTCTAACTTGAAAGGCTCATAAAAAAGAAAATAATTTTTTGTAAATAATATAATAAGTGAGGATTAACTTTAATATTTTACAAAAATTAAAGTAACATCTAGTCATTACCCTTAAAATGCATAAGCGTGTTATCTTCTTTAACCCTCATCCTCTTCTTTTTAAGGAAACATTATATAAGTATCAAGTAAAGAAGATAGAATCAAATTAGGGTAAAAAATAAGGAAGAAACACCACTAATGCCATCCTTTTTTTTTTCTCATAATCATTTTTTATAACTTCCACCTTAACACCACTTTGTTACATACTATCACAAATGCAATATATTGTGAAACCAAATCACCCTACAATCATAAAATGATGGGCTAATTAAGCAGACAACTAGTGTTATGTTGTGATCGCGATAGAATACAAATTGTTAAGTAGAAAAATACAAATAGTAGAAATAAAAAATAAATGATGGTATATATGAAGGAAAAGGAACTCGCTCGATTCGAGGAGGCATAAAAGAAGGAATAGAGATAAAAATAAGTATGAAGATGGAGGTAGAGTTTTTGAAGGAACTGAAAAGATTATTAAAATGAATCAGTTGATATGTTTAATAAAACCAATGAAGTCTAATTTAGTTGGCCAATTTAAAGACAAAGATGTTTTGATAGATAAATAAATTGACTAGTTGGCTAATTACTGGTTATGTTGATTCAACCATTTGATCAAGTTCTATTTTTTGTTTATTGCATAAAGCATCAAGTCATGTGAAACATACAGAGAGTGATACTCCATAGAATGCAAATCTTATTTATAAACTCTTATATTATTACCATAAATATAAAAAAGAAATAAGAATATCATTATCCAAATTCATTATGCTGATTGCTTGGCCATCATCTTATTATTAAGAGATAATAGTTCTTAACTTTATCCTATTGTAAACTAAAGTCTCCAAACTTAAAATATCATTAGATAGATGCCCAAATTATTTGAATCTGCCAATGTTAGTGCCTCCATGAATTATTAACTTTTTTAATCTGGTTGAAAGAATATTAAGGAAAGCAAAACAAAATTTAATAGAGAGTATACCAATGCCTAGTCAAAGAACAAATATATTAGATTGTGGCAAGATTAAAGAATTTCAAGAGCTTACTTAAAGAAACTAGAATCAGTGTTAGAAAATCTATTTAGGGTAAAATATTATTTTGTTTTTATATACTCTATTATTGTTTCTAATGTATAGTTTTTATCATTATAAGAACATATAAAAACTCACATATTCAAGAACAAAATGATTTAAGGTACTCTCAAATTTGTGTTGGATTTTTTGGTGAAATTATGGTAACTGGTTTGTACACACATCCATTAACTAAATATCCATCAAGAAATGTATAAGCAGAACATAAAATTAAAGTTGATGAAGTTTCTTCTTTCAATGAAAAAGAAGATTAAGTTGCAAGTTCTCCTTATAAGAAAAATAAATTTACTAGAAAAGTTAAATGGGATATATATAAGCATTTTAAAAGATTTCTTGGTCACAATTGGTGAAAAGTCAAAGAGAAATAATAATTTACTTTAAAAAATGATGGCAGCATTGTCTATTAGAGATAATGAAGTTAGTTCATCAATTAATCAAGAGATTAATATAATGAAGAAATATTTTATTTCCTTACCGCTTTATTTGTTGATGGTGTACAATATAAAAAATTAATTACACAAAATTTTTATAAATATTTTAGTCTAATATAAATTACTATAATTATAAAGTAAATTAAATCAATTAAAATTTTTAAAATTTCTTAAAACTTTTGTACTTTATTCTAACTTGAAAGACTCATAAAAAAGGAAATAATATTTTTGTAAATAATATATTAAGTGAGGATTAACTTTACTAGTTAACAAAAATTAAAGTAACATCTAGTCATTACCCTTAAAATGAATAAGCCAGTTATCTTCTTCAACCCTCATCTTTTTATACCCTCATCTTGTTGCACCCTCATCTTCTTCTTTTTAAGGAAACATTATAAAAGTAGCAAGTAAAAAAGATATAATCAAATCAGGGTAAAAGGTAAGGAACAAACACCACCAATACCACCTTTTTTTTCCCCTCATAATCATTTTTTATAACTTCCACCTTAACTTCATTTTGTTACGTACTATCACAATTGTACTATATTGTGAAACCATATCACCCTATAATCATAAATTAACGGGCTAATGAAGCAAACCACTATTGTTTTGCTTTAATCATAATAGAATACATCTTATTAAGTAGGAATATACAAATACTAGAAATAAAAAGTAAATGATGGTATATATGAAGGAAAAGGAACTCATTTGATTCGAGGAGGCATAAAAGAATGAATGGAGATAAAAATAAGGATGAAGATGCACTACAACACAAGGAACTTTTTTTTTGTCGCTAAAAATCCTTCATTCGTTACTGGTAATATTTAACGACAATATTAAATCATTCCCAAATCGTCGCAAAATCCTAGTAACAAAATACTATAGGCAACATTTTTCATAAATTGTCGGTAATTATTTTTTGCTATGATTTACATACGTCGTGAAAAGAGAGCCGCAATGATATGAAAAGTCATCACCAATGATATTTTGATACGCTTAGTTTTTGTGGCTAAATATTGTTAGCTACATTACTATTAACGTAACTAATAATATTTAGTGACAAATTTTAATCGTCACTCAAAATTGTTGGTGACGACATAGGAGACATAGCAAAAAACATTTTGCTGCATTTTTAGGAATGCAACCAAAAATTATTGGCGACGTTTTTCAAATCGTACCTAAAAAGTTTTGGTGGCGATTTTAAAAATGTATGCAACTCTTTTTAACTATGTTTTTATTTTTTAACAACCATTATTAGTAAAAATTTTATCATGTTAATTATATTTTTTTGATGACATTTTATATCCATGTTATTGTATGTAATATTTAGATTTTTTGTTTCCTAATTTATTATAAAAATATAATTAGAAATAATTAGAAATTCAAAACATTTTATATAAATCATAAATATTATTAAATGTTAAATACAAATGTTAACAAAAATAATTATGTACAAACTAAGAATTGTTTTCATTGTCAATACTACTTACAAAATTCGGGCTAAGTATTTGTTTGACTTTCTTTTCAAGCTTAGGGAGCTTTCATTCATTGCATTCTAATTTTGTTCATTACATTCTAATTTAGCCCTAAGTGACTGTTTCTCCTGTTCAAGACAATCAACATATGTTGTTCTTGATCAGGATGAAGGAGTTGGCTTAGGGCCAAACCCAAAACCTTTGATGTAACCGAATCTTGTACCAAGCACATTGTTGTAAATCTCATCTACATTTGACTCATTTTCATCAGATAATGATCTTTGCAACAACTCCTACATCTTATTCTAAAATTTAAAAAAAGCAATATTGAATCCAAATATTATTATTTAGTACTACATAAATAAATAAACTTAAAATTTAAACAAATTTTTATACTTAAATAGTTATTTTATGCTTCTTCTAACATCCACCCTTGACCTTCCTTATAGTGAGTGAGTTTGTATAGTGTGATCCTATCACACTCTTGTCCATGTAGCTCTTTCTCACTCTATTTTATAGAAAAATTAATTGAAAACACAATAAATAATATTGTATTTACTAATATAATTATAACTTATAAAAAAAGAGCATACATATTCTTTTCTTAAGACAACAAATGATTCAGAGCCTTGGCGTGAGGAGTTTTCATTTTCCTCTGTTAACCTTGACTTTCTCACACTTTTTCTAAATAAAGAAAAGAATTTCATTTTTCCTCTGTTAACTTTGGCTTTTTTACACTTTTCCTAAATAAAGAAAAGAAATAGTCATTAAATTGTGTAAAAATGTTAATAGAAGCAAATGTGAAGGAAAAGAAGTCAAACCTTAACGTTGGTAGAGGCCCAATAATCACACATTTGACTCCAATTTTCTAGAAACAATCGTTCAGGAACATGTCTTCTTGCCTCTTAATCAAAAGGAATATATTTTTAGTATTTATGTACGATGATCCTAGGCCTTTTGTTTTAACAGTGAAGTCACACAGTTTGAAGCTTCAAGATTGTTGATATCAATAATATTGAGCTTTACTTGTGAACAACAAGTAAAAGTGAAATTAGTCTTTAAATAAGTAAAACAAATGCATATAATTAAATAAATTGAAAATTTACTGAAACTTTATCTAAAGCATTTTGTAGCAAGTTGTCTTCCTTCAATTGCTTGGCATGTTGAAAGCAAAGCAATTGAACCTTGACAATGACCCTAACTCACTAGATAATTTTCCTGATTGGATCTTGTCAAGAAGACGACCTTGTGAGGTGTCAATATGTACAGACAACTTATTTTTCATTACAACATTTATATGTTACAACTGAGAACCTTTAGTGATACCTTAACCTCTTTTTCTTATGCTAGTATTGGAACTTGACAACAAAATAATAAGGTTAAGCAAAAAAAACATTAAACATGTAAATATATATTTAAGCATAAGTCTAATTATAGGTGGTAAAGATTAACAGACCTAAAGATCCCTTAGCAATAGTTAAGGCAGATGGAGGTTGTTTTTAACTAGCATCATTAATGGATGAAGTTGATTCTTATTGTTAGCTAGGGTTGGATTGATTTAGTTGTTGTGGGGAAGGAACAATTTCAATAGTTGCCACCTTCATTCCTTTTTTTTTACTAGGTGCCATTATATTGGATATCTATGACTCAAATATCAACATCACACATAAACATAACTTAAACATCAACAATCCGCATAAAACATAACTCAAACATCAACAATCTGCATAAAACATAACTTAATCCACAGTATTCCGTATAAACATAACCCAAACATCAACATTCTGCATAAATATAAGTCAAACATCAATAATCTATATAAACATATCTCAAAGAACAACATTCTGCATAAACATAACTCATGCATAAGCCTTTCGATCTAATTATATGTATAAAACTTGATCACATTTAATTTGCAGATAGACGAACACTACAAGAAAATAACAAATTATTGAAGGAATATTACCGACAGTAGGATTTCCGTAGGTAATTAGCAATAGAAAGAGACATTCAGTTGGTAAAGTTGACTGGTTTATCGACAGACGAGACATTCATTGATAAACGTGGAGGGAAAAAAACCCGCAAGTTTTCTGTCGTAATATCGTGACAGAATACATAATTCCATCGCAAAATAACGCAGCAACAGTTCGCGCGAGATTTGGTGAAATTGAATACCAACGGGGAATATATCCCGTCAGTAAATCACTATAAGAAAATATATAATGGCAACGGAATAGTATGACGGACAACGCTCCGTCTGTACTTACCGAAGGAAACTGAGTATCCGCCGCTGAATCTATCTTGAAAATTTTCATTTTGCGACGGATTAAATTTGAGTTGGTAAATTTGGATAGAAAACATTTGTGTAAATTTTTTGACGGCATATAGCGACGAAAATTATGTAACCATCGCCAAATCAGGCGGGATGCAGGAAGTTAAATTTACCGATAGGATATTATCCGTCGGTAGAATTGACATCCCGTCTGACGTACCAACGGTACTTGCGTTCCGTCGTTAAATTATAAGTAATTGTTTTAAAACAAAAACGACGTCGTTTGGTTTAAAACCAAATAAAGTTGTTCCAGTTCGGGGGTTAAAGGACCCCTGAACCTTTCTTCTTCCTTCCTCCTCTGCTTCTTCGTTTTTCTCTCCATCGTCGTACTCTCCCAGCGCCGTGCGTCTTCTCTGCTTGCCACACCGTGCTCTCCTCTCTTTGTCGTGCCGGCTTGTCATGCTTCTCCTCTCCTAATTGCCAAGCGTCTCCTCTCATTGCCGCATCGTGTGTCCTGTCGTGCATCCCTCCTCACCGTCGCCGTTCATCACCGTCTGGCTTCTCCTCTCTGTCAACTGTGTTGATTTCTGCCGTCCGTCGTCGTTTGGCTTCTCCTCTCCTTCAATAGTGTTAATTTAGGTATAGATATACTATATTTTCGTAACTAGTAGATTTAGGGTATATGTATATGCAATATTTAGGTATATTTGATGATTGGGTTAATTAGCTGAATATGTTGATTGGGTTAGCTGAATGTATAATTCATGT
>JAOTAY010000009.1:7672836-7685990 GCA_025629805.1 Erythroxylum baracoense | reverse complement strand
CAAACACATTCTGTCCTGGAGACGGAGACAGAAAATTCTGTTCTGTCCACCACAACCAAACACCTCACTGTCTCCAGTTTTTGTTCCGTTCCGTCCTGTTCCGTTCCGTCTACAAATACCGGAGACAGGAATCAAACGCAGCGTAAGTGTCTTCATGTTTCAAAAGGAGTAAAGTTGTGACTACCGTCTAAAATCTAATCTTTTTGAAATTTGACAAAAACACACGATGATGTAAAACACACGGAGAGAAAGACTCCCTCACTTCATAAATCTATTAGGGTAAGCTTTTTCCTCATGATTTCTGCAATTTTTAGTCTTTGTATCTCCTCTTGCTAAAGAAAAAGTGAAAAAGAAAGATATCTAGAATAGAACACAGACATTGAAAACAATAATAGGCGAAGATGGAGACACAGTGATCAAAAAAAGAAAAGGAATTAGCCAAGAGAAAGAAGTGAAGTGAATGGGTCCAAATTAGCCGTCCGTTTTAAGGATAACCTGACGATTTTGTTAATTACTTTGCAGGTGTTATATCAGAAGCCTTTTACAATAAAATCGGTTCGATTCAACTTTTTAATAATACTCCCAAAATCTTTGGTAATTTAACTAGATAAAGAAGTAATGTACTTCACTTGAGTAAAGGAGTTTTAAAGCATATAACAAATTTAAGATCTTGGAAGAACTGAAGAAATATAAGTAAGCACCGATCGACGGAGCTCCTAAATATTACATGACATGCATAGCAGTTGCTACAGATGAAACTGTTGCCAAAGACCCATATGACTTTGGAGCTTTTATGGTGTTTCTTGTACACAGATAATTAAGCATCAACTTTTGTCCGTTTTGGGAATGCAATAAACCATAACAAACACCATTGATGGTAGGTACATTAGCAAACCTGTGACGACAAGAACACAAAGTGAAACGACTGCCGTTAGAGAATGAGAACTCCCACAAGACAGCTTGCCAATCTTTATCTCGACGACGTGAACCATTGAAAGGGTAAGAAACAAAATGCCTATGATCGATGCTAGTACTGCTAACATGAACATCAGGGCTCTCAAATACTTCCATAAGGATCTTTTCCTGAAATCAGCATTGGAGAAGACGTAAAGATAGGCTTTGATCGATTTGGCTGCAAGGTTTGACAACAGAAAACAACCGAAGCAGACTACTTCGTAGACTACGAGCCTTTTCGCCACCCATGGGTCTGCGACACATTCACTACGGTCTTCAAGAGGTTGCTGATTGCGAGAAGCAACAGATAGGCCCAAAAACACGGCAATTGTGAAGAGTGAGTTTACATTAACAAGGTTGTCCAGAGCTTTGTTATGAACTTCGTTTGGGTTAAATCCATCTTTTGAGACAGCTGCTATTAGTTTGTCAAGTCTGGCCAGAAGTGGATCTTGATTCTCTTGCATGGGTAAGTCTTTGATTAGGTACTGGTCTCTTGCTGGTTTCCTGAAGAAATTAAATAACAACAGAGAGAGAGTTTTTATGTTGTCAAAAAAACAATCTATCATGTTTTAATTAGTTTCACCAGCATATGATGGCTTAATGTGTGTAAGGAATAAGGAGAAAAAGAGAGATTACCCTTCCATGACAGATTCTTATTGCTGGTCCTCCTAACTTTGCAATACTTGGGGTTACTGGCAATAGATACTTGCTTGTGGATATAATTTGCTGCCTGAAAGTACTTTATATAAAACTGTGTCATGTTAGCTTCATTTGACATGTTTATCTTTTGTCGGATATACAAAGCCAACAGAAGATTAATTAGCCGATCCACAATCCTTTATTGTTAAAGGTCATGGTAGCCTGCTTAGTCTTTAAAAAATCAATCGGCTAACTAATCTTCTTTCGGCTTTGTATAGCCAACGACCACAATCGTCAATTTTTAAAGTTGACGATAGCCTGCTTAGTCTTTAAAAAATGTTATTATGATAGGAACTTGCATAGAATTTGGGTTGAAGACTTATAATGGAACAAGTAGTAAGTGATGTGTAGTGTTTTCTAGTAAGAAATGACAAAGATGCTTCTTTCCATCGATAAGAGTGACAAACACTACAGAAAAGTAACAAAAACTTTTAGGGTTGTTTGATTTTGTTGTTGGTTGTAAGAAAAAAATAATTAACATTAACATTTTAATACATTTTTAGCTCTAAGATAGTTGTCGTTTTATATTTTCAAAAGTTAAAAATTGCTAACAATTTTCAATTTTGAAAACGGATTATCCCTAATAATCCATTTTCAAAATATTTTTCCCCTGGCTCTTTTTCTTTTTAAGGTCCTTGTCATCTCTGTTTGATTATCTCAAATCTCTTCTTTATTTTTGTTGTTAGTAATATTTTTTTCTCCTCTTTTGTTTCTCTGTTCTTCCCTTCACCTTCATTCTATTAGTTGAATTTTTTCAAATTTCTGGATTTTTTATTTCATGAGCTTTTTAAATTTTGTGTGTTTATATTACATATATTTTATTGGTTATGAGTTTCCGCTATATATTATAAAGATGGTTTCGTAACTTTTGAGTGGTCGTCATTATAGATAATGACGATAGGGGTTGGTGATAAAAATGTAACGATAGAAGTAGACATAATAGAATTGTAAAAGAAAAAGAAAGAAGCACTTCATTCCTTGTGAAATATAATATTACAGAAGAGAAGAAGAACAAGAAGCAAATTGCCTTAGATTGATATTTTAACCACGCAGTTGGTGGATTAATAGATTTGAATATTCAATTAACAGTATAAGCTGTTAATGATGAATCAGAGAGAGAATTTTGGGACATTGTTGGGAAATCGAGACAAAATCTAATCTCAATTGTAGTATAATAATTACAAAACTTTTTTGTATTTTGATTTTTTGAAAACTAAGATCACTTTAATTCTATAAAATGATTAATGCATGAATCATAATAAACATGAATCTTAATGTGTACCTTATTTTGAAGCTTGATCATAATCTTGTTATATCCATCGAATCATTTCTGAAACTAGCTCATCTCAACCATCCTAGTCGTATAAGTTTTCAACCTCTAACGTTATTTACATAGCAAGTTGAGAGAACTGTGTAACTTTTACAGAAAGGGTTAAGTAATAACTACTAGCTCAATTAAAGCTTAAGCTTATTTATAATAAGTTTTGGACATTTTAATAATTTAATTGAAATTAAATTCTAATTTCAATTAAAATTTAATTAGGATTACAAATAATTTAACTTAAATATAAGATCCAATATCTCATATTGATCTTTATTCATTAAATATCTCATATGTAATCATATAGTTTCTCAAACTTTACAATCAAGTCTAAGTTGTTTTTCATGTGAGACCCATTAGGTTCTCAAATATGTTGACAATGATTATAAATTATAATTCAAATTCACAATTAGAATAAGATAAATTAAAATGCTTTTTAATTTATCTTTAATACTCCAATTAAATAATTTATAATAATAAATCAACATTGACATCTAGCAATACATCATGACCACCTAAATATTTAGGAATGTTAAAATAGTTTTGACTAACCTTTCCGTGCATAATTTTTTCGTATAATTAAATACTTTCATCACATAATGTTCCAATTAAATATAGAATATGAAATTAATTTCTACTCTATTTTGAGTCCAATCATATTAGTTTTCTGCCATTAACTACTGATTAAATTAATGATATTTGTAAACTATTTACAAAATGTCATTTGAATTTGGCTAAAGATTTTCTGAATTAATGCTAATCGTAAACAAGATAACATTCTCCCTAATTTATTTAGTGTGATGAATTCTACCTTCATCTCTTAATTGCCTCTATATAGTTCATGCTACATCAAATAAATAACGACTGAACTACCCATAATTAAAATGGGTCATAGATAATATCAAAACAAAGCAATTTCTATACAAGATAACTTTGGAGACCTAAAGTGAAAGGACTCAACTTGGAGTTCCCCTTTCAAAACCCGAGTGGAGCCCTCCTAGAGACCCCACAGTAGCCCTCCAATAAATATCTAACTCGATCGAAGGTTCCCACAAAGTCAATTCGTTTAACTATTTAAAACCTTTTATGCTTTAATAATTAAAAGCACAGAAAATAGTGAGAATTTTTTTATTTTTTATTTGCTATCTCAGAACTCAATTTTGAGCAAACATATACATAAGAAAGATAAGACAAACACAGCAACAACTGATGACACAACTAATCCTGCGGCGAAGTCCCAATTACTGCAGCATCTGTACACATACATGAAGTGGTTTGTTTAAAAACATAAAAATAAGGGTGAGTTATATGAGCTCAGTGAGTGTATCAGTTTACTAAAAGTTAACTTTTTATAACAACATAACTAAAATATTTCATACAATCATAAAGCTTATGGTAAAACATTTTCCATAAAAATTTATTCGTGTATCATCAAATCTGGTAATAACATAACATTTCGTAAAACACAATTTCAATTTTTTTGAAATACTATTTCGAAATGCTTTTCGAAATTAAACTCATAATATAAAAGTTTCTAATTTTCATTTTCCTTTGTCCTTAAACAATAAAAAATAGTGGCAATAAGTTTTCTTAAAACTTTAATATTGAAAAATAAGCCAATCACTAGAATTGGTACCATATAGTAGCTCTCAAATCACTTTTAACATAAATAGTGGCATAATTACTATTTTCATGACTTTTCTTACTCAGCATAGCCCACCACTAGTTTTTTACTACACGATATACTAGGTCTAAGGTCACGGAGCTGGTTTTGCATTGCTTACTTACGACTGATTAATTACTAATTACAAAGCTAGTTCTGTATCATTTACCGTAACAAGTCACAGAGCTAGTTCTACATCACTCACCTGTGACTGGTTAACCACTATTTATGAAGCTAGTTCTACATTGCTTACCCGTAATAAGTTAAACACTATAAATATACCGATATAATATCGTGTATAAAGCCTAGCGATGTACCATAGGTAAAAGCAACTCTTACCTTTACGACTTTATCTTATTTTCCAAATCAAATATGAGAGGATTCATGATTGAACTATTTCAATGTAGTTCCCAATCATATAAAATTTAACTTTCAAATTAAAACTCATATATTTCCAAAGCATACACTTATGCTAGCAATATTCATTTGTAAAATACCATTTGCATAAAACTCAGTATAAATATTTATTTCATGATCAAATGAAAACCATTTACATAAACTCAACTTAAAGAACAATCACATGTTATTAATTCTTTTACAAAGAATTAAGTCATATAAAACAGTTAAAATATACTCACGTGTCATCAATTCTTTTGTAAAGAATTTAGTCATATAAAACAAATAAAATACACCCATATGTCATCAATTCTTTTGTAAAGAATTTAGTCATATAAAACAATTAAAATACACCCACATGTCATTAATTCTTTCGCAAAGAGTTTATTATTATAAAACAATTAAAATGCACTCACAGTTTTGCACACTTATTGCCAAGCACACTCACGCGTTCGGTGACTCTCCTTTACCTACACAAAACACATTTTGCTTAGGCATTTATTTCCAAATTAGGAAATAAGGCATTAAAATTATATATTCGGTTTAACTGAATTCGAGATTTGTATCTAATCATGTAACACATATGCTAATCATATTTCTGCTTATTTCCGTAAGCTAACTTATTGGTCACCATTTCCAAATCTAACTTTAAAAGTCACTTAAAAACCATATTTTCTACATTCTAACTTGCCAATTCCTTCAAAACAAAATCTCATCCAATTTAATTCACGATTTCACAATCATGCATGATGAGTCACACCCATGTCCAGAATCCATACCTCCAATTGTTCCTTAATTTTCACATAGTAAACGTTCAAATTAGGTTTTAAGGTTTTCTAGTCATTTGTTCCCCTGTGTCTCTGGTTTCTATATCATCAAAAATCATGCCATTTGAACTTCTAAATCATGAAAAATATACCAAATATCACAAGCTATTTCAACATAGGGGTAGTATCAGGTTACCACTTTTGATCTCAAATTTCAATATCATTCATTCCAAATTAGGTCTAGGTCTCTTCTAGAGATTTTTAGTACTATGTTTAAGTTTCAGCTTCAACTAGAATCACTCAATTTAGAGGTCTGTAGGTTGAGTTATGGATGAAACATATTCAAGCATTTCATTTAAAAGCCTTTATAAACATCCATTCTTTACACAAATGTATATATCAAAATGACACAAACACATTCTGAGACTTTTAAAGCTTGTTCAGACTCATTCCGTAGCTTTTCAAAGTTTTCCAAAATTTTTTGAGAAATTTTGGGTCCAGTCGAGAACCATCTCTGTTCTATCCGTGATCTCCGTTATAACCTCAAAGATACATTTAAATGCTTAAGTTACTCTAGTACACCATAAATAGAGCATACTCTATAAAATGCATGTACAACACATTACACAGTACAGTAATTGAACTAGGGTATTACATAAAGTCAAAGGATCATTCATACAATCATCAGAAAGAGAATTTACATAGACCTATAGGTAATGTTCCAAATAGATTTCTCATATTGAGTCAATTTAGTGAACTTGTTCTTTAACAAGCACTCACACGTTTGTATAAATATCTCCACACTTTAGTCTATAAGATCAACTACTTCCTTTACAAGGAAAAACATAACGTGTGCTAGTTTTTTTACATTATGTTAATGTCCAGTCTTAATAGAATAATAACTAGGAACAACTTAGGGATAATAGATAAATGCAATATGAATCTCATTATAATTTTATTTGCAATGTATAATCACCCTGTGAACTTTATCATATACATTTAAACATGTACAAGATAAGAATGACTTTAAATTATTTTGTCACTAAAATACAATTAATCGAATGACAGTAGGGCATAAACCAACAATCTCCCACTTGCAATAAGCCAATTATTTAAGTATCTTATACCATATCACCATATGATGATTATACTACTGTTGGGAGAATGACTTAATGGGAGAATTCTACAGTATTCTTTACAGTGAGTACTTCCTTAAATCTTACAACTTTCATCTTAATTATCATTATAATTTTGGAAAAATTGCCTAAATATATCCTTGGATCTTTGATGAGACTTTGGCTTCTTTGACATGCCCAATGGCTATAATGTTCACATTAAATTAATATCTTGAACAATGCAATGAACTATATCAAGTTCATTAAAAAAGTTAATAATTTGATTAATCATCTCTAATAAATGAAAAATCTATATTGGCTTAATTAGCAACCATTGCTACATTAAAACCTTTCCAATCTTAAAATGATATTGTTCTATGTAAAATAAAACTTAATTAGGATTTACTTCTAAAGTAAATATCCTTATCTCCTTGAACTCAAATATCAACTCATACATAGAATCATGGATATCTTTAATACTTCATAATTATTAGATATCTCAAATACTAAACACCTTTAGTACATTACCTAGGTATTTGAAGTTAAAATAGTCCAATCTATGTCTATAAATCTAATTACTACAATTAAGTTGTTACTGTTTTATCTATTACAAGAGTTTGTTCTTGGGCAATTATATTTTCAAAAATTGAAAATTTAGAATTATTGTTCTCTATAAGCAATATGTCTCTACATACTCCCATTACAGTGGATAATTGTCCTCACACCAACCTTCGTAGAGACATGATAAATTCATAATCATTTCCAAATCAAACTCTTTGAATGTATCATGAAAGTGAATCTTTTAATGTTTCGTAGCCTTTCAACTGTACATCAAATGTATCAACAAAGACACTAGTTCCAATTAGACGTACTGTCATAGGAATAAATTTCATCTTATTTCCACTACTTATCTTGAGAACCATTGTCCTATAGGTATACATTGAAACAAACAATTTCTTCAATAGGTCTGTAAGATTATATCCATCCTTTTGGATATTCATTTTGTTCTGAACTTAATGGATAATGTATGTTTCAACTAAGCATCACATCCTTGAATCATTAACTTTGACTCTTTCAAAGACTTAGCATTTCATATATGATATGAAATCTTACTAATTGATTTAATTTTTAATCATTTTATAGAATTAAAGTGATATTATTTTTCTGGAAAATCGAAATATGAAAAAGTTTTGTAATTATTTTACTATAGTCAGGATCAGGTCCTGTCTCGATTTCCCAACAAAAGTACTCTTCAATCTTTCACATACATGTTTTACATTGCATGATTTTATGGATAGAGTTGAATTGTTTTAATATTAAGGTGATTGTAAGGACATGTTTAAAGGGGTTTCAAATTGACCATATCATTCTGCCTAATTTTGTTAAACATGTTATGTTTTTATGTTAATAAATATTGCAAATGTATTTCTTAAAATATTTTATTGTTTTTTCTTTGATAAGATTAATATAAGTCTTGCTCTGCTTTTTTTATTTTTTAAATTGTATAAATCAAACAATAGAGATCAAGATAATGTTTTACAACGTTTAATAGTGATTAGGAATACAAGCTTCAAATTTTCTTGTGTGTATTGTTACTTTTTCCTATTGCATCATTGCTTGTGGTCGCTCAAGAAAAATAAGAGAAGATACAAAAATAAGAAAAATTGATTAATAAATTGTCAGTTTAGCATTTGAAAATAGTTTATGTCATGGTCGTTATATGAGGTTTGTATCCTGTTAAGTAAGAATTTTAATTTAGACAACTCTTACATAGTTAAACATCTCCTACTTGGTGTAAATAGTTTCTTGAACAACTTTTACATGATGAGAAATGTTTTCTATTTTTTAAAAACAATATTGCAGGTTAGGTTTGGTCTTATTTAAAGTATCTTCTTATAAGTAAACCATCTTAGGATCATTATCAAGTAATATTTCTTTTCACCTTTTCCTTTTTATTTCTTATTTTTAGGCAATACAAAATTTCATGTTTATCAAGTTTATTGTCATTTTTTTAGTTTTATGAATATTTATGAGACATTTTCTTTCACATTTAATTACCTCTAGTATAGAAGTTTTGGATAATATAAATGATTCAAATCCTTGTGTGAAAATAAATAAAACAAGGAAAGGTTATGAATCATACAGTAGAGATGCATTTAACTTCGTTAATAGTTAAAGAAGTGAATAAGAAAAATCAAACAATTACTACCTTTTCTAAATTTGGTTGAAAGAATATTAAGGTAAGTCTTAAAACTAAATTTAATATAAAGTGTATTGATGTCAAGTTGATGAACAAATATATTAGATTGAGGAAAAAATTAAATAATTTCAAGAGCTTACTTAAAAAAACTAGAATCGGTTACAACTTCTTTGCCAATGAAGCTCATGTACAAATAAATATTAGAAAGTCTAGATAGGCTAAAAAAATTCTACATACACTATTATTTTTTTCTAATGTACAATTTTTAATCATTATAAGAACAAATAAAAACTCACATATTCAAGAAAAAATGATTTAAAGTACTTTTAAATTTGTGTCACTTTTTTCTGGAAAACTACTATAACTACTTTGGACACACATCCATTGTAAAGTTCTCAAATTTTCCATAGCTTCCTTAATTTCAATTCCTTGTTATATTCCTAGAGTTGTTATGGTCTCACTATGCAATCTTCATAGTGTCCTTTTAGCATTAGGATCAAATGGCATAGAGTCTTGATGAGGAGATCTCGTCATTACCATATAAAAATACTAACAAAAATAAAAAGATCAAGAAATAATTGTAAAAATTAAGTATAAGAAAAAATATATACAAAACACCAATTAAAATAAAAAGCAAAAAATAAATCACTTCACTCCCCAACACTGGAGCCAAAATTCTTGATGCATGTCGAACACACTAGAAAATAAAACCTAACTCTACACACTTAATTTGAAGTAGTGGTGAGTAGGGATCGTATCTACAAAGAATGTGTATGTAGCTTTCATAATGAATGTATTGGTGCTTAGAATATAAGGGGGTTTGGCTAGAGTTGATTAAGAAAATAAAGTAAAATTAAACTAATGATAGTAAATCAAATCAAATAGGGGAAAATTGATAACATTGATGAAAGATTCAGAATCCAGTTCTCGGTTCAATCTCAGCCTACACACAAATGAGCAAAATTAAATGTCATTGTAACACCCCTTATATGGAACCTACAACCAGCCACACACAAGGCAACCAATTTCCTAAACATACATACATGACATGCATTTCGGTTCAATGCTATACATATACACATTACAAAACTCCCCAATGCTTAACATTATCATTTAAAAGTAGTAAAACATTTTTACATTTACGTGGTAATCCAAAAGAAAACATACAATTTCCTTTAACCATTACATGTACAATCATTTTAACTAAAAATCATTCGAAAAGTACTTTTTCTTCTATCTGTTGACTTTGGTCCCTACAGATGTTCCTTGTACCTCACTCCTATGAATTGGACCTAGATGGATTAACACTCATGTTAAGCTTGAAAGCTTAGTAGGGAAACACTTAGTTTGGATGACCACTCACAATAGTCATCCGTCAAACACAAACATTCATAAACATCGCACAAATATACATAATGATGGCATACTTAATCAAATAAATAATGTAAACATGCTTCAATATTTTTTTCAAATACCATAAATTAACCTTCAAAACTCAAACATTGATATTCAACACTCAATGATACAAATTATCAATACAAATGCAAATACTCATTCATATACTGATTATTTATATTGTCATATTATATTTCTTATTTATTTCTCTTTACTTTACTTTCTGTGATAGGCCTGCATATTTTCTTTGGGTGTAGTTAATGGGTGTTATGGATATCCGAAGATATCCAACCATGGATACCTAAAGATATCAAACTCTGGATACCCAAAGGTATCAAACTGTGGACACTGACGGTGTCAAACTGTAGCAGCTGCATTATAACACTATAGGCATGCCTATCTATTCACAACCAAGACAATAGAGCAGGCACTATAACATTTCCTTTAACCATTTGCAAATTTCACAAGCCATACATTAACAAATCATATAATATACATTTTAAGTCATAAAATCTATATTTGTGTTCATACATGCAATTCATAGCTTACTACCTTTAGAAGGGTATCAAAATCACACTTGTATAATCATACTATAAACATATAAGCAATACATACGCAAACAAATCATTTATGTATGTATAAGTTTTCTTTGGAATGCATTATGCTCAATCTTAAATCCCAATGTTTAATCACCTAAATTATATATGGTAAGTCCTATTTTATTTAGTTCTAGTTGTTTGAAAATTTTCATACACATTCATAAAGGTTCGGATAAAATGTGGTAGAAATAAAAAACAGAAACAATGTCACGGTCGTGACAGACACTCTCTCCATTCATATCATTATTTGTTCCTTAATATGCATATAGAAAAAGTCAAAACTGGGTCTCAATATCTTCTAGACATTTTTTCCTCTATGTCTATAGCTTCTATAGCACTAACAATAAGACCATTTGGACTTCTAAATCATGAGATATATATAAAATATCACAAGCTATTCCAAAATAGGGGCAGCATCAGGTCACCTTCTTTGATCTCAATTTCCAAGGTCATAGAGCCAAAATTAGGTCAGAGTTCCTATAGAGATATTTATCTCTATATCTTAGGTTTCATATGAAACTAAAATCACACAATTTAGAGGTCTATAGGTTGCAACAATTCCACATCCAAATGAATCATTATATCCATTCGATCATACACAAATACATAATTTCCCTTCCTTTTTGGCTTTGCTTCACTTACCAACTAGAAACACCAAAAATATACCTCTCAATCCCACTTCCAACCTTATAATTTCGTTCCTTCATAAGCAAAGTAAGAAGGGATAAAGGTGAAGAGAAATCAATAACTTTTACCTTGATTTCCACCTAAGATTAGCTTGATTTCTTACATGAAAAATGATAGGATGAAGAAGCTGAAATGGAGAGGAGAAAAATCTAAACTTATACCCAAAATTTCGTGCATCTCCCCTCTCCATATCCCCATTCTAGAACTTTCAAAACTCACACATATGCTTAATTCCTATTGGACTCACATGCTTTATTATTATTATTGTTCACATATGCCTCAATCCAATTGGTCCATGTGTCAACTTTAGAAAATTTGCACATTGATCCTTCTTCTTCCTTTACTTCCCACATTGGCCTATAATCTTATAAATTAATTTCATTCCCCTATGTCTTAATTTTCTAATGTAATAAATTTCATGCAATGTGGTTAATTATTCCGGGAGTTATACCCAAACACTACAGGCTGTTCGAAAATAGGGACAACAGCCATAACTCAACTTCAAGAAAGAATTCAAATATCTTAGAGGCACAATACAATTTTGGTTACTTCATGAAATTTTAGATCTATGTATCTAGATTAATTTCCAATTGGAATTATCCAATTTGGAGGTCTGCATACCAAGATATGGCCAAATTATATAGGTATGTTCATTTCAAAATGAACAAATTACCCATTTACCCAAATCTTTTACATTAAGTACCATTATGTCTCTTACTATACTTTGATGCACTTAATTCATTTTTTATGCTCGCTTCTTAATACACCCTAGACATGCTATAATACTTCTAAGGTATATGTTGGGGCCTTATAGTCATGTTGTTCTCATACCTCCCTTAGAAACTATTATCCGTAGATTAACAATAAGTTCTCTTAACCCCAATAGTTCCTTAAGTTATATCTAATCAAAATAAGCTTTTTAATTAGACCTAGCTACTAAACAACCTTGGATACACCCTCTAGATTTGATATGAAATTGCGTTATGAACTAAGAAAATAGATTAATCTAGGCAACAACTACACAAGCTCTGGTCATTTAAATTATGTTATGTTATGCCTAATGATTCATAACTATTAGATTACCACAAATGAATCAAAGTCACAACTATTACATATTGTAATCTTGATTCTAGCAATGGGTTCATTTATAAATAATCTATTTAGAATCAAAACATTAATCATTCATACATGAATCTCCAAAACACTAAACAAAGAATAACACAAACAATTTCTGGAGAGAGAAAATCAATAATACAAGATAAAAAGATGCCCAAATGTACTTGTTGCGATCTAAACAGAACAATATAAATTAAATTCTATCTAGACCAATTAGAGGCAAGTGCACCCCGTCGACAAGT
>JAOTAY010000009.1:7663026-7669243 GCA_025629805.1 Erythroxylum baracoense | reverse complement strand
AAAGTTTAGGTAAATTTTGTCTCATCTCTCTTTACATTATGATTTTGAGTTTGGTGTTAAGATATGTTATTCTCCATGCTTGAATATGCATGAAATATAGGTTAGATGAATAAAATGAGTCATAGAGAAGCTTCCTTAAGCCAAAACTGAAATGCCCTATCTTTGGTGAAAGTTTGTGAAAATTTGAACATCTTTTGAAATTGATGGTTTAAATGAACTCTATGATGTTAATTGTGTATGTATAATGTGAATTCATGATTAAAAATGAGGAAGATGTACATTGGAAGGAGGCTTTCAAGTTTATGCCTTTAGGTATTTGATAAAATGCCTAAGTGAACTTAGCTTAGGATTTAAGGATTTTGATAGTGTGCATTGGAAAGAGGCTTTCATGTTTACTTATAGTAAACTTAAATTGTTACTTAGATTGATGAGTAGTGGCCTAACATGCTTGGATAAAAATGTGCTCAATTATGCTTTGAACTATGTAAGTATTGGATTAAGGCATTAAATGCCTTGGAAAATGCAAAAGAAAGCTTATGTGAATAATAAGGGAAATAACCATGTGAGAAGCTTAATGGTCGAATCTTATAACTTAAAAAAATAGTGATATTGTGTTTTATAAACTTATGTGATGGTGTATAAATATGAGTTATATATTTGAGTAGTAAATACATTACATTTGTATGTATAAAGGTTCGGGAGTTGTGGATCAAGGAGCTCATACAGAGGATTGTTGAAGTCAAAGGAGTGTACACCTTCTTTTGAGGCGAGTTAGGGAAAACATGTCTCTCAAATGGGACTAGGACAACCCAAGACATGCATAATAACTTGTATGTGAATTTTGAACCTAGGTAATGCATAGTATAATTGAATCTCAAATAGATGATAGTATAATTATATATTTAATAAATGACATTGTTTCAATAACTCTTTGCACTTAAAGTGAAACTGATGTTTTTATTTCGTATTTTGAGGAATGATATTGTTTTTAACAAACCTACACTTGAAGTGCAAAGGACAATGTTTTATTTTCTGAAACTACATTTTTGAATAACTTTACACTTGGAGTGCAAAAGATGACTTTCACTACATGAAATAATATTTTGGAACTTATATATGCATAATCGAGTCATGTACGCTGCGTGTATGTGTTCTCTTTTGGCTTAGAGCAATGGTAAGGTTCCATTTTATCAGTTGGACCGATAAATGAAGGCATGGTACCTTACTTGATTTTTGTACTAAATATTTGTATATGATTTTTGTTTGTAATTGGTGAGGTAACGATTGGCCTATCATGTACTAGTCACAACATATTAAGCGACCCTCGTACCTTTGACGCTGGTACATAAAAGTCGAGTCTTTGTAACGACACCATTCTATAGGACTTGCAGGTCATTGCATACTTAGAAGCTTAGTCACCGATGAGGTAATCACCTAGGGTCATGATGCTCTTGTCGACCATAATTTGGACTCACCACAGATGAAAGTTGAGCCAACATCGGGATTCGGTGGGTGTGCACACTAGTTTGGTCGATTAGTGGTGACACACATAACTATTTTGGCTTCTTGACGAGACTTGATTTTTACATGTGATGCTTTTTTACTCTTATGTACTGGAACTGGAACTGGAACCTATGTTCACGAAATGAGTGATTAATAGGCTAAGCCTATCTGATTCCTAACCAGTATGGGATGAGTCATAGATTAGGTGTATATGTTTCTATGTCATGCATACTCACTTCATTGGTGGTTATATGCATGTTAGATGTGTAGAACCGTCCTTAGGTTATTTAGACCATTTTGGTGTGTACCGAGTTCTATTTGTGATATATGTCTTTTTTCTGCTCACCAAGTACATAGTGTCCTCACTACCTCCGCTTCCCAACCATGCAAGTAAATTTGGTGAGCTTGAAGCTTTGAGTGATTCATATGGTCTTTTGACATATTCGGGCATTACTGCATGTGGGTAGTCTCTATTTTGTACTTTTGTTGTATAGCAGCTCATGATTATGTTGATATGCTTTATCATTTTGTAAATTAACTCTTGTCTATATTATGGTTTGTAAATGAATTTATGTATGAATATTTTGTACTATTATTAGGATTGCTCTTGAGTGGACTTCAAAGTTCAGAAGCTGTGGTAAAGTTTTAATGTGAATATAGAAGTGTGTTTGAAACTGATTTACAGGTGTTTTTCATTTTGGGATTTTCAAAATACAGTCGTTGTGCTGCCAAAATGTTTTTAAAGATATCCAGTTAGCCTTGCATAGTCGAGTTAAGGGTATCATGAGTATCCTTAGCCCAGGTATGTGGCGGTTGTCATGTGCCAATGTGGTTCCAAGTCGTGACATTCTAAGAATCTGATGGTAGATCAGTTAATAATAGACATGGAGACAACCCTTACTATTAATAATTCCATCTTAGACGAGCTCAAAACTGCATGAAACAAAAGGCAAATAAGAAGAGAATGAAAAGGATATTTAAAGTAGTGGATTGGGTGTTTCCCAAGCTCCAACCCTATAGGTAATATTCATTAGAAGGGAGAATTAATCAAAAGTTATCATCCCTTTTGTCATGGCCCATATCAAATTATAGAGAGGGTAAACAAGGTGGCATATAAGATGTTACTTCTTTTTGGCTCTTTAATACACCAAACTTTTCATGTATCCCAACTTAATAAATGTGTTTCGAAAGGGAAGTTAATCTCTACTAAACTACTATAGACTCTATAGAGCATAAAAAGAACCCAAGCATATTATAGACTATAGGATTATAAAGCATCATTATAAACCCTTAACTCAGGTAATGGTACAGTGGACAGATAGATCCCAAAAAGACACAATACAATAATCCTTATTTAAATTACAAAGACGCTTTCCAAACGCCAACCTTATGGATAAGGTTCTTGAAGGATAGGGGATTATTACAAAGAACTAAGAAGAAAGACATCAGAACTAACAACTACTAAGGGATAATTACAAATGAAGTCATACGAATATGAGACTAATATACTACATAATTATTTAAACGTTGCGTACTAATAATAATTAATACAAAAGGGCATCTGGCACATTGTGTAATAGTAGAGGACTATTAAGTTATATGGTTGTAATAGAATGATATGGATTTCAGTGAATCAATCATATTGACTGCGTCATATTTTCTCTGTCCGCTCTCTCTTTCTAATCATCTCTCGCTACCTTCTCTTTATTCTTCCTTATCTCGTTACTATTTGACATCAGTTAATGTAATATAGTCTAATCTATATTCTATGAATTTAGTTAATAGATATTAAGTTATATTGTATATAGGAAATTGAAAGCCAAAGTTAGATACCTAATAATTTTTTTAAAGATGTGTGAATACACAAAGGCTTTAGGTTAAGGACTCAATAATCACATAAATAATTTAGGGTGAGTCTCACTTTTATCACCCATAACCCACTATAGAGATTATCATTAGTTTACAAGAATAAGTTTGAAGCTTGAAATAATTAGAACGGGGAAGGAATGCCCAGGCCTCAAGAGAGTGGTATGTAGATCAACATATTGTTAATTTTACCAAAAAATATGATGAAAAGGCTTGGGCATTCATTATCTTCTCCTTTTAATGGGTTAAAGGAGACCCTTTATACAATATCTTATCTATCATGGATCAAAAGGAACCTTTAAAAATATTTTGCCTTGTCACAAATGGAGAATAATTATTTACAAATTTTGATCAAGATCAAAAAGCAATTCCTCACTATGTTTATCCCAAGTAAATTTTCTAGTTGCTACAACATTATAACTATATACAACTTAAGACCCTCTTTCTTACTTACAACAATGAACTAAAACACAATGCATATTATACCATACACGTAATCACTCAAATGCTCCTTTTTAAGCCCTCAAGGCTCTTAATAACTCTCTAATATCCTAAAGGTTCTTCCCATAACCCAAGTATGGTCTATTTCTAGCCAGCACCAATTCAAATAGTTGTAAGGGAGAATTTATCCTTTATGTATCTTTTTGGACCATTATTGGCTAATAGATCGTAATCCTTTAACTAGCTGATGAACTTGCTCTGGTTGATCAACAATTCAACCAATATACAGTGTCTTGATAATGAACAATCTAACTTATGTGCAATTCCAAACAAAATTATTCACATACTAAGTCATCCAAACCTAAATTTTGGGATAATGAGTTATAAATTATCGAACCTTTTTATATTTTTCACTTTAGTATACAATCTTCTAAAGTTTTCAATTAAGTGTCCAAACTTGTAAAAGTTATCAAGTTAGTTGAAAAAGGCACGTGAAAGATAAGGAGATGTCTAATTTGTAAAGGTCTGGACTCTTAATTGAAAGTTTTAAAAGATTGGACACTAAAGCAAAATAAAATAAAATAAAATAGTTTGTTACTTTTAATTTGTTATCCCTTAATTTTTTAACCCTCCAAATTCCTTCAAAGATTAAAAATTATTTTCTTTGTCAAAAACTTGATTCAAAATTATTTTAAAATTTTTCCAAAAAAATGTTTTAATGATTAAAAGGATTTTCTTTAGAACATTCTCAAATTTTCTCTTAATTATAACACAGTATATGCAATATCCGTACATGAAAATAACCATATTATTATTATTATAAGCCTTTATTTATTTAAATGACTAAGATAAATTAATAAAAAATATTACAATGATTTTTTATATGTTAAGGTGCTTAGTTCTTCCTTGTTCTTGTTTCTTCACTTAAATTTTCTTGAAACTCTCTTGAAATGAAAATGCGCCCCACTTTACTCATTTGTTATATCCTTTGATTACTCAATTGATTCAATTAGCTCACTGCCTTTCATTGAAATTAATCTTTCATATATTAACTTACTAATATTAAAAAGGTTAAAAAGTATTAGTAGTAACATGTTTTATTATTATCAAAATCATAAGTTAGAACCTCACTTAATCTATCAACCTAGTTCAATAGAGACATTTAGGGCAATTCATCACTTATAGGCATAAAAAGGAAGGAAGCAAAATGGAGAGAGTAAATAGGAGAGGAATGTTAAGCTTATGACCTTTGTGATATTATCAACCTCCAAATTTAACCGTTGATGGAATGATCAACACGATAGTAGGTCAAGATCTAATGATGAGCATATCTCAAATTAAAGTCCTTCAGAGGTTAATCAAATGAAGTAAAAATTTTAAACTAACTAACAACTAAAAGGTAGAAGACGAAGCCCATATCATTTGAATTATAACACAAGCTTGCAAAACCTTAATACGTATAATATATAATTATATATATATACATATAATATATAATTATATCACCTTAGTGGTTAGTCTAATTTATTCTTTAATCATAATAGGAAGATCTATTTTCCCTCAAGAGAAGATATGATCTAATCTAAACTCGATCAAAGGGAAATACTTTGGATGAATTTATTGTTATTTAAGTCTTATTGCTTTAAAGGCCTCATGGAAGAGAAACACATTAGAGCAGCCATTATCCACCAATATTTGCTTAACTTTAAATTTGTAATGTTCACTTTAATGACCATAATGCCTTTATGGGGATTACACTGGCCTAACTCATCCCCTTCAGTGAATACTATTTTCCTTTATGTTCCTATGTTTCCCACATTTGCAGTGTTATCTACTTTTTAGGGATGTATTTAGGAGTTATATAGATAAATCAACCTCATTTAGACAATGTATCCTTATGCAATTTCTTGAACTTCTTCAAAATTATGGAATCTATCTATATAAGATTGATTTCTCTCAAGCCCTTTCTTGAAAGCAACTATAGCGATAAAGGTGCTGAGATTTGATTTTTTTTTCTTCAAGGTTGAATCTTCATGTAAAATCCATAACTTCCATATTATTTTAAATATTGTTACCAAACAATGACGTCTGACTTATTTGCTGGAAAAATAAGCCTTGAATATATTTTTCAATTGTATAAAATTTGCTATTGAGCTTGTAAGAAGTGTTTGGTACTAGTATCTTATTGGCCTCGTCAAAGTGGAAGAAAAGTGGGCACTTTATTGTGTTTATCGCCCTGTGTGGATCCATCATCTTCCTAAACCATATAGTCTCTAAAGTATGTCATTAAAGTTTCTAGCAACATTTTTTTCGTGAAAGGAATGTCAAAACTAAACACGTGTGCTCTTAATCTTACAGAACACATAAGATGATATTAGTAGGAGTTAGTGTGTTGCAAGTAGGGTTG
>JAOTAY010000009.1:7620526-7658026 GCA_025629805.1 Erythroxylum baracoense | reverse complement strand
GAATCATAGGCTTTTTGAGGGTCCACTTTAAAAGCACATCTCTTCTGGTTATTTGAAAGGTGATAATTCTTGAAAATTTATTGGGCCAATAAGATGTTACCCCCTATTCGATGGTTCTTAATGAAAGCACTTTGGTTTGGACTAACAATGTGAGGAAGAATATCTATAAGCCTATTTGCTATTATTTTAGCAATCACCTTATAAAGCATGTTGCAACAAGAGATGGGCCTATAGTCTAACACTCTGGAAGGGTGAATTTTTTTAGGAATGAGAGAAATAAAAGTGGAATTAAGCTCTTTGAGAAGTTTTCCATATTGGAAAAAAACTTGGATGGCACTGGTAACTTCCTCTCCAATAATATGCCAGGTTTGTTTAAAGAAAAACTCATTAAACCCATCCGAACCAGGAGCCTTATTAAGATTAAAAGAATTGAAAACCTCCCTAATCTCTTGTGCTAAGACTTTAGCAATAAGAGAATTACAAAGATTATCAAGCAAAGAATGAGGGAAAAAATTTTCCACAAGCTCTTTAGAAGAGTGAAGAACCTTTTTATCCCCAATAGAACCCTGAAAATATTTAAGAAACTGATCTTGAATCTCTTCTAGACCAACAATCCTATTCTCATTTCCCACTACTAAAGAATGTATGTTGTTTCTGTTTCTGTTAGCTAGGAGTGAGTTGTGAAAGAATTTGGTGTTCTTATCCCCTTCTCTGAGCCAATTAATCCTGGAAGACTGTTTAAAGAATGAAATCTGATCTTCTAGAGCTCTAATTAACTCATTAATGGCCTCAGATTCCTTAGCAATCAAAAGAGAAGACTTAGGCAAAAGTCTCATTTGATCCTGGATGTTATTAAGAGTAACTTGGCAACTCTCAACTCTAACATTCACCTCACCTATCTGGCTAGAATTTAGAATTTTGAGAGCTTTTTTAACCATCTTGAGCTTAGACACAACACAAAACATAGGAGTACCCTAAACCTGAGAGGACCAAGCATCTTCTACTGTCTGAAGGAAATTGGACTGAGAGGTTAAAAAATTAGAAAACCTAAAAGGAGAAGATCTCTTCTGCATGTTTACTAAAGACCTAACCACTATTGGAGAATGGTATGAGATGTTTGGGTTATGAATAACACTATATGAACTGGGAAACCTAGAGCTCCAAGCCGAGTTAATAAGGGCTCTATCTCATTTCCTAGCAAAAAAGAAACCTCCACATTATTTGTTATTCCAAGTAAAACTTAGACCACTGAAATTTAAATCATACAAAGCATTGCCCTCAACACACTTTTGAAAGTCACTCATCCCATTCATAGCTGAGGGACTTATAGGATCTACCTCATGAGGGAACAAAATAGCATTAAAGTCCCCTGCTATAATTTAAGGAAGATTACCTACAGAGAGGTTAATATTAGACATATCTGACTAAAGATTCTTCCTATAGTTGAGGTTATTGGACCCATAAACACAAGTCACTAAGAAGGATGAAGAACAATTCCTAAAGGACAACTCTAAGCAAATCAGCTGGTCATTAGAGCTTAAAATAGAACACAAAAAATAATCAGGGTTCCAAGCTAACACAATCGTAGCATTCGAAGCATGGTCTACATTACTGTAAGAAAGCTATATAGGAAACAAGGAGCAGCAAACATTATTCAAATAGGAGAGAGATCTAATTCTAGATTCTATCAATCAAACAAAAGAAACAGATAATCTCTTATGACAAGCTTGTACTGCTAATTATTTTTTAGGGTTGTTTAGACCCCTAACATTCCAAAATATAAAATCCATAACACAAAAACTAGAAATCACCTCTTACTTTTGTTTCCTCCTAGATTTCCTGCTGTTCCTCATAGTAAAATCCCCCTCTGCCCCTCCTATAATACCAGGACCATTAGGAACCAATTTAGAAATAGGAGAGGAAGGAATTATACCTACTTGATTTACAGCAGGAAGTTTGGATCCTCAATGTCTCCACTCGATTCATCTTTCTTCTGTTGATCTTTGCTTAGAAGAGAAGGACTACCAGCGGTACTTGCATCTTTATCAACTTGTATTGTCTTCTCATTATAATGATCCATCTGTTGAGGACCTTGGCCCTTACATTGCTCGCTTTGTATCTTTGATGTTCTAATCTCCTTATGACTTTTAACTGTCTTCTCTGAGATTAATTCCTGCTCCTTTTCTTGCTGATTTGGATTATTTGGTTTATTCTGCTTTCCTTTCTCTAACTCCTGTTGTAATCCAATCTCAAACAATCTCCCTGTAGGTGCCTATTCCTTCTTCTGTTCATGATGATCAGGCCTCCATTCGTACTCAATCCTTATTTCCTTAAAAATTATTTTCCCTTCCTTATTGTAAGTAGCCAGTTAGAAAGAAGAAGGCCAACTCCTTCGTAATTCTAACTCCACACACATCCTTGCATACACTATCCTAGACATCCTAGCCGCCTGTGTATCCATGAGGAAAGGGTGACCCACAGCACTTACAATTCTTCCTTACCATTCCATGTTCCAATATTCTACCGGAATATTATAAGACCTAGCCCACACCGAGTTAAACCTAACATCTTCTTGTTCCCCACCATTCAGACTCCATTTTCTCAGAAATAAGGGCTTATCTTGGATATGCCAAGGACCTTTTCCCAACACCAAATTCAATACTACCTCTAAATCAAACTTAAACAAAAAATTCTTTGAACTAGTAATTAAAGTTTCCTTTAGCCCAAACTCTACCCAGGATTTTGCTAACGCTCTCTGAACCACAGGAAAAGTAGGTCGCTTTCTTATGAAAAAACCTATCAGAGCTAACCTGAAATCTGCAACTCTCTTCTTTGCTAACTCTGGAGGGGGGAGTATATAGATCTGATCCCCCTTGAGCTCTAGGGGATAGTAGATTAAAGCTTTATCTTCCGTGGAGTCCGCCATACCATCTAAAACAATTGACGTCCATAATCTAGTGTTCCCCGAGGTTTTAATCTTAAGGGAATGGGAAGAAGTTTCAGGATCACTCTCTTGCTGACAAGCAGAAACACCTTCATCTATTAGGGATTTTTTCGCTGAGGAGATTTGGTTAGGGTTGATGGAAAGGGAAGTTTTCAGAGGTGGATCTTTAGTCGGGGGGAACGATGGAGTTTGGGTCGATGTTTTGGTTATAGGTTTGATTAGGGATTTCAAAGGAAGATTTTTGGTGGGAGGAGGTATGAGGATAGGTAAAGGGGAAATAGGGGTTCAGGGCTAGATAGGAGAAGAAGACGAAGTCATGGAGAAGGAGCTATTACCCACCTATAATCTCAGAAGTTATGGGTCTCTGCTCATTGCTCTATAGTTCTCCATTCTATATACACTTGATTGTTCCTATTTCTTTCCACTATTAACCTTGGCTTTCTCACACTTTTCCTAAATAAATAAAGGAAATAGTCATTAAATTATGTAACAAGATTAATTGAAACAAATGTAAAGAGAAAGAAGACTAACTTTAATGTTGACAGAGGACTAATAATCATACATTTGACTCCAATTTTCTGGAGTCAACCATTCGAGAACATGTCTCCTTGCCTCCTCATCAGAAGAAAAAGATTTGTAGTATTTATTTAGTTAATAACAATGATCCTTGGCCCTTTGTTTCAATAGTGAACTCAACAGCTTGACACTTCAGGGTTCTCAATATCGTGAGCTTCATCTATAAACAACAAGTAAAAGTGAAATTAGACTTTGAATAAGTAAAAAAAAATACATATAATTAAATAAATTAAAATTTACTGAAACTTTGTCCACGTTCATTTTGTAGCAAGTTGTCTTCCTTCAACTATTTGGCATGTTGAAGCTAATTTAGTCCTAACAACTACCCCTAACTCACTAGACAATTTTGTTGATTGGATCTTGTCAATAAGACAACATTGCTAGGTGTCAAATATGCACAGACAAATTGTTGTTCATTGTAACACTCATGCGTTGGAACTCAAAACTTTTAGTGATACCTCTACCTTTTTTTTCAATGTCGGTATTGGAACCTGACAAAAAAATAATGATAATACAAAACAAATTAAACATGTAAAGATATATTTAAGGATAATTGTAATTATAGGTATCCCTCAACATTAGTTGAAGTAGATAGAGGTTGTTGCCAACTAGCTTCATTGGCAAATGAAGTCATTTGTTGTTATTAGATAGGGTCAGGTTGATCTAGTTTTTGTGGGGGAGGAACATCTTCACTAGTTGCCACCTTCTTTCCTTTGTTTTGTCTAGGTGCCATTATATTGAATATCGATAACGATTTATCAGTGATTTTCCAATATAAAATATTATTAAATTATTTCTCTATAATTTCCAATATAAAATAAAACTAATTAGAATAACAACATAAAGAACTTGTCAAATTTTCCTTAAATCATTTCGAAGCATTTGACAAAACATTAACAAATCATAATTAAAGATGAATGGAACCAATGGCAACTTTAAGCTTTTTTTTCTCTTTTAGTTGCTCTTTGTTCTTATTACTTGTTTCTTTCTCTACTAATCTTTTGTAATGATCCCTAAACGCTTCTAGGCCATGAACTTATTATTTTGTATTAGTTCTTGCTATAAAAAATATATTATTCAATTATTTTAAAAAAGAAGATGATTGGATCTTTGGCCCCACATTTTGAATCACATTAGAAACATTTTTTACATGTTCCGTCCATTACAAAGTTCATTATTTGTTAAAAGAAACAATGTCTAATTTCAAAACTTTACAAGTCTTGACTTTTCTTTGTCTATAAATATCACATCTAACAAATATATAGAAAATTTGAATCGTATTTCAGAAATTATCATTATTATGTTGTAGTTTCTTTCAATAAGGAATTTGTTACATCTATTTGTACTATTGTTTTCAACTCTTTACAAATTTGATTATATGCTTATAGAATGAAAGTTAATAAGGAAGTAAGCATTCAATTATTTAGTGATGTGCATTTCATACAAAGGAGGCATTTTTGCTTCAATTAATATAGTAATAAGAAGTACTTAAACTAATATAGTTATAAGAAGTCCTTCAATGAATTAATCATGATGAATACATTACTTTTACAAAATGAAGCATAATAAAATACGTTACTTTTACAGAATAAAGCATAATGAAATATAAAAAGAAGCATAATAAAATACATTACTTTTACAAAAATGAAGCATAATGAAATACATAGATTTTACAAAATGAAGTATAATGAAATACTTTACTTTTACAAAATGAAACATAATGAAATACATTGCTTTTACAAAATGGATAATCATAAGTTAATTAAAATGGTGGTTGTCAGTTATCAAACAATATACACAATAATCCCATATAAAAAACATTTTTTTACCTTCAATCATCATGATCAACATCTTGAAAATCATCATCATTAATTACATTATGATTCCACTTTTCATCACTATTGCCTTTAGCCAAAGTATCATCATTGTCATTAAATTCATCCTCAATAGTCTTCATCTCTTTCCACGATAAGATTGGCTTGTTTTTCATTCACTTGTACTATATTGAGATCAACATCTGTCCTATAGAATGATGATATATCTGCATTTTTTATTCAAATGGCTTCATTATTTATCTCTGATTCAGTCTCTTAATATATTTTATCACCATCCTTACTGATTAGACCATTATCCCTTTCATAAAAATCGAAGAGATTTCAGTGTTGAAACTTTTGAACAACCTTCCAATTTCTACCTAATATAGTACTATTAAGGTGGAAAACTTGCTTCACTTGAATTGCAAGGACAAAAGGGTTATTATTACACAATGTCTTACTAACATTGATGTTAGTAACATTCCCATTCACGTTCATGTCAGCAAAATTAAATCTTTTGCACTTACATAGAACAATTTTTTTATCCTTGATGTAATGTAACTTTATTATTCAGAGATGATACTATAGAAGTTAATAAAATTTTCATCATGACATCCCTCAACAATAAACCCACAATTTTGTCTTTTAAATCAATTGTATTAATCTTTTATGTGAAATCTAACCCCATTAACAATACAACCTATATATTTTTCCCACACATATAAGGCACATATGCCAAAGAATATAATGTTGTTGTCAACTCTACATGTTACAGTTATGTAACCGTATCATCTAGACGAAAAAATGAAATTAGAAGTTAATCTGACGTATAATTTGTCGTAATTTCATAATATTCTATCAATATATAACTTACTTAAGTCCTAAACCATGATAGGAACTTAAGCTTACATCTTTCTTCAATATTAACAATCCTTTTGCTTCAAATCGACTCTTTATGCTCTCTATTTAAAAAAGTAAATTAAGATTAAAAAATATAGATTGAACGACAACATTGAAATATTAAAATTTGATTCAAAAGTAATATACATACTCCATAAATATGTCAACTTCCTTGTAATTGTTTAAAATATACCAATGGACAATTTCGAGTTTGTCTTTAGTTAACTCGATATATTTTTTGACGTCAAATAACCTAACTTTTTGGGAGAAAACTGACAAGCTACCATCTTGACCAAAATCAAAGTTATGTTATAGTCTATTAAATCTTGTCTCAACGTCATTTAAGTACATCGAACAAAATGTCAAGGATTGATTAGCTATATAAGCCTCTGTAATAGACCCTTCAGGTCGAGCTCTATTCCGTATATAACACTTAAGATAGCATAAAAACCTAAACAAAATATAAAAGAATAACAATTATTACTAATTAATAACTTTAAAAAAAGTAGAAGTTAATAAATATAAATTAGCTTTCAATGAGGTACATCCATCGAAATTGAACCGGTTGACAAATGGTAAGTAAATTGTCAAATGCACCATAACATCAAAAAAAAAAGAAGAGGGAATACTAGTTCAAGCTTATATAGAATTAAAGTTATGTCTTTTTCCATTTTGTTAAGCTCTTCAACTTTAAGTGTCTTATAACATAATTGCTTAAAAAACTCACCCAATTGACCCAAAGTTATGGACACATCCTTCGACAAACATCTATATATTCCAATAGGAAGTAATCATTATAGAAGTACATGACAATCATGGCTTTTGATCCTTGACACTTTTCCCTCCTTAACATTCACACGGCAAGCTATATTAGGTGCATACCCATTAGGAAACTTGACTGATTTAAGAAACTGACAAAAAGCTTGCTTCTTTTTTTTTGACATGATGTGATAAGCAGGTGGAATAATGTATGTCCCATCATCTCTTCTTTTCAAATGTAAATCTTTCCTTATATTAATTTCTTCCAAGTATAGAGTTTAGCCTAAATTTGATTTTCCATCAATTTCCAACACGATTCCTAAAATATTTCCAGAAATATTTTTTCAATATGCATCACATCAAGATTATGCCTAAATAACAATTTATTCCAATATAGCAAATTGAAAATTATGTTTTTTTATTCCAATCAAGCTCATCAACATTTCTCTTTCGCTTTCTATTAATTGGGTGTTTGTCAGGTGTAATGCCACCCAAATGTGATAATTACATAACCATATCATAACCAAAAACTATAAAGGATCTTTACCCAATTCTACTTTGCCATTAAACAATTTGCTTCTGCTTTATCTATGCCTATGTTCCAAGTAACAACGATGTCCTATATAACATATTTTACTTCATAACCTCATTGAATAACTTTGATTAAAACATGCCATAAACCATTTAGTGCTCTATCAAGACAAATTTCCATAAGCGGGAAAATCTTTTATAGTCCATAAAATAATCGTATACATTATAAATGTTTCACCTTGATCAATATCAAAAGTTTCTAATCCAACCTCCCATAGATCGTTTAAGCCATCAATTAATGGTTGCATGTATACATAGATATCCTTACCAAAGCAACAAGTCCTGGAATAAGCAAAGACAATAATATAAAAGGCTCCTTCATACATTTTCATAGAGATAAATTGTATGGCACTAATATTACCAGCCATATGCTGTAAGAAGTACTCAAATTACAAAAAGGATTAAATCTATCTGAGGCTAAATTAAGTCAAACATTACAACAATCTTGTGCAAACCATAGAAACTTTTCATAAAAGTCTTTCCATTTCATAAAAGTCTTTCCATGCCATTAAATCTGTTGGATGCTGCATAATGTTATCATCAATGCTTTTCCCTTTATTCCATCTCACATCTATAGCTTGTTGACATAAAAAGTCTTTGTAGTCATGATTTAATAGGAAAGTATCTCAAGATTTTATGCGACTTTTTTCCTCTCCTATTATTAACTCACCACCTTGATGTACTATAAATGGGACATTCTTCAAGATCTTTATTGTCTTTCCAAAATATAGCACAATCTTACTTACAAGTATGTATTATATATCCTAAACCAAGGCTCTTAACAATTTCTTTGCGTCATAGTAAGATGTGGGCAATTTGTGTCCAACAGCTAATGCATCATTGAGCAAGTCAATTAACATGTCAAAAGACTTGTTACTCCATTTATTATAAACCATCAAATGCAATAACTTAACAACAAAAGATAGCTATAAGAAATTGTAGCACCCTGGATATAATTCTTCTTGAGAAACTTTCAATAACTTCCCAAAATTATCTTCTGTAATACTACCAAATATGTTAGGCAAACTATTTTCATTCATTGTCTCTATATAATTCCCATAATCCCCTCACATCCCGTCATCATCATTACCATCATCTATGTCATTATTGTTACTATCATCAACACTTTTACTAACACTTTTACTGCAACTTGCTTTCTTATGTTCGCTATGATAAATCCATAGAGTATAGAATTTATCTATACCTCATATTAGTAAGTGATTATATACTACATCTTGACTTTAAATGTCGGTATTTAAATAATTTATGCATAGACAACGAATACGACATTCATCACCCATTTGATCTTTTACAAATTGCTTAAAACTTTTAACTCCTTTTAAGTATTTAGTGGACCATTTCTAATGAAACATCCAACTTTTGTCCATCTAGATATACAATTAAAAGTAAATAACTTAATTATGAAATGCAATTCTCAGTCTTTATAACATAACCATTAATCACTACAAGTTCATTTTTGAAATTTTGAATTTAAACAAGAACTATGGTACGTGGCATTGTTATCCCACTTGAATTAAGAAAGTAAGTTCTCACTGTGACTCTTAGGCTTGTAAAATATTTCACCGATAAGCCTCATGGGAGTTGCATCACGGGTTTCCAGCCTATATGCAATACTAGGGGTTTATTATGCGAAGGATTGTTATGAAAATTATGTGAATTTCTAATGTTAATACTAAGTTTGAATTAATCACATTGAAGCTCATAAATTAAGTTTGAATTTAAACAAGCACTATAGTACCTGGCATTATTGCACCATATTAATCGAGAAAGAAAGTTCTTGCTGTGACTTCTAGGCTTATGGAATATTTCATCGATAAGCCTTATGGGAGTTGTATCATAGGTTTCCAGCCTATATCCTATCGTAGGGGTTTATTATGCAAAGGATTGTCATAAAAATTATGTGAATTTTTAATGTTAATACTAAGTTTGAATTAATCACATTGAAGTCTATAAATCAAATTTGGATTTAAACAAGCACTATAGTACATGACATTATTACACCATATGAATTGAGAAAGCAAGTTCTCTGATAAGCCTCGTGGGAGTTGCATCATAGGTTTCTAGCTTATATACTATCCTAGGGGTTTGTTATGCAAAGGATTGACATGAACATTACGTTAATTTCTAATGTTAATACTACGTTTGAATTAATCACATTAAAGTTCATGAATTAAGTTTGAATTTAAACAAACACTATAGTACATGGCATTGTTACATCACATGAATCGAGAAAAAAAGTTCTCATTGTGACTCCTAGGCTTATGGAATATTTCACCGATAAGCCTCATCGGAGTTCAGTCATGGGTCTCTAGCCTACATACCATCCTAGGGTTTATTATGCAAAGGATTTTTATGAACATTATGTGAAGTTCTAATGTTACTACTAAGTTTGAATTAATGACATTGAAGTTCATAAATTAAGTTTGAATTTAAACAAAACCCAATCATAAACACTTATGCTATTAAACCCAAACTTAAAAACTCATCACTCATTCTAAGAAAAATGCAAAGAACAACACAAAACCCAAACACATTATAGACATTAATTAGTTGGACAACTTACCTTAATAGACAGACAACCACAAACATCAAAGAAGGCGGATGAGATTGGAAGATTATCGACGCCCTTCAATACAAAACATGGCCTATAAAAAGGACAATTTTGTATTTAATATAATACACTTATATGAAATTCATATAGTTGTGACTTTAAAATTTTTCAACACATAACCAGTAGCTTACCTTTAATAAAGTTTTAACGACTTTGTGACAGTGATGGACGCAGAATAGTTTGTGAGTGATGAAAAGTTTGATGAACGACAAGAAGTGAGAGGACTATGATCTGAGAGTGACATTAGAGATTCAAAGGGTGCTTTAGTCGAACATCTTACAGGAAGTAGTCAAATAAAGTTCCTAACACATATTCAAATTCAATTAACCTATTCAACATGCATAACCCATATCTTAAATTCCAAACCCTAAGTCCAAGAATAATTCATACTCTTAAGTGTTCATTCATAAAACTAACTTCTAATCTTAATATACGTCCAAGTCAAAGTCAATCCAACAAAACCCTAGGTACATTTATATCAATCTTTAAGTCATGATCCTTGGAACTAATAACAAATTAAAAGTCAACCTAATTCATCAGGCATCATCTATTTTTTCCTTTATCTCTTTTAAATTATTTTCTTTAAGTTAGTTGAAAAAAGTCTTATATTTCTTCTTTTATGTTTAATAAGCTTCACCTCTAAAGTGTATCTTATTTAATAATTCTTTAGTATTACAAGATTTAGGCAAATAAATAAGCATGCGTAATAACTTCTTACCTTTCTGTTTAAACATTTGGTTACAATAATTAAGGTTCATTCCTTTTAGTTTTCATATATTTCTTTTAGTAAGGTAAGTGTCAACTCCATTACCTTCAATCATTTTGTTTTCACCTTAAACATACTCTAAATTAGTCATAGCAAAATAATGATACCATAAGTTTCTTTTAATTACAAAATGTGGATTTTTTTTCTTAATCTTGCTTTTCTATTTTGCATATTTCAAATAATTTATAACGTGATAGTGATACTTTTGTTTCAATTTAAAATAAATTAGAGAAATGAATTTTGATTAAAAATACATAACAAAGATGATATAAAATTATTAAATAAAAAATAAAAAGAGGATTTGTCACTATTATTGTAATAATGTATCCCTCTCTTAACTTCTTTTTCTTACGAAAGGATTCGATGCTTGTAGTGGATTGAAAATTTGAGAAGAATCATCTAACTAAGGTATATTTAATTACTAATTCCATGATAAAAGGGAAGAGCAACAATTATGTTTATTAACATATATTGTTTGATCATTTAAAGGAGAACATTTTTATTGAAATTTATTGTTTACTTTAGTATAATTTAAATATGTATCATAAGTTCTTTTATTTCTTTTTATTTCAAGAATGCATTTATTAAAAAGAGGACACATAAAAGTCAAATAACATTAACAGTAGCACAAAATTACGAGAATTTCTTGACTGTTTGAACACTAAAAACACAACACTCAAGTTACATTAACAGTTTAACAAATTTATGTTTTTCTTCAATGTTTAGGACACTAAAAACATAACATTCAAATAACATTGACAGTAGCACAACATTAGGTGAATTTCTTGATTGTTTTTAACACAAAAAAACAAAACACTCAAGTCACATTAACAATCCAACAACATTAACATTTATTCAAAGTTTTGGACATTAAAAACATAACATTCAAATAACATTGACAGTAGCACAACATTAGGTGAATTTCTTGAGTGTTTTGAACACAAAAAACAGAAAATCAAGTCACATTAATAGTACAATAGCTTGTATTTCTTGAATATTTTTTTCATTAAAAACATAACAGTCAAATAACATTAATAGTAGCACAACCTATGAATTTCTTGAATGTTTGAACACTAAAAATAGAACACAACATGTGTGTAAAAGTAAATTTGTTCCCTATCAAAACAGAACACTAAATACATAAGAGGACTTTCATCAAATACCTTATAGGCTTCAGAAATTGAACCATAACTAACAACAAATAATCTGTCTTTTCCCTTTCTTCACACATACAAACAACATTAACACTCCATTTATACACAAACAACTTAAGGTATCACCTAAAAGCTAACCATTCCTATACCATTTAATAATAACATTCAAAGCATAAATAAAACCCAAAATAGAAAACTCAAACAAAGTACTTAACTCGACGATCAACAGGTGTTAAGAAGACGATGAACCAATGAAGACAATGAATGGACGAAGAAAAGAGAAAAGTTTCACCTAAAAAATGACGAAGCAAAATAGAAGAGAAGAGGGCAAAACAAAATAGGAAGGAGGGGCTGAGGGTCAGATTATAACATTTAGAAAATGATGATGTTTATCGTTGAACAGACGACATCGTTTTTTTAATTTTTTTAATTTTTAACATTTAGTGATGAATTTAAAATTCTTTGCCAAATGTTACACAATAGGCGACGATTTTGCATAATCGTAGCCAATAATATAAATTTTTTAATTTTTACAGTTTTGGTTTTTTTTAAATTTAACATTTTTATAAAATTGCAAACAATTTATACATAATAAATATAGTTTTATAAGACCACATTAAATTTTCACATCATCTATATCAAAATTGTAAAACAAAAAGTATAAGTAAATATAATATGCATTCATATATAAAATGATGTCTTGTTTTATAAATATTTTAAATTACATTGTTCTTAAATAAATTTATTTGTGTACTTACAATCATTGCAAATAATATTAAATTGGTAGCCATATATTTGGCTACCAATTTACAAATCATCAACAATACTATACTTTTTATAGATTTTTAGATTTTGCTGAATTTTTAAATATAACATAAACATAAATTATTATAGAAATTATATATAATAAATACAATTTTATGATACCACATTAAATTATGAAATCATATATATTAAATAAATTAATAAAATATAAATGACATTTTTCACTAAATTTTTTTTACACTTATACAATCATTGTATTATTGTTAATAAATATTAATGATTAAGAAAAGTAGTTAGCTTAAATTTATGATATTTTGATCTTATTAACATTAAAATTGTGATTTTTTGCCAATAAAAACGTAGCCAAAAGTCCCATATGTTATTTTTAATTAAATTGTTATTATTATTATCATACATGGTAATAAATATAATGATATATGGATGTATACATAATAATTGTAACTAGTATAATGATTTATGAATTGTTACATAATTTAAAATTTTTCTCATATATTAATGTATTTAATAATAATTATCTATTTATTATATAAAAAATCCATATTGTAAAACCTAAATGGTAATGGAAAAGTATTTGACGACAGGTTTTTGAATCCTCACTAAATGGTTTATTTCTTCTGACTTAATCCAAAATTCCATCGTTTACCTTAATAACATATGACATCATTTTCTACTAGGTTATTAACACAAAAATGAAGCTATCTTCTTTTTTGTGCTAGCCATCGTATTTCCTTTTCATAATTGGTTGAAGAAGTGTTATCTCCTCTTTTGTGGTCGTCTACTGTCTTGTGGTCTCACGATGAAGCGTTGTGTGCTGTGTTGGTACGTATTGTTCTTCTTTTTCGTTACTAAGAACCCTCCTTATGATGCTCTATATTTCTACTATGTCCCAAAGTTATACTACAAGAAAAGAACCCATTCTGTGACATTTTAAAAACATCGTAGAAGGCGGGAAAACATCGCAGAATACCTTCTGGGATGTTTTTAAAAACGTCACAAAAAACATCGCAGATGATGGGGTAGGTAATAGATATCCACGACGTTCTATGAAAAGCGTCGCAAAAATCCCAAATATTCAGCGACGTTTCACAAAACGTCACGAAAAGATAGGATATTTGGTGACGTTTTGTGAAAACGTCACAGATTGTTTGAGTTTTAACGACATTTTTACAAAACATCTCGAAAACAACCTAATCCGCGACGTTTTAAAAATGTCACAGAAAAGGTGTAATCTGCGACATTTGTTTTCTGAACGTTGCGGATTGAAAGCAATTTATTTATTTAAATTTAACCGAAAATAAATTTATTTTAATATTTTTTTTAAAATTTATAATAAAAATTTTCATTTATTCGAAAATAATTAATATTTAATAATGATCTAATATAAATTTTTTTCTTTGTTTTCATTATCTGAATATAGAAATAATTTAATAATTAATCAATTTTAATTATTAATTTAAAATTTTTTCATTATTCCGAAGATAAATTTAATTTAATAATTTTGAATCATAATAAATATATTTAATTTTATTTTGTTTCAAATTTTCGAAAATAAATTAAATTTAATTATTCGCTAATTTGATATTTAACAAAATTTTAAAATCTTATTTATTTAATAATTCTTCAATTTTTTGAGTATATCATTAATTTTAATAATTATTCATGTATAACAAGAATTGAATACATGCAGACAATTTATTATTTAATTGCAAATTCCCAAACATGTCATAATACGGTAATTAAAATAAACAATACATCATAAGTGTTTAATATATCAATATGAGTACATATCTAATCTAAACGAACATTATGTGCAGAACATAAAAGTTCCAAGACCTTTTTTTGTTGTTCGAATTGGGAAGTTAGTTGATCCTGCATTTCTTTAAATTGTTTAGTCAATTCATAGACTTGAGACTGTAACCCCTGATTAGCCCTCTTTGACTCTTCTAATTCGTCTCGAAGTCACTTTCTGACCGAGCTCTTCCCTTGTGCTCGAGGACCAATTCCTATGCTAACAACGTAATCTGATCTAGTGCCCAAGACTTTGTCACACACTTCATCCACTGTCATCAGATGACCATGTTCTATTGAATGTGTCATTTCATAACACATTAATTCCCGAAAAAGTAAGAATTAATTACATACACATTCTCATTTAAGAGATATTTTTAAATGAACTATATACTTACCCATTTTTCTTTGCATTCGGCAATTGTCTATTGATCTTTACTTTCATCATAATGAGTGTGATACGATAGCTTCATCCGGTGACACTCTTCTCCATCTCTGTCACTCTGTTGTATAAAAATCTATTACTAGTAAATTTGATTATAAATTTTTAAATGTCAATCAAAGTAAAATATAATTAAAAAGATAATAACTCACAATATCGTGTCGTATCGCTACAAAGGCCTTGGAGCTGGAGTTTGGTCGACATTTGACCTGACTCTTAGCCAATTTGGCTTTTTGACTTTTTTCCTAATCGTACACGTAGCAAAATCTATTATAACATCTATAAATCATAATTCATAAATACTAAAATATAATTAGTTGTCAAAGAAGTTGTGAAATTAGGTTTTTCTATCAAATAAACTCTTTGAAGCTGATTGCTCCCAATACTCGCATAAATCCATCCACTCCGCCATTGTGACAATATGCAGCTTAACATCTTTTCCGTGCTTGGTAAAATGCTTTTTTAAATTATATCTTTGATCTTTAGATCTTAAAGCAAGAAACTTCTTCACAGCAGCATGTACTTTGTTGTCAGTCCTTATTCCCTTGACTACTAACTTTTGCTACAAAAAATTATAAATTATTGTTCAACGCTTTAGGCATATGGCAAACTTGTACAAATTAGATTGGTTTAGAATACTTACGTCTAACTTATCAAATGCAATGTCGAATTCCTCATTAGTATTTTTTTCCATTTTGTTCTTACAGTTAAGGAAGTTCGAGATATCATACCAATTTCACTCGATAATTTAGCAGACTGTACGAAGTTGGATGGTTGTCCCTTAGCAGTGGAGATCTCTATCTCCGATCTTTTACCTATTGCCTTATTAATCATTGCCAATCCGTGTCCTTTTGTGGCATCCCTTTTTTTTGGATCAGTCGTGGATCTTAAAATAGCAAAGGAATAATTTATAATTATCATATAACATACTTTTAATTGGTTAGATGAACAAAATAATTAATCTTAATAAATTTAACCAATGTGATGTGAAAGATCAAACCTGCAGTGCTTGCACAAGAAGAGCCCACAGTGGGAAGAATAGTGTGATTTACTGGTGTCTGATAATTAGAAGCTGGAGGCATCTCTTGAGAAGTCGAGGGAGAACTAATATTACGTCGAATATTCAAAATTTGGTCATACTTATCTCTAGGATGAATACTAGGCATAGATGTGACTTCTTTTGGTGTTGAAGTAGGCTCAGGAGGTGCAGCTATGTGATGTTGTGCCTGTGTACGTGCAGGTGTGTGATCTTGTGGCTGTGTACAAGCACATGGCTCATTAGCTACACTTCCAATTAGCTGAAGGTACCGCGACTGTAGTTGTGTCGATACTAAGCTACTTGCTGCAGCCTTATTCTTCTTCTTGGGTAGACTAGGTCCCATGTGAATCACCTGCATTCACATCGACATTAGATTTAAAAGTAATATTCATCAACCATATTTAAAGAAAACAGTAAGAATGAATGGCAATTGGATTGGATTAAATTATGGCTAAATTCATAACATTGTTCATAAAAGGTTTTGCCAGGAAAATTTGATGGATGACAAAGAAAGATCAAGAATCCAGAAAAATTTGCATGATTCTACTCCTATATTCTTGTAAATGTGTGCATCCATGCATGCGAACATGCTTTTCAAGGAAGAAACGTGAATAAACTAACTTTTTGTAACTTTTCCATTTAATAACAAAAGAGCAGAGAGTGTGCAGATTTAAATTTGCAGATGTAAATTTCATAAATGTATTTTGATATGAAAATGTGTATTGCATTCGCAAATATTTTGATAACAAATTGCAATTTTAAGTATGTGACTAAATTTGCAGATGTAAATTTCAAGTATTTTGATAACAAATTTGAAGGTAAATGAACCTAATATTCCATATACCAAAACCCTGAAGAGGAGAGAACTACAGCTCAAAACTACATAACAGTTATATACTTTTGTTATAATGTTGTAAAAGTTTTCAATTTTCCAAATGCACTGGAGACAGGAATGTATAAGCAAGTAATGCAGCTACATCAATGTATAGGTTACCTCTGAAAATAGAGTATGTCAATAAAATAATATGTGACCAATTAACGAGGAATATGTAAGTTCAATTATCCCCTCCTTTCACATGCAAACCTAGTCTTTTAATAACATCTAGTAACTCACTAAATAATATTTCTACAAGCTCACTTAATTGCTCATCAAGCCAAGAAAGCCGCTGGGTGATTTTCTAACTCTAACCAAAATCAAAGAATCCTTATCATAATGCCCTCTTAATTTCATTAATTTCTCATATAGGTTATTGTAGATGATATTTGTGTTAAAGAATGAAATCCTCCTTAATGAATTTTTAATTGTAAAAGAGAAAGCTATTAACAAAATTTAATTGGGACTTTGAATGTTAAGATAAAACTAAGTGAAAGAGAGCACATATAACTAAGTAGATAAGAACCACAATTATTAAAGAAGTTTATTAGTCTTTACATTCATATGAAGCAAAACAGGATAAATGGGGATCTTTAGTTGGTATCGATTACCATATGTCATTAAACTTCTATTCCACAACTTTTTATTTTCTAAATCCCATTCTATTTCACTCCACTATAGCTACAATATGATTCTCTTTTAATTGATAAGCTAATAGCCTAATAGTCATATGCATTGTATACGCGTTCCATCCAAAATGACTACAAATAGTATCTGTCATAAAGCACGAAAAATTAGAACTAAACTTTTGCAATTGAATGTATAAAATCTTATGAATAGATATTGTTCAGTATAGTAACCACCAAGTTAATGGACACACCTATTTTTTGGGTTAGACATGCGTATGTTAATAGACAATCTATAACTTTTAAAAGTAGCAATAAAACATTCTAATTTGTACTTTTTTATAAATAAAGCCTAAAGGTTACTTCAATAGTGAACGATTTTAATATGACTCACCATATAACTAATACATTTTACATCCCCCTACTCTCAAAATGGAGCTTACTGAATGTCAAACAAGCCCAGTTTAGATAGAAAATAAGAAAATGATGGAATAAATAAGGACTTTATGAATAAATAAGACATATGAAGAAGAATTGATACATAAAATACATTTTCAATTCTTAACTTTATTTAAAATTAGTTATTATCACAATTTAAAAAGAAACACTAAAAAAAATGCAATTTTTATTGATGATTAAGATGCATATCCAAACCTTGCTCTTACAGTACAAATGCAAACATTTACATAAACACATACTCTTTTTAATCATATGCATCATTAATCAATCAAGTCATTTACTTCAATTTAAGATTATAAGAAATTTGTTCCCGCATAAGTTATTCTTTTTGTTGTGTTTTTAATTATATGATGATTATAGTTTATTTAATTGATTATTATCTCATATTTATAAATAATGTCAAGATATTTACTGTAAATTTCCCACCCCAAACTCATCATATTTGTCATTACTTTATCACCATGTATCAAATGAACTACGTTGTAAATAATATATTAAGCTGGCCCTTATCTTGATCAACTTGCTGCACCATTTTTCTAGATTTGTATTATGTAAATGTAGTTCTCAGTTGCATATTTACAAGTTACGACAAACTCATTCCGTTATTTGACGCCGTCAAAAGTTAAAACTAAAACATAAGGAGAAGACCAAATAAGTATTTTGGCCTATGTGTTGGTTTCTGATAATTTAAAAATACATATTTAATTCTTAATGTTCATTGCGATTAATTTTAATATAAAAAGTATAAAATAAAAATTTTCTTATTTAATAAGAAAAATCATAGATGACCACTAATAATTGATTATGTAATTAGATCCTTATGTTTAATAATAATTTTCATATTTTTTAACTAATATACCTCATAAAACTAATTACATGGAAAGATAGATTCATAAAATTGAAAAAGAGAAGCATATTCATTTAAGTTTTTTGTCAAATTCTTTGTTATTATGAGAACATACATAGGCAGGTAATACTTTTTGTCCAAATTTCATATTTGTTTTAAAGGCATTTCAATTATAGAAAGTTTTATGTAGCCTGCTACGTCAACTTTTCCATTCTTTTTAATGATATTATAGTTTTGCACCTAATTGGAAGGTTTAGTAGAAATGAGAATGCTGACATTTCCATTTCATCAACCACATTTAGTTTTTGGCGATTTGACACCTGAAGTTTTAGGAATGCAAGAAAAATTTTCAACCAGTAATCATGTAGGATCATTGTATTCATGGTAGCTTTTGGGAATGAAATTAAACACGACAAGGACAAGTCAAAATCTAAACCTTTTGAGTTTTTCCTTAAAATGGAAGAAAAAGTAGAACTCTTCTTTCCCACAGCCTACCTCACCCTTAGGATGAGGAATGCCATTTTGTTTTCCCAATTCATAATATATATATATATCAAATAGAAGATAGTGCGACCCCATTATATGTAATTCCCCATAACTTCATATTCCTCCCACCCAGCATATGCTGCCGAAGCTAACATTCAGGTAAACTTATGCACAACACCAACATATATAAAGTTGAATCAAGACACATAAGAAACAATGGTTGCTTCCAACAAATATGTGAATATGTATAGCATATACATATTTATATTTAATAATATAACTAGACCATCGATGTTCTTTTATCTTTTGTTTATTCTTGCTTGTCGATGAATGATAAATTTCGTTAGAAAAAGAAACTTACCAGATATACACATAGTTGCTATTATGCATGTTATAAAAAAACTCAAAATAATGCAGTAGCTTTACATATGAATTTAAGATCATAAATTCTTTACATTTATATCAAATTGGACTTTTAGGATAATCCTATTTGATTAATAGTTTTTCAATAGAAAAATTGTTACTCCTCTTCTTCCATATCAAAAAAAATAAGCATCATAGAAGCTATACAGGCAATGTAGTTTCTCCCCTGGCTACAAAAATTACATTGCCAGGTCCAATCAACAAACTCTTATCAGTTACCAGGATATATTGAAAACAGAGGGAGCAAAAAGAATGAATACAAAGTAAGAAAATATGATGTTATGGAGAAATTTTTATTTTTCTACAATAGATTAGTCTTATATAGACATGCATAAATAACTAAATAGGAGTAAACCATGATATGATCTGTGTCACAACTACACAAATGTGATATCACCTAAAAGTACAGGAACATAATATAATTAATTCCATTTACAAATAAATAAAAAACATAACAAATAAATAGTTTAAAGAAATTAAATCAATAATAGACTCGTCATATCAAGTATATATAGACATTGAATTAACAAAATCATAATCAATCTAAAAATTACAAAAACTATCTATAAACCCACTCTGAAATTTCGTCGAACACTTCAAAGTCGTGACCATATTATCCCAAATCACCTAAACATATAATCCCTTCTTCCTTAACATACTGTTACACAATGCAAAGCTAAATGCATTGTGTTACAAATAATCAAAACAAATGAATAAACACTCCAAAACCCAGATCAAATCGTCCACTTCAACTGAGTAAAAAACCAACATTTAACTAGACATTCATCACAAGCAAAATAGTTGAATGACTTACCTCCACCAACAAGCAGGTGCACTCCGACTGTAGATGACAAAGGGACGTCAACCGGTGAAGCAACGACAAAGTGGTTCCACAGATTCCAAGCTGCGTACACGCGGGACTAAGATAAAAACTTGTGTTTTTCATTTACATAGAAGATGAGACAACGTCATTTTAGGGGGCTGGGACACAACATCTTCTCATCTAGTGGGAGGGCAGGGGTTTAAGTTTCAAGAATACCAAAACAACGTCGTGTTGGGATGACGACATGACGTCGTTCTTGTGGGTGCAGTTTCACTTTTATGCAAAAAAAACGATGCCGCTTTGGGCTAGCAACACGACGTCGTTCTGGTGGGGCGAGGGGAATGGGGGAGCTAGCCTTTCGCAATGTTTGATTCACTAGAACTTCACGCTAACTATTTTGGGACGCTTTGTTAAAAAAACGACGTGAAACACTTAGTTAATTTGTGACGTTTTCATACAATGTCGCGGAATGTTGGCTCTTTTCATGACGTTTGGAAAAATGTCACCAAAGCCTCCAACAATTTGCGACTTTTTTTCAGAAAATGTCACAAAAGATATGTTTTTGTTGTAGTGATATTTCTCGTAACATGAACTTCTTTAATCAGATATTCACATAGTTCTTCGGTATGTTTGATAGTTTGATTTACTTCTAACCTCCCTCTTATTTGCAGATGAGTCAAGAGTTCCATCTACTAGATGATTTTGTCACAACAATCACAAACATACTCTCAATCCTGTCACACTGTAGTAATTAAGTAATTTAGAGATATATATTGTTCTTGAGTTTGATACCAGCAATAAACTTTTAAATAGAATTGTAAGTTTCTTATATCTTTTGGTATTTAATAGTTTTTCCAGGGACTAAAATAAATCAGTGCATGATCAGCATCTTGCATTTTTCTTATCTCCAATTTTCTAGTCCTTCTGTAATGGTAATTGGCACTTTGTCCTGACTTGATTTCATTTTGCAGGTTCATCATGAAAGATTGCCAGAAAATGAAGCAAGGTGGTACTTTCAATAGCTTGTTGATACAGTTTCATGTTGTCATAGTAAGGGCATGTACCACAGAGATCTGAAGGTTAACAGTTATGCTTAACTCTCAACTTACTTCTTTGATCACATGATTTGTTGGTGCAGCTGTTAATGTGGGATCATGTGATGTTATCATTTATGTTCTAATGGCTGGATATCTTCAATTTGAAGAGACAAACCTTCCAACCTTGTTCGAAATGGTTGTTCTCTAAATAGTGTATATGTTATGTATTTGCATTGTGAACTTATCACAAGAAAACATACTTGTTCCATATTTGTGGCTTTTACAAATGGTTTCTATTAGTTAATATCTCTCATTATGTAGGCTGCTTTATAAGTATTAGCAAGAGCACTTGTTCGACTTTCCTATGTAGTGATGTTCATTCCCTCATCTACACTACACATTAAGTTTTGGGAGATTTTTATTCAAAACTTGCCAATAACCTCTGTATTATTGTATGATAGAAAAAGGGCCATCAAAGACTTTCCTCTTTACTTCCAATGAGAAACCTTTTTTTGTTTGGTTAAAATTTTGATGCTACAAATTTTTATATTCTCACAAGTAAGTTTGGGAATTTCTAATGTTTCTTTTTGTTGCATTCTAAATAAACTATGCAGAGTATACTTGCCCATTTTGGTTTTCCCCTAGGGAAAATGCATTGATAGATAAGATACTTGACTCCAATCCTAAAATTGTGAGTAATCTCATTCACTTCATCAATGTATTTGTAGGTTTTGATTTCTAATATTTAATTTATTATCACTAAATACAATGTTTTTTAATTGCCTGAGTTAAAAGCTCTAATGACAATTGATTTTAGCCTGAATTTTTTACTATGAAATATAAGGTTTTATAATTTTCTTTCTGCCTTATGGAGGCCATATATTTATGTCTTAAAATTGCTCCTTTTATCCTTTGTTGTCGTTTTCTTAACTAATCAATTAACTATAAGAGTATCAATTGTATGATTGTCATTTTCAAAGTGGATAGAGTATTTGGAAGTTCTAAGCTTGGAGGATCTAAAATTGTTGAATACTTGAAAGGCCTTGCTTATCTTCTAGTGACGATAAAAAAAAAAGAAAATAACAATAAAAACCAATTTTTTATAAAACATTTTCACTAGGTTTGTGACTTTATTCCCTTAAATTCTCTAATTACAATATTGAGAATTTCTTGGAAATTGGTTTTAGGATCTTGTTAGCCATATTGTTTCAACAAACCCTTGTAGGATGAGTTTTTTTATTTCTTTTTGGGTATTGATATTATTTTAACATTCTACAATATGTATAGTTGCCTTATATAACTTTTATTTTTGTTAATGCAATATTTGACTCCTATCCGAAGCTTTTAGAATGAAAAACTTTTTCCTTTCAGTGTAATGAATATTTGGTCTCTTTTTTTGCTCTCTGTCATGTTTGTGCTTTATATCTATAATGTATCTGTTCTATTGCGTTTTCATAATAAAATCGTTAACATAAACTTATCACGAAATGTCGACGTGGCAAATATTTTCCAACTCTAAAAGTGAGTTCTGGTGGGACGTATCCGGTAAAATGCTCCCTATTGAAGAATAAATCAATGCACAAAAATTTTGTTCACTAAAGTCTAATCACGGCTTCCCTTTAATGTCTGATCTTATGTTTTAAGGTTCTTAGTCCCATTCGACTCAACTCTCTCTCCGTACTCTCTATATCATTTTTTATTAAGAAGCTATTAGATGAATGTGTGATTATATGTACTTTTTGTTGTGTAAATATTGCTCGAATCATTTAAAGAACATAGATGAAAATAAAGGCAGTGGTCATTTCTTGATGGTTTGTAAAGGAATAAGCAAATCAATAGTTTTGAAACAGTATTCAATTACAAAACATTTGTCTAGTCATCGCTATGATTTTGGAGTCATTCAATCAAGTATGCATTCGTTTGAATTTAGGTTCCTTATACCATTAGATTTAACTTATTTAGTTTTTGGGATTTAATTTTCCAAAGGATTATGAAAAAATTAAGCTCATTGTTATATACTATTTGATTCTTGGATGAAACGCATAGTATATGGGGTTCATCTAATTCACTATTCTATATTGCATCTGGGAAATCGGCTAATATATCTTCTACTAGTTTAGTTAGAGCCAAGAATTTGTTGAAAGAGACTGTCAATTAACCAACTACTGGGGGAAGATCTTTTTTTGTTTCAAGTGATGAATTTGAACGTGTAAAGAGCCTTCTTAGGGATCCAGATATAGGAAATTTTGTTAGCTTATCTACTAAGTCTCATGCCATAGTATCTTGGAATATTTTGTGAATTGTCTAGAAAAATAATTATATATTTTTTTCTCTTTGATGAAATAGGCATGGAATTCATTATTTTATGTTTAGTCCGGATAAACGCTTGATCGTATTATTTAATGCAACCATTTTACTTAGTATGGTAATTAATTACTACTATTAAGTTTCTAACACAGAACTTTGAGAAGAATGACGATGAAAGCTTCGCCAACCTACTATACAAACTTACTTAGATTATTAAGGAATACTCTTAAAGAAAATGTAAAATTTATTTTGTGATTGTCCAAGTGCTTAAAATACATCAAATTTACATTTCATCATATAAAATAAAAATTAATTATATTTAAACATATCTTAAAATATAATATTATTTGGCAGGTTAGATCGGTACTTACACAAAAAAGCTTAAAACGTAGTTAAAAAGATTTGGCTACGTTTTTAAAAAAGTAGATAAAAAGATTTGGCTAGGTTTAAAAAAACATAGGCAAAAAGATTTGGCTACGTTTTAAAAAACATAACTAAAATTATTTGGTTACATTTCTGGAAATGTACGTAAAGAACATTTGGCAACATTTTAAAAACATAGCTAAAAATATTTGGCTATATTTCTAAAAACATAGCTAAAAATATTTGGCTATGATTGGTAAAAACATTTGGTTATATTTTTATAAGCGTAGGTAAAAAGATTTAGCTACGAGAAAAATGTAGCAAAATCTATTGGCTTCGAATGTTAACTGTAATTTTTAGCTATAGGGATTTGGTGATGATACATTTTTTAAACATTTACCAACATTTTTTTCATAACCAAAAACTAACTTCGTTCTTACTGATTAGTAATTGATTTACAATTTCTAATTTAAACTATCTTTTTCAAATCTCAGTTTACTCTATTCAGAGAATTCTTTAAGTCATTATTAATCAAGAATAGTAGAATATTCTTCCTAATTACTTTAGGGTAAATAATCTTTTATCGACTTACTTAACTATCTCCATATGGTTTATACTATATCAAAGTTTTACCGACTGAGCTATTATAAATAAATTAGATCATAAGTAGCATCAAATTATAATAAATCTCATATGAGATATTTTGATAAGCTCTGTTCTAATAACCAACCATCATAATAATAAAATTTATAAACATAAAAGTAATATTCCATTTGAGATCCTCATAATCGAGCAATTTTAATGAATTTATTCTTTAATAAATACCCACACATTTATTTCAGCATCTCCATACTTTAATTTTATAAGATCAATTACTTTCTTCGTAAGAAAGAAATATAATATATGCTAGTTGTACCATTTCATCAATATAATATCTTAATGAAACTATAATTAGGAATAATTTAGGAATATATATATATATATGCAAATATAATCTCATAATTATGATCTCATCATAATTTCAAATGCACAGTAATTGTTATAGAGATGTTACCTTTAGTGTTAAAGTATTAAATATAATTAACAATATTTATTAAAGATAAACAATACCTTTATTTAATTATGTTACAAAATTTATAACCAAATAATTGGCCGTAGGACATAAACCAACAATCTCACTTGCATTAAGCAATCAATTAAGTATCTTATACCATATCTCTATGCGATGACCATGCTGCAACTACTACAATGTTTTAGTGATAGAAATCTAGAAGATTCTTTATAGTGAGCACTTGGGTAAATCTTACATCCCTTCTCTTATTTATCATTATAATTAAGATATATTGCCTAAATAAATACTTAAATCATTTATGAGACCTTAGCTTCTTTTACATACACAATGACTTTAAGGATCTACATACATTATTATTTTAATAATGTATAGAACTATATCAAGTTTATTAAAAAATTATTAATCCAAATAATCATTTCCACTAATGAAAAATTTATCATGGCCTGATTAGCAATTAATGCTATATTAGAACCTTTCTAATCTCAAAATAATTTTTTTCTAGGACTTTCTTTTAAAGTTAATATTAATTAACTTTTAACTCTAACTATCAAATCACGAATAGAATAATGAATATCATAATGCTTCATAGGTGTCAACTATCTCAAATACTAAACACCTTTAGTACATTATCTACATAGTTGGATTATAATAGGTGAATAACTTCTATATCTATCTTTATATATCTAATTCTCATAACCAAATTGTTACCTTTTTATACACAATAAGAGTTATTCTTGAACTATTATATTTTTAACAATTGATTTAGTTATTCTTCAATTTAACAAGTTTCCTATGATTTATAATCAAAAGGAAGCATTTATCCTCTTATATAACTTCATGATTCTCATTATGTTGATTTAGATAAAATGGCATAAAAGGATAGTCTCAACTATCTAGCATTTTATTCTTACCACTTATGTTAAACATAAGTCTCCCTTGATCTAACATATGTTCAAACTATTTTTATAAATTTGGATCACATACTTTTACTTAACAATCTATTCCTTATCATGCCTTGAACATTATAGTAATGTTAAATCCAAAATTAATGTCCAATATTAAAAAGTACGAATTCTATCATATCCTATATTGGCTAAAAAAAATTTGAAATAAATTTTTTTCTAATCATAAATATTTTCATATTATAGTCAATGCCTTTAATTTTATTCATGTTTGTACTTTTACTATGCTTAATTAAGTGAAAAAAATTTCGTCAAAGAATTATACCTTTTAGTTTTACTTTATACAACTATTTGCATTATGTTATCTCAATGTTGACATCCATCTTACATAGTGTCATTAAAGTCTATAAGACATTAATCAACTGAAAATTTCATTATATTTTGTTAAATATATGATATTGACATATCTCTAAAACCTTGTCACCAATCCTCATTAGGCATGATAGCAAAATCATATAATGGACATGTATTTTCTCTATCTAACTTTGAGAACTCTTCTTTAACCTAACTTATGTTGAAGAAATTTTGTTTACTAACTCTTTAGTATCAACATTACTAAAAAAGGTAATTTCTACCAGAACAAACTAAATGTAAGAAAATAAGTAATTAGATATACATTATCACAACCAAATAAGATTAGGACTTTAATTATTTATGTGATTGCTCCTATTATTTTATTTCAAATAATAGTCCTTAATACTATTAGGAATGATTAATTTAATCTTTCTAGTGGACTAGGATCCCATTTAGATTGAGTTGACATTGAGTCATTCAATAAACCATCTTAACTTAAATTAGGAAGATAGCATCATTATCAATTACATCTCATGTGACTCCCAAATTAATTAGGCGATAGCTCTTGTTAAAATATAATCATATATGTTATTTCTAACCTTACCTCCAAATTCATATAATCATGAGTCACTATTCCAAATAATACAAAATTAGTTATGTAGGACCAATTAATTTAAGAAAAAATATTTTTTTCTTAAAGAGGTTTTGAGTCACTCACAATACCTACAATAAACAAAACTCTAATTTTATACTTAAATAATAGAAGGCAACAATCACATACTAATGTGTACTTAATAATTTATGAGGGATTTAATTTTTGAAAGTATCATCACACATACACTTTTTTTGAAAATTGTAAATATATTAAGCCACTAAGTCTATGAAAATTGTACAAATGTAAAATAGAGATTAACCAGGTTGTAAACCACCTATATCACAAATTATATCATCATTCTATAATAATGAAATTGTTGCTGCTCTATGACAAAGTGGAAAACATGATAAGAGGTAGTTAGTGTTCCACTTTGAGTAAATTATTGAGCTAGGTTTGCAGTTATCTTTTCATATACAACTATGGAACTTACCTTATTTTGGAAAATTAGGATGAGATTTGATCCATAATGTATTGGAATAATTACTTGTATTTTGATTTTTCAAAAACTAATATCACTTTAATTCTATAAAATGATTAACACGTAAATCAATAACAGAGGATGAATCATAATTTATACCTTATTAAAAGTTTGATCTTTTTTTATTATATAGTGAGTTTTCTCGAGATTTGTGATACTTTTTGGTATCACCAAATGTCGGAAGATGCAGTGAGGATTAGGCTATTTCCTTTTACACTTAGGGATAGAGCGAAGGCTTGGTATCATTCACTTAGTCCCGCCAACATTACGACAGGGGAATAGCTAGTCCAAGCCTTCTTAGATAAATACTTCCTATTAAAGAAGACCACCAAAATTATTAAGGAGATCACAAACTTCCAACAAGGTAACGGGGAGTCTGTCTATGAAACGTGGGAGTGTTACAAGGATCTGTAGAGGAGATGCCCACATCACAATCTACCTAAGGAGTTCCTGCTGCAGACATTTTACAACGGAGTGAATCCATATACTTGAGGCACCATTGACTTAGCGTCAGGAGGATCGTTAATGAGAAAGACGATTGATGAATCACAAGAGCTAATAGAGGAGATGAACAATAACTATTTATGGGCTAGTGAATGTAGTAGGCAACCTACTAATTTTAGGGAACAGAAGGGAGTTGTCGCTATGGACCAAATGACAGAAATGCAAGCTAAGATCGATAATTTGACACGACAACTTAGAAGAGTTAAAGAGTTTTTAGTCAACAAGCATAGGCCACGATCATGCACACAGGCCACGATCGTGATCGAAGAGGAAGAACTAAAAGCAGTTAGGCCACGATCATGCACACAGGCCACAATTGTGATAGAGAGCATCAATTCAGGGCACGATCGTGTACTATAGGCCACCATCGTAACCGAAAGGAAAAAACACAGGCCACGAATGTGGTCGTGCATTGCGTCTGGCTGACAGAAAAACTCAAGTTTTGGACAAATGTTTAGACCATTTTGACCTCCACTTTGACCTAGAGCCTTGAAGATATAAATACAATGTGATGTGATAGCTAGAGAGAAGAGGAGAGAGAGCCAAGAGTTTAACAAAAAAAAATTTGTTCTGTTGATTATGAAAAAAAACCTGGGGTGACATCGAGAGATTAAGGAAGGAGACAAAGGAAGAGAGACACGGTGAAGAGCTTGACGTGAAGTATTTCTTGGAACAGGAGGTTTCTCGCTATTGTAGTCCCAAATTTCGTTCCCTATAGTATTTCCGTTATTTCAATTTTATTCATGTATAGAATTGAAATAGGTGTTGAGATTTGTTTGGTTGAATGTTGAGTTGATATCTAAACTCACCTTTGGATTTGATTCTTGATATTAATGAAGTTTATTTGATTGTGTTTTTATTGATTGGATTATGATTTATGTTCTGTTGGTAATTACTTGGCGATAGACTGAGAAGGTGAGGTAAGAGAAAATAATCAATTTGGGCTAACAAAAGTTGGGTGAATTGATAGGTAAAGGATTAAATTAAATTGGAAGAATCGTGTAACGAGAGATTGAGCGTAGGTTCCCGATAGGTTAGTAGACTAACTTTAGATCTAATTTAGTTTTTGGGTCGATTGCGAATCGAGAGATCGAAATTCCCATAAATTAAATTAGGGTTTATTAATTAGGGTTAAGAATTATAACTTGAGAGAGAGTAATTCACCCTAGGACCGTCTAGGCCCGTTGAGTTAATAATTGCATAATTAGTTTAGTTTCTTTAATTTCAAATTAAAATCCCCTTTCTCTCACTTGGTGATTTCTAGGTTGATTTTGGTTTGGTTGTGTGATTGCTTTTCTGTTACTTTTAGCACTTTCAAATCTCATAACTAATTATCAATTGATTTACTTTTCTGCAGTAGTTGTTAGGTTTGTGACTTAGCTGCCATTAGACTTAGGACTAGTTCCCTTCCTCGTGGGATCGACACCTTAGGTACTACGTGAACGACCCGTACGCTTGTGGTAATTACCAAGGTTAAAAATATTAAAACTTAGAGTGTGTAACCTTGAGCGAACACATGTATGCTATTCATTTCCTTGAAGTAGTAAAGCCCCTCGCATATTGTTCACCCATATCAATCACCATACTCGAAGTGCGGTCATAAATAACACAAAATTTATGAGTGAATTAAACAATAAAGTTTTCATTATTTAGCAAGTGGGAAACAAAAATTAAGTTGCAATTCAATTACGACATATACAAAACATTTCGTTGAATCAAATTTTCTCTAAGCTGCACCTTTCCTTTCTTTACTATCGTGGCACTTTTACCATTGGGCATGCCTACAAGACACGACGAGATGTCCCATAAGTTGTTCATTCTGACCTTAACACTAGTCATGTGATGCAAAGCCCTAGTGTCAATTATCCATTGAATTTTAATGTTACCTATCAAGTTTTCGTCGCTGGCTAACTGTTAAGAGTTGAGCACATTCATGATCGCCTTCCACTGCTTGGCACTGATCCCATTAATACCTTCCTTGTTTGCATCATTAACTGATGCCTCTCCACCAATACTGTTACTGCCTTCTTGAGCTGCATTGGCCCTTGCCTGTCTACCTCAACCCCGCGATGAACTAGAGCCACAGTCGCGGCCTCTACAACTGCCACATCTTTGATTACGAGGCTTATCACCCCACCAATCCGGGTACCCAATCAGTTGAAAGCAACCATCGTCGTTGTGTCTGATTTTACCACAATGTTTGCAGATTGATTTTTCCTTCACCTCATACTTCTCATGTCGAGTCTTGGCATTGACTGCAAAGCTCATCAGGGTCCCAGTTCTTCCTTTCCTTTGGTCACAGTGTGCAATCGTTCTTATTAGATCACCATCGCATATACTCAGTTCAGATTGGGCAATTGTTCTATACTCAAGATGTTCAAATGCACAGTGCCAAAGCCCTCATCATCGAGACCCATCAAAAATTGATGAACCTTTTCTTCTTCACGTTTTCTCTCTAATTCTGCAGAAATTCCACACTTGCACACAGCACAACTACACACTAGTGTGGGATCATGATTGCTCAATTCATCCCACAAGGATTTTAATCAACCAAAATAAGTCATCACAGATTTTTCGTGTTGCTTACAATTGTCCAAATCACTCCGCGGCTGTTGTACACGAGATTCATTTCTAATGGAGAAACGTTGTTTAATATCATCCCATAAGTCTTTAACTTCCTCAACTTGTGTCACTGTTGAACGCAACGTGGGTTTAGTGGTGTTGAATACCCACGATACGAGCATGAAGTTGACAGTCTAACACTCTTCCAGATCAGGTGATTTATCTACAAGTTTCTTGATGGATTCGTCAACAAACCTGTACTTCCTTTTGGCACGCAAGGCTATATGCATAGCCATGGCCCATTCTTCGTAGTTGTCTCCTTTCAATTGTACCTAAGTGATCAAAACTCCAGGCACATTGACAGAGGTCATTGCGTACGGGTCATGCACCTTCTTTTTGTCATTCTTCTTTTCTTCTTCTCCGGTAGCCATGGCTGTCAAAAAGAATTCTGTATTTTTTTATAATTTAAACCTGACTCTGATATCATGAAAATTGAGAAGGTTAAATTGCCTTTTCGCCCTCTTCTGTATATCACAAAAAAGAATATATATACACAGGTTTATAACCGTCCTAAAGCAACAAAAAATCCAAATATATCTCTACCTTCCTATTCTTACTCCTAACTTCTATATTACCAAAACTGAAACCAATAAGATAACAATAAATATACACCAAATATTTACTTCAAAATTTGCAGCTAATAATTTGTAAGAAATTTAAGTATAAAGATAAACTCAATTATCATATGCATGACATTTGTAAGAAAATTTGTTTTTACAATCATCAATTTATTTAAATGATTATTATCTCATATTTATAGATAATATTAAGATTATTATGCCAAACCTCAAGTTCATATAGTGTTTCTTTTCATTATCACGTTCAATCATCGTAAACATAATGCACCACTAAAAGCTGATTCTACTATTAACAATCTCATTAGTTAGTACAATGCTACCGCTTACCATGCAATATTTCTAACTAACACTCTCATCTTCTAACTTATATAAAGATGCTCTCATTATCATAAGCATTATTACCGTTTAAAATAGAAAAAGAGTCCTTCATTCCTCTAGGACATCTTGTTTCTTTTTCAGCGGTTTAAGTGTGAAAGAAAATCCTCCTGTCCGTTCTGTATGCCATTGTTGTGTAGTTCAACACGTGAAATAGTGACTGATGCTTCTGATCTGTTATTGGCTTGGTTTTTTCAAATTCGGAGAACATTAGGTGAATACAAAGATGATAGAAGCCGATGTAGGTTAAGATTTAGATCTCTAAATTGGCTGTATGCGGCAAACTTATCATACACACCACTCACTGACAAATATGTGTTGTAACGAATTTAAGTTGGAAGAAATTAAAAAACAGACACTTGACTCGGACCCTTTAGCATTGCAATTGCATTAGCTCAGTCACTTCCCTACTCGTATATCTGATCTTTAAGATAATAAAAGGGCGATTGAGAAGAATTCCGAAGGATCTGTTTTCTCTGTTTCGAATATATCTCAACCATTCAATTTATTGCCTTGAATGGTTGAGATCTTATAAAAATATGAGAACTGAACAGTAGAACAGAAGATCACTTACCGAGGGTAATCCAGTAAAAAGATATTGTTGAATTAGGACAGAGATCCGATCCGATCCGACACGAAACACCCACTTTAAATTTTTCTACCCGTTGTTTCATGTGCTTTCTTCTGTCTCTCTCTCTTAATAATTGTTAACTTGGGACAATCCAACATTCTTGCAAGTTTTTAAGACACCCCAAAAAAAAAAATCCCCCACTTAGAAGCAATGACTCTTGCCACTGGCCGACTGACTTGTCCGTACTAAAACCCAAAGCATCTCTCTTTTTCATCCAACAACACACACAAGCAATGCCCCCTCCCCTCCCCCTAAAGGAAGTTTCCTCCATCGGGTTCAAGCATTAGCTAATTAAGCCCTTCCCCTTTCTTCTTCTTCTTCCTTGTGTCTCTGCTTTCTTATTCATACCATTAATGATGTCCATGGCGGAGTAAGCTTTGTTTATATTTTTATTTTATTTCTCTCTTTCTCTATATGTAGCTCATGTCTCTTTTTGGTTTTTGTTACAAACAAATCTCAGATCTCCCAAGGAGTCTTCATCTTCCTCCACAACCAGCGTTCATGTCACAGCTCTTGACGGTCTGGTGAACGTCAACTCACTTTTCACTATCGCCGTCTTTGTTGGCCTCTCTCTCACCACTCCAAACCAGCACAGCCTTGAGAACCGCTCCGCTTGCGACGCTGGTATAGACGTTGTAAAGAAGCTTCTTGTCTTCGAGGTTGTGTCCTTTAGCTTCTTCCTCTTCTCTTCTCTGGTGGCTCAGGGCCTCAAACTCGCCATCAATTTGCTCAACAGTAAAGACGTGAACGAGGCGTTTCGAGCGCGCATCAATCTCAAGGTGTTGAGGCTGGGGATGCTGGGTTCTGCTATTGGGTCGGTTATGGGTTGCATTTTCTTGGTGTTGTCAATGGTCAATGTAATTGAAATTCGCTTGGGGTTGTTGTCTTGTGGGAGTAAGAGTGCTGTTCATTCCGTTTCAGCTTTGGTCCTCTTGGTTTCCTCTGCCCTCCTTGTTTATATTACCACTGTTATTTATGCTTTTATGCACTGATCATGCGAGTTCGAAAGAGAATTTCTTACAAATTACAAGTGGACTATAACATTTCTAATCTTTGGTGGCTACATTGTGTTGAGATTTTTGGTTCTTTAGATTAATTCTACCTACTATTGCCGTCTGGCTAAGATTGCTTAATTTTCCCTCTTGTTTTTACTTGACTAATGACAATTTCCCGACTCAGTACAAATTCACCTTGTTTGGATCAACTTAATTTTTATTGGAGATTATATTTGAGCGTCATGCTCATGATTAGCTACACAACTTGATTAGTCTTAGTTGGGTTATTTCTCACATTTGGTGTAACTTGGAAAAGCATGCTGGTGCTGTTAGTTCATTCCTTATTCCTTATTGGTTGAATTTAAGAACTACCGTCACTTCATCCGGATATTACTAAGATAATATAACTGGCTAGCTCCTTTTAAATCTGGTCAGAGTTTCCACCAAGACATAGGAATTTCTATTGTAGCTTTAATGTATGGCATTTAGTTTTCCTAATGCGTAGAACTTTGCTGCTACTTTAAGTGATTCTTGGGTTCAATTTTTGCCAGTCAATGTCAATGTTAGGCCATTGTTTTCTAACACAGAGTTGTTATTTTAGGATGGGAGTCATGCTACATTGGGGAGCTGCCTTTGAATCGTGAATGAGAATTTGTATTAATATGTTATACCGACCAGATTACATTTTCCTGTCTATTGTTGGTTGTGTTGGTATCTCTACTTCGCTCCTTTGTCTTTGGCTTCTCTCACTTCATATATGTCCATCATGTCATTGTTGGGTGTAAGATAGTTTATACTGGTATTTCAGGTTCTCTTCAGACTGCTGGAAACTCCATTATCTGACAGAGGATAGTTTTTTGGCCTCCTATAGGCTCTTTCTTGCCAATTTGGTGCAATTTTTCATGTGTTAGGACACTAGTTTGTCCTGCCCTGTTGCAGCATGCATTTGGAGCTCCAGGCTATTGCTGTATAAAGACATTGAATGCTTCTGTTGGTTGCACTAGCTTGAGAAAGTTGGTTTGCCTCTATAGTAGTGGATGGTTGCTTTTATCATCTCATTTGCCGCTTTACAAGATTATTTCAGGGTTGATTTTCTGGTTTATGTCATATTGATGTTTTAGTATGTGTCTGCTTGGAAAGATGATTTAAGAAGAGCATCTGCATATGTTTTCTCCTTTGTATGTGACCTAAGAATTAATCTGAGATCTTTAACACACAATCAAAAATTGTGCTGCTGAGTTGTTTCGTCATCATCCACATGGAAGATCCTTTGGTTTCTGCGTCTCAATTAGTGTGTCTCTGTTGATCACCCCGTCTTGATTTTCATTGCTTGACATCTGTGGTCGAGTCATGGGATTGTTCTTGCTTGTTCTGGAATTGCTGTTTTTCCTTGCAGATCTCTGCCTGAGGTTAGATTTGGTTTATTCAATTTTGGTTATTGAATTTGATCTGTATTTTTAAATTCAATACTATGATGAGAATTAGTTAAAGCATAACTAATTTGATAAGTAATTGAAAAAGGATATTCTCCTTAGTGGCAAACTAAACCAAAGAAAAACTATTGTCCTCAGAAAAAGAAAATATGTAAATGTTGGTTATGTAAAGAAGGTAGTCTTACTTTACAATATGATATGGAAAATTTAATAGAACAACTTTGTAGTGAAAATTTACTAGATCCTTACAAGAATACTAATAATCAATGAATTGAAATAACACTAAAAAACCCGTCACACAAGAAATTAATATTGAGAATAATATTTCTTATACACAACAAGATGTCCAAGAATTTATTAATGAATGCTCCGAATTATTACAAAAACAATTAATAGCACCTAGTACTAGAAAACAATCACTACTGTTTTCTATGTAAATTCTATGTAAATAATCATTATTAAAACATTAAGAAAATGAAAAGTCGATATATTACCTGTCGAATTTAATATTCAAACAGCTTCTAAATATTTATGTGGATTTATTAAATATAATATAAAAACAAATTACAATCAAAGACGTCTAATTCGATGGCAATTAGAATTAAATCAATATAATTTTCAAATATATCAAGATATTTGATCTTTTGTAATTCAGTTTAATTAAAGGACTTTGGAGTAATTTTTAGACATTGTTGATAAACTCCTTCAATACAATGGAGGTTAAATCGATTTATGAGATCTCAAGTGATTTCATATTTTGGTGGTTTGTCAATGGGTGGATACATACTATTGTTGATTCCAATTTAAACATAAGCTGATCGAGATAGGTGTATGTCTGAGTCTTTGAAATTATTTGCTTTTCTAAAGATCGGATAGTTGTCGAAATCTTTAATAAAGACCTCTCTTTCTTTTGCAAATCTTTCTTTGTATAGCATCTAAAACTCTATTATCAAATTGCAAAAAATTAAATAACCTACGAATAAGAGTTGCGGATGGAAGTATAAAATTTATTTGGCACGTAAGTTATTATAATAATATCATTATTGAATGGTTGGGTGTTTTGTGTTATGATCATGGTTGGGTAATTTTACAAGGGCAAAGATGATGGTTATAGAATATAATTTCTTATATGTTTTCTCTTCATTATGTGAAAACGATCAGGTGATACTTTGAAATGCTTTGTTGATTGTTTCTGCTTGACAGGTCATTTTTAGTCTGTTGATGTTGTCATGTGAAAACGATCAGGTGATACTTTGAAATACCTTGTTGATTGTTTCAGCTTGACAAATCATTTTAAGGTCTGTTGACGTTGGAATGGGAAGAAAGTGGCTAGGAGACTCTTTAGTTTGACCTCTTAAAGTTTTGTTGCCTTCGGGTGCTTGAAAATTAAAAGTACTGAGCTTCAGTTACTTGTTTTGTATTGAGCTGTCTTGGCTTTCTCATTTGAAGGACTTCATTTTTCGTTTACGTTAAAGCTTTTAGAGTTGATTGTTTAAAGAATGCTGGTTCTTTGAAATCTTTCTCATTCACCAACATATGAGATTAGTTCAGAAGTGGATTTATGGACGTTGTAGTCATTTATATGTAATGTATTAGTTAACGACATTGTTATTGATATGTGTTAGGAAAGATCTATTAGACGTTAGGAAATATCTATATTAAGAAAACTATAGTCTCCTCTTTATTGTGGGGTTTTCTCTTTATTCCTAAGATCTTTTCCTTTTGTAATTAGTTCTATATAAGTGCTACAAGGGTCTTTAAGTTATTATCAAACCTTCGGTTAACTATTCTCCGATTTTCACATGGTATCAGAGCAGAGTTAATTTTTAAACCTCAAAATCTTCTTTAGCGTAAAACCCTAATCGCTTCTATCATGTCCAAAAATACTTATATCAGACTTACTAAAATTAAAACCAAAACCAAATACACAAAAGCAACTAGGAGGTGTAGGTGACCACCATAGTGCTGACAGTGTCGTCGTTGGTGCGTGGGCGTCACGCACCACCGTTTAGTGACCATCAACAACGGTAGTTTGATGGGTCAACTCACCTCTTCGACCTGAATGAAGTTCTAGTCTTAGTTTATGTCATAACTAACCAGAGCATGGGTATTTTGATAGTAGTAAAGTCATTTATACGTTTCGGAACATCGTCAACAATATTACAAGTGTTCGTTTAGCGAGGAAATCTGTCTAATATGCTTAGGAGATGTCAGATTGTAGTAGTAAATCATTGACAAGTGTTTCAACAATGAGTTCCTCAACGTTGGGAATCACCAAACAATGTTTGAATAGCAATAACTATTCTTTATGGTCTAAGAATGTAAAATTGTTTTTTAGAGGTTAGAGAAAGTTGTCTTATTTTACATCTGATCCCTAACTGATCATACAATGCTAGAAGATTGGCAAGCTAATGATACAAAATTACTACATATTCTTTTCGATTGAGTGGAACTTGAAATCCCTG
>JAOTAY010000009.1:7605659-7617282 GCA_025629805.1 Erythroxylum baracoense | reverse complement strand
AGCAAGAATTTCAAGAATTGCCATATTTGGGCAACAAGTTTACAAGTCATGAATTATGTGTTATGTGGGTTTGTGGTAGTCCCTCAAGAACTGTCACGTGCACGTTGACCCAAGAATAGGCTTCTCCCGCCTGCTCGCTAGTGGCATGGAGCTCCTCCAAGGACTCCCTTAAGTTTACGGCTACACAGAACCATTATATGGAAATGTGTAGTACGTCATGAATTCAAACTTATCCAAACCATTCTGATGTGCTTATGTGCTCATGTATGTTAACAGTTGATGCATTCACATTTTGTAACTTGTGGATTTTGGCATGAAAATTTAAGAAACATGTGCTTTATAAATTTGATGAAAATTTTCGATGACAGGAAAAATGATTTCAAAAGTTTTGCTTATCCTCTTATTATAAACTGTTACCCACGAGCTTTAAAGCTCACCCCCTTCCATCCCATCTTTAGGTGAAAAAAATGAGATCGAGTGATAAAGAGGGTCAAGGCATCGCGTCAAGTTAGATATTTTATATTTTAAGCTAAATTTTGTAACAATGAGGATGTTTGTTACATTTCAAGTATTGTTAGTTTCAGTATTTTATGTATTTTGGAATTTTGTAAAATTTGGTATTACGGCTTGGAATGCCCATTGAAGTTATAAAACCTTGCATTTATGATGTTAATGAAATAGAGATTATGTATAGATGATGAGAGTTGAAATTAGATGTATAAAAAAAGGAAAGATAAGGTTGATGTGATTGATGAAAGTTAGTTGTCTTTAATGTATTAAAGAGTATGATGTTAACGTATTATGAGATTTGCGATTAAATGTTGGGTTAGGATATCTGTATTCCGAATATGAGTTAGACTCTGAAAACGGGGTCTAACATTAGTTGGTATCAGAGCAAGTAAGAGTTAGACTCCGAAAACGAGGTCTAATATATATATGGTATCAGAGCAAATAGGAGTTAGACTCCGAAAATGGGATCTAACGATTAGTTTTTAATTATAAATTGGGAATCCACCCATAAAAATTAATGTCATGTATACCTTTTGTTTACACGATGATATCACATATAGCTTGTTGAATATGCAAGTTAAATATAAAAATTAAGCCTAAGCTAAACTTAACAAAAATAGACGTTAAAAATTACACAAGATCAATGGTTAAGTATATGAGCTAATTTAAAAATTTTAAAACTTAAGGAGTAAAATAAAAAATATAAATTACAAAGAAGCCCAATGCTATCAACCATATATGACACCAAATAATAAATTAAAATTTCAAATATTATAATATCATCTCTCGTTAAAATATTTAAATTAGTTATAAAATACTTTAATTAGTTTCTAATATATCTCATGAACCCTCCCACTTTGGTTAATTTATAAAGTTGATATGTATTATTACAATTCTTGATTTTTTAAAGTGAAATTCCACGTGTTATAAATTCTAAACATACACTTCTTTTTTAATAGTCGTTAAAGCCACAACAAATCAATTATGTCAATGGATCAAATCTCCTACTTCGATTATAGTATTCCTATCATATTCTATTAAATCTTATCCATATATTTACGTAAATCTCATATAAACATATAAATAAGACTTAATAGAATATAATTAAAACAGAATAATCAGAACAGAAAATTTGACGTGACCGACGTCTACATAAAACCCCAAAACCTTTTCCAAATTAGTTAACGCAATCTTTTTACACCTACAGCTTTAGCATACAACGCCGAGATGTAGCATATTAAAACATAATCACACTATTGTAACCTAGTACCCGGTGACCATGTAGTCATGTGGCAGAAGTTTCTCACTTTTTAGTTAGGCCTAATATGAGAAGCATCTCACAACCTTTAACATATTCTGATTACGGAGTTGTAATTTGGAAGCTCTCCACTAAACTATGGAATTTTGCATTCTAATTGACTTTGGCTTACGTGCAGGCTCCAGACAAGCTGTAGTCTCCTGCCTCTAGAGGTAGGATTGCCATATTTTCTTCAGGTATTAGGGAAAGATACCCAGAATGCATCAGTTCAGCAACTGAGGGTTCCAATTTCTAGAAATAGAAAAAAAAAAGTAAAACACTTAATGTCAGGAAAATTATCATAAATACATAAAGAAGCATCTATGTCAACAATTGATACCCTACATGTAGACTAACTTCAGGAAATAATCAACGGATATTGTATCTAAGACGATCTTTTCAGAATCAAGGTTACATACCAGAAGTGTGGTCAAAGAATGAGAGAAATGAATTTGGGCCTTGGAAGCTGGAAAAATCACACTATAAGAGGACAAAGGGGGGCACTCATTTTTATCACATGAATATACAGTTCAAACATAAAAAGGTTAAGAAAATAGAAAGATTTACTACTAATGACGAAACCTGTAATTTGAAGTATAGCCCTTAGTTTCTGCAGATGTCACTGCAGTTGAAATCTTTAGTTTCTGCATCTTCCCTCCAAATCAAATGGTATAACCAATTTGCTAGATTAACCCTAGGGAAACTTTGTCAAGGCCGCTGGGGTAGTGGATAAACGTTCAAGTCTGGCTCCAGGGAAGCAGTAATAAGAGTCACTTGCATCTGGAAAGTCAGAATTCACACCCCAGAAACCATAATAATCTACACAAGTGACTCTTCATCCAATGTGCTCCATGAAGTTGACGCGTTGCCTAGGCTATCAATATAATCCAAGTGATTAAGAAGAGGTTATAACAATTTATGTTGCCCCAGTTGTTCGCAACCTAAAGAATGTGATTAAAATTAAAAATAAACACTATCAAAATAAAAGAGAGAATAAGCTTACCAAGATAGGGAAATGGCAAGTATACAATGATCAAGCAAAGAAATAGGAAGAAGCATAAGCAGAATTTGGAAGATAATTGCCATGAAATAAACAAAAATCATAGTAGAAACTATCTTTCTAGAATCAAAGTATTGCCAATTTTCACAAGTCAGATACATTTTTCAAAACGAGTAAGATGACCACCTACAGCATATCTACAGTAACCATTTTCAGCTGTCATACCAAATTTCCACATTCTTAAAGGGTTTAAGATTCAGCCCTTCATCATCCTAATTGACCGTCAACCAAACGTGGATTTTGACAAGAAATGTTAAACAACGTCATTCATCTATGTCGATCACTGGGATTTTCTGTGGGGATATGAGCCATAGTTTACATACACAGAACTCTCCAAATTCTAGGTTAATTTGACAAGACCTTATTTCCAATGCCTTCGTTTAATTAGAATCTACAAAGGAAGGGTGAACTTATTGTCGAAAGATCATTTCTAGGTCACATTTAACATCTTTGTTTTTTTTTTCCTTCAAGTGAATGTTAGTTATTAATCTCACAGTTTTATCAAACCAATATATTTGGAACAAGGCACTCACATATGAAAGGAAGGATGAACTCGGTGCCATTAGATCCATAACCACTGGTAGAAATCTCAATTCAATAGTTAAAACTAGTGCAGTATCACTTTCACCCATAACTATCCTTTGCATTCCTTCATTTCCCTATGACTTTATCCTATAATTGCAACGGTTCAGAAGTGGCTAAAATATTTATGCAATATAGAGAAATGAGGACAGTTACACACAAGAATGAGAGGTATACTAACCCATACTGTCTCAGAAAAACTCGTTACTCCAACAAACGTTTTTTTACCTGCGGCAAACAAATAGTTAATCTTTATGTTTGATTGCCCATGGAACCAACTATATGATGTCTTATCTTGAGTAGTCAGAGAGACACAGATTTCACATACACTTGGGGATACATTCACCTACTTGCTGGTGTGCGAGTAAAGAGTAAATAAAGATGGATCCCACTTTGAGTATACTGCATGACAACGAGAAAGAGCACGCATGTACACAGCCATGCCCCTTGCAAGAATGCTAACATGCGTGCTCTCTCTCGTCGTCAAACAACTTCATGTCAATGCTAGAAAGACATCTGCAAAAGTGAGATTCACAAGAAATAGTAAGAAACCCAGGTCTCTGTGTTTGAACTTCAAAGCATTCTCTTACCTTGCTTTGCTTACCATGAAAGACACTCAAATTGCATGGTAGGAGTTGCAAAATCTCAAGAGCTTTTCCATTTTGATTTCCAAGAACAAGAAGCTTTGCTTTTACTTTGAATCACTTGCGGGAGATAATTTTTGAACGCTGCCTGAAACATCATTTATGACAAATTTATAGAACTCAGGCCACCTAAAGCTCTCTCATAAGTACATAAAACTATAAATTATACCACAAAACGGAATGTGCAACACTTTAAGACAATTAAACTATGATTGTTATTATTTATTTTCCAGAGCAGTAAGTAGGGCACCAACTTCTTCCATGCTTTTAACTGTATTTTACAGATAATCAAGTAACCAAAAAAATAACCTAACGAGCAACAAAAACTAGTTCTAATTAGCAATGAACAAGCCAAACATCAATATATTAGACGACATTGAAAATAACTATAAAATAGGTACACACTTTTCATGTCAAATGATAAAATAGATTGTGTTGGCATCCGCCGAATCATATGAAGAAGCAAGCATCTAATAAAATAGTTGTCCCATCTACTTGAAACCTTTAATATTTAAGCTTGCACTGGAAGCAGTATCTTCGTATCTAGAAAGAATAAGCAAAACACAAAACTAGCTAATTTCACATGAAATTAGATATTGTTTGACCACATCGGAGAAACTAACAGTTGCTATTTCCAAACTCCGAAGCCAGAGAGGGAAGTACCACAATATCAACAGAGTAAACATTAGGACTTGGAAAAGCACAGACGCCATTCTACCTATCTTTCTGCGTGAGATGGCGAGAGAGATCAAACATTAAACAAGTGTGATGGATTGCCAAAAGGAATCTGAATAATTGCGGATACATTGAGATAAAAACAGGTGAAATTGAGAGCCAAACTTCATTTTTAACATAAGAACAAAAGGGCAGATGTCCAAGTTTTAGCAGACATTAGATAATTCCCCAAAAGAACTATACTTTACAGCCATTAAAACCTAAAGTAACAACCCTTGTGATTGGCTAAGCAATTAATCAAAACAAGGGAAAAGAGAAAGAAATATAAACTATGAGCAAAACAAGGATGTCCAGCAAACTCAAAGATAGAATATTTTAACATTCAAACCCAATCTTACAAAACAAACAAAAGCTCACATGTTAAGTTAAACCCTACTGACGGCATCTGGTAACTTGTTTTACCATGAAACCACCTCGCACAGTTCCTTCAACATGCCCAATCTTCAAGTTTTAACAGACAAACGGAAGCACATGTAAAAAAAGAAACTTCATGTTTCCTAATTTCAACAAGAAACCATCTTGAAAATGTTACCAAAACAAAAGAAAACAAAGTCAAAATTAAGGTTAAATTCATGGAATAAAAAATGATTGGAGCCTGAATAGAAAAGAAAAGAAAGAGATCGAAACCCATTACGAGAGAGAAGGAATCACAGTGATCAATGATTGCAAAGGACCAAAGAGTACAAGTAAAGATAGGATAAAATCTGGGAAAGGAAGCAAGCAAAAAGTTGAAACAATTCATACATGGGAAAGGGCAAAGGACGCATTGAGATTAGAGCTCGACGAGTCGATAGGGTAATTTCGTTTGTTTATTTCAGTGTACAAGGGAACACAACAAAGCGAAAGCAGATTAGCGATGGAATTAGCGAGACATTTTTAATACAACGGCCACTTCATCGGATAACAATCAAGAACTCCAATCCATTCCACTTGGTGGGCCCTCGTCCATCCCACGTGGAATACACAGTACTAGCGCTTAAATAACATGAGAGATCTGTGACAGGTGGCCCCCCACGTAGATAGACATAGTCAAACACCTCTTGTCCTTCAGTACCTTCATTGGGACCCACAAAAAAATTTGGCCGTTATAGTCATACATACCTACTTGGGTTAATATTGACGTATATGCGTGCCAGAAGGAAGAGAACTGACACGACGTCGTTGTACAGGGACGAACGTATATCTTCTTCCTCAGGGATACAGTAGCGACTAGCGAGCCATGACTGCGGAGCCAGCCATTAACGATTACGAGCGGACCAGACGCTAAGAAATCGACCAAGATTTACGTAAAAATGCATTCGACATTGAATAATTCTGTTACTACCAAGTCAGTCTTGAATAGGAACAATCAGGGTTTGGCCCAATAATAATTAACATGGTATAGCCGGGGTAAAACGTACTTTAGATGCACTTAGCAGACAGAATCATTGTCCAAGTACTTATTTGAGCTATTTGATGAATATATTACCAATTACTCATAGATAAGAGAGCAGGGAACGCATTCAAAACTATGCAATGAGAAGTGACAGTTAGATGCAATTAGCAGACAGAATCATTTTCCAAGTACTTATTTGGGCTATTTGATGAATTAAAAAAATATATTACCAATTACTCATAGATAAGAGAGCAGGGAAAGCCTTCAAATTAAAACTATGCAATGAGAAGTGACAGTTATGGAAGGATCCAGATAGACAAGATGAGGAACCAAGAAAGAAAGGTGTCTAACCTTTTGTACTCATTCTTCTTCAGTAACTGATAAAGCAAGTAAAATTACAAATCTATACCATACAAGACCCAACTCTTGTTCCATGCTATAAGTTGCAATGTGAAAAACATAAATCTGTATGATATTAACACACAAAGCAGTCCAACATTGAACATTTAAGAAACTGAGGCCGCTTACAATATGGAGGGAATGCACTACATCTATATGGAAAGGACTATTTCTTATATATTTTGTCTACTTTTCTAGTTTAAAGATGCAGATCCACTGTAACTTACTTTCAAAAAACTCTCATTCTTGTACTCAACTACGTCTTAAATAATTACACTACTACTGCACACTATCATCGAATGCAATTGCTAGTAATGCAAAAACAACCATTACAATAAAGGATAACTTTAGTGGACTGCAGCTGCAACTTAAAATCACATGCCAGATAGTTAGCATTAAGGCAATTTGATGATTGACATAACAACCCCAGTTTCATTCACCCGATCTAGGTTAGAAGTTAAACTCACCAAACATGACCATAAAAAAACGATTGTTTTACCCATTATGATATTGTCTTTGGTCAGACACGCACATGAATCACGTTAGGTGCTTGCATGTACATACTGATTTGTAGTTTAAAAGAAATCACTCTTCATTCACTATCCTCCCTCATATATGCCATAAGGCTTTATATGGCAATAAATATATGTCTCACCTAATTTAAAAGATCTCCATGCTAATTATTATCATTTTTTGTTTTGTAAAAGAAATGACAAAATATGAGACCCCTTCTGCAGAAATTCAAAACTTTTGGATAATGATTCTGGTTGTGGAGCACTACGTTGCCAATGCAAAATATGGTCAAGGTAGACAAGCAAATCTTGAAGGATCATATGATTAAGTTTAGTCTACCATTCATATATAATTATGCAAAAGTTCAACCTGCTATTCTATGACAATTTAAGGAAAACGGGGAAAAAAGCCGAGATTTTGAGATTAAATTTCTACTATGATGTTAAAGCCCCAGTTGAAAGCCCAAACCCTTCAACCTGCAACCCTCCCTCAGACTCCTCCCTGGAAACTGTTCTGTTGTTCACCTTGACATACTTCATGCTATTGAAGCACAAAAAGATGCTAATTTTTGACGCTAGTAATTAGTGAGCTAGAAGGTATTTTAAAAAGACATTTAACTAATCTAGTATGAAAGATTAGTGATCATGTAAAACAAAGACATGGAACATACCAGATCATCTTCCCTATCACGAGTTTATGTGTTGCAGCAGCACCAAATGTTTTTGGGTAATGGACCCATTTCTTAAAGTCCATAAACTATTAAGTTTCAGAAGGAATAAAGTCAAAATATAAGTACAATGTCTTATACAGGTTATAGTCACCTGCTTTTAACTAGATGAAAGACCCTTGAGCATAATTTACAAGGGTGCGATCATGTTAAAGAACGCAAACAGTAATTTCTCTTATCACCAACCAACTAAATCAGAATCTGGAAACAACTGTCAAAGGGGAATTCAAACAGATGAAATACATAAACAAATGACTTTGAGAATGTTTAGATTTAGTTGCCACGAAGAAGGATGTGCAATGTGCATGATAGAATTTCGATAGTGAAACACGATGAGGTGCAGAAAATATTTTAATTCATCATCTTTAAATTCCCAACTTTTCATTGTTCTAAGCATTGATTTATTTTTCAAGAGAAAATAAAAAGACAGAAGAGTTAATTAGTTAGAGGCCATGTTAACAATCAAAGCTTGCGGAAATCTGCATGTCGACAGGATATACACAACATCACTCTTTACATTGCAAAAACTTTGAAACTGAACTCTCCATCATCTTCATTCAAAATTAACAAGAGGCAAGTATATTAATCGCAGAAACTCGGACAAACGACAAAATAGACAAACGACAAACTAGACAAAATAGACACTATGTTCTATACTCCTGCCACTGAAATTAACAATTTGACCTAAATGAAGAACTTCCCTAAAAATTCTTGAAAATGAATTGACTCTACTAGTCATCTAACTGACAAGGAACTTAGAATGCATAATTCTCAGAAAGTGTGTCAAAGATTAGCATAAATAACATCATTGCATGCAATCAAATTATCAAATGTAAGAGGGCCAAGTTGAATTATATAATTGATCATAGGAATGTAATGGGACACATACTGTCAGGTCTATATGAGCACCTATTTATCATATTAAAGCAGAACTACCGGGAAAGATCCTAAATTTCCAGGTCGGGCAGATGAGAACGTCAAGAATAACACTCAATTATCACTCTTAAGATCTGTAAAACGACGGTAAAACGACCTTCACGTCCTTATGTAACCAAAAGCAAAGACTTTTGACTACACAAGCTAAAATGCTCCAACAAGAAGTGGGAGGGTAGGTTATGCAGCCCTAAAATGAGGTTTTACTTTTTTTATTCCTATCTACAGATGTACCAAAGAGATCTATATGCTAAAATGGTTTCTTCTTGTAGGTTCCAAGAAATACATGAAACCCTATACCTAGTTTAACAAGGTTAGCAACAAAAGTTCCGAGAAGTTGAGAACACTGACAAACTTAACATGCTGAAAACTAGGAGTGGAAACATTCTAAACGCAGAAACTTGCGAATCAAATCATAGATAAAAATCCATAAAACAAATCAGAAAATGTAACAAACCCTCCTTACAAAACTAGAACCCAGCAAAATAAATAACAAAAAGCAAAAGCAATAAAAGCCATCAAGGAACTGTACCAAAGATGTAAAAATACTAGCATATCTCCGTAAGAAAGAAGCCTGTGAATAGGAAAAGAATATGGCCACACCAAAAAAACTGGAAGGGTTTCCGAATTTAAAAAGCCCGGAAAGGACGCACAAGGAAGAGGAAAGGACGAGACAGACTAAAGGTTTTACCAGAAAAGGAAAGGAGGATAAGGAAATAGGTAAGCAGAAATAATTATCAGAGACAGCAGGTTGGAAGTCCATGGTTTGATAATCTTTTGTCTTCGTGGACCCACCGCTTCAACTTGAAACCTTGATTGGTGAGTAGCTGCCCACGTATACGCGTATTATTTACTGCAGACAAGGACACAGTCCACTAGGGGACTGGGGACCACTTTTGGGTGTGGACTGTGGACATTGGTTTCGTAATGAAAAATGCTTTTCAAAAACAAAATTATTGAAGATCCTATCCTATCCTTTTGCTCCTTTTTCAAAAAATGTCAACATCCCTTTTTTTATTCAGGAACTCTGGCGAAATTTCATCCATTTTAAAAATAATATAATTATGCTAATTTTTCTTTTATCTTCCAGTTGATTAGACATTTGACACTAATTTTAATAATTTATTATATTCACCTTTTATTACTTACATTAAAATATAATAATATTAAATTAAATTTATTAAAAAGTATTATATCTATTAGTTATTTTATTATTTTAACAACACGATAAATTAAATATTTATAAACTGTATTAATACTAAAAATAAAATGTATTATTTTTATTTATATTCAATATTTTTATAAATAAATAATTTTTACTATTAATAAATGAAATCATTAATTTTTTCACATTTACATCATATTACTTATAAAAAATTATTTAATATGTAATATTAATTTATTTCATTCATAATAAACAAGTTATTAAGAATTAATAATATATTAATCAAAATTACATTAGAATAAATAAAAATTTAGTGAAAAGACTTAATTTAATCTAATATTAAATTGATTAAATTTGTATTCATATATAAAATAAAAATTATATTATTAATTATTAAGAAAATATATTATTATATATTAAAAATTTGTATATACTCTTTGATATAAATAATGGGATGTCGATATGATAAATAAAAATTATATGATTTTATTTATTAAAATTAAAAATAGTCAAGCTAATCACAATTATTTATAAAAATATGTATTATAAATAAAAGTAAGAAATTGGTCATTTTATTTATTATTATTATCACATAATAAATAAATATTTAATGAAAGATTTAATTTTCTATCATGTTAAACTAACAATTAATAATTATAAAAAATAAAAATTTTAAATGTATTTTTATATTATTACTTATTATAATTTAATATAAATAATTATATGTATATATAATATTACTCTTTAGTTCGTTATTTTGCCACACATGCTTACGTCTTGACTTTCTTTATGTAAAAATACTACTTTCACTTTATAATTCCTTAATATAATTTTATCTTAAAAAATCCTAAAGCATTATGGCCCAATCAACGTCCTAACACCAATAGTTTGGTGTCACTATAGAATCTTAAAAGTTAATATTCAGCTTATTAAGTTTTGGAAATCTAGAATTTCATGCACCGATAAACCAACCACTTTGTTCCGTAATCTACTTAATAGAACTAATTTGGGTTTTGGAAACTCGCATCAATTGGCAACTAAGACAAAAGGAATTTTGGAACAAGTCAAATTAGATTTTGATTAAATGGCCTAAAAGTTTTGGACCTCTTTTCCAAAATTGTTCCTGTCTCCTTGCACCGGTAATGGTTTCGTGGAGATGGTGCAAACAACAACTTCAATAGAGTTGTTGTACTGGTTTAGACTTTGGATCGTTGACAGATTCTTGGGCAGTTGCCAAAGTTTCTTCAACAAACCACGATGACTGGAGGAAATGTTCTTTAAGTCACTGGCGATGTGATGGGAAGTAGCTAACGGTGGCATCATTAATTGATAACTAGGCGACGATTAGGGTTTATAAAGATAAAATGACACCTTGTTTGGCTACAAGGTTAAAGTAACCTAAGGCTATGTTTGGTTGAGGGGTTGAAGACGGAAGGGGATAGAACGTAACACGCTTCCATCGTTTGGTTGAAGGTTTCGTAATGGAATGGAATAGAATGAGATAGAAGCCGAGGGATTCATGTTACGTTCCATTCCATCCTAAACAGTGAAAATAAGAAACCTCCAATTTGAAGGGTTTAGGATGGAACGTAACTTAATAAATGTCAACTACCTAATATACTCTCAATAATTTTTCGTAATACCAACTATGACCAAGTCATAATATTATATTAAATAGAATTA
>JAOTAY010000009.1:7589751-7599759 GCA_025629805.1 Erythroxylum baracoense | reverse complement strand
TAAATAAATTATTTTTATATATAAATTACATAGAATAAAATAAAATAAATTTTAATAAAATAAAATTTATTAAATAACTATTGGGTCAATAAATATAATCCAAAATCAAAATAAGGATTGTTTGGTTCTTGATTATAATACTGAATATTCTAGAATTAGAAGGAGTGTTTGTCTCTTGAAATAATGCATCTCAAAGTAGGATTTGGGCTTCTAATAATTAGTAAAAATCTTCAAATATAAGAAAATTATTTTCTTTGTTTAATTAGAAAATATAATTTTCTTAATTAAAGTTGCTTATTTCAGTTCGATTAAAATAAATTAAGTTTATTATTTTTCTATAGATATATTATTCTATATTATTTACAAACTATTTCACTATTTTAATTTGAATAATAATTTTTCTTCATTTATTGAAAACATTTTTCTTCACTAACTCTGAATATATTTACGTTTATTGATTAAGAAAATTGAGTTTTAATATTTAGGAATATTTTTATTATTTATTAATGAATAATTTTATAATTAATTAAAAAATTAATTTCTAAATAAGCAACACAAAGGAATTTCTTAATTAAATTTAAAATATTTTTCTTAATTTTTAAATTATTTTTCTTTGATAATATAAACAAGTTTTATAATTGAAGAAAATTTATTTCCAATTAGATTAGAAAATAATTTTAATTAGATTAAAATGCATCAACTATTGAATGTTTGAAAAAAGTGTTTTCTAAATTATAATAAGCAAAGAATACGAATTTATTAAAAATTATTTTTTATTGCATCTGTTAAAGCAATCGTAAGAGTTAGAATTCATTTCTAATTGAATTTAGACATTATTTTTTAACTTTATTAAAATTATATTTAGAATGAGAATTTAATTTACAAAAGAATCAATGGTTTAATTTAATTAATTTTCCAAAGAGGGGAATATTATATTAGTAACTAAAATCAAATAAGGCTTAATATTTTTTTCGCATATAATTCAATTATATTAACATAATAAATTATATGACAAGTTTTAGAAGCTATGAATGAGAATGTTGAAACATTTCAATAAGATTTATATGGTATATATATATATATAGTAGTCTCCTTTCATGAATTTTCATAACATCTCATACATTAAATGTATAGGATTTAATACTTCTTTACCATAATCTTCTTTTCCATTAAAGGTTGATTTCTTCATCCTTTAACCTCACAAGTTTTAGAAGCTATGAATGAGAATGTTAAAACATTTAAATAAGATCTATATGGTAATTTTACATTAAATTTCTTGGAGATATAGGGAATGGAATTCTTTAAAGAATATCTTAATAACTAAATTTCATAATTTTTTGGATTTGTGTAAAAAGAAATGTATAATATGAGATATTGTATGATGTAATGTTTGTTTCTTTTATAGCTACAACAATTTATTTTCGATAGTTCTACATAAGTAAGTTAATAAGATTCCATGTAGGATATAAAATGGTAAAACTCTTAAAGAGTCAAAGTTATTGATTTAGAGATGCAGTACTTAGTTGAATTATATATTATCTAATAATTTTAGAACTAAATTAGATAATAAAAGATTATGAAATATCTAAAAGATTAGAAACCATCTTACAAATTCCTTTAAAAAATGTTTGCTTCAATAAATATTTATAGAATAATAGTTCTCATAATAAGTAGTGTGAGCAAGATAAAGTTTTAAAAATTTCAAAATAATATAACAAAACTTCCAAATGAAAATGTCTTTGTTTGATATAATTAATGTATAATCAAAGGGTTAAGAGACGTTTAAAAATTCTCTTTTATGATAAATTCAAAGAGTTTGATATGAAGATAAATATAGATATATCATGCCTACAAGAAGGATAATAGGAGTATTTGACTCTTTAGTGGGAGTGAGTAGATGACATATTATTCATAGGGAATAGGGTTCATGTTTTTAATTATTATAGATATAGTAGTTCAAGAAGAACTTTATGTTAGATATGAAAAGGTAATAACTTAAATTTTAGGATAAAGATTTATAAAAAGTTGCTTACCTATCCTAATTTAAATACATAAATAATATGCTAAAGGTATTTAACATTTGAGATATTTGATACTTATACAGATATCTATTATTTTGGGTATAAGTCGATATTTTAGTTGAAGGTTACATGGATTTTAAATTTAGTTTGACAAGAACAAAAGTAATTCTTAGTTAAGGTTAAATTTTACTATAAATATTTTTTTAAAGTTATAAAGGTTCTAATATAGCATTAGTTGCTAATTAAGCCATAGTAAAATTTTCATTTAGTGAATATGTTAATTTGGATTGAGAAATTCTTTAATGAACTTAATATAGTTCCTACATTGTTCAAATAGTAATATATTATGAAAAACTAGAGCTATTAGTTATGGTAAAGAAACTAAGGTCTCATCAAGGATCCAAGTATGTATTTCGTAATTCCTCTTAATTATGATGATAACTAAGATGAAATCTATGAGGTTTAAACAAGTTCTCTCTGAATTTATCTTGTTATTATCCCAACTGGCGCATGATTATCTTATGGTGATATGGTATAAGAAACTTAAGTGATTGGCTTAGTGCAAATGACCAATTGCAAGTTTATATCCTATAACTAATCAATTGCTTGTATATTTGTGACATAATTAATAAAAAACATTATTTATTTTATACCTAGTTGTTTAATTTAAAAAATTCTATAAGATTAATAAACTTTGTAATTGAAATTATACTGAAAATATAATTATGAGATTCATATTACTTTTTAAGTATTATTTTTAAATTATTTCTAGTCATTGCGTTATTAAGAATGGACGTCAATAAAACACAAAGACTTTCACACATTATTTTTACTCCTTGTAAAAAAAATGGTTGATCTTATAAACTAAAGGATAGAGATAATTAAATAAACATATGGGTATTTATTAAAGGGCAAGTTTAATAAATGTTGCATCCAGTTTCTATTGATTTTACTAGCTTTTATATGTTGATTTTAATTCCATATTGTTATGTTTTGATCCAAATGGAGGATTTGTGCTGTATTTTGTGAATTTTACAAAAACAATCTAAGGTTACGTAAATGTTGTATGAAAAAAAGGATTTTTGCATGAAAATGTAAACACGTAAATTACATGGTCACAACCCATGTAATTAATGCATTTATATGGTCACACCTATGACCATGTAAATGAATGGGTGTGACCATGGTCACACCCACGAGTATGTTGGTCACAGGTGTGAATGTCACAGTTGTGACCACCCGTGACTGCCATACTCACCACCGTGACAACACTTTATTTAATTGTCCAACTTACTATGTGGCATCTACAGGTTGAAAGCACGAAACCATAGACCTAAAAGGAGACTACAAATAGAAAGAATAGGGGCTGGCGGCGGATGGATTCATTTGGGACATAAGAGACTTATTCGGGAACACAAAAAAGATAGAGAGAAAGAAGGAGAGAAGAGAGGAGTGAACAAAAAGGGTCGGGTAAGGAAGAGAGAAACACAACAGAGAGGTGAAAGCTTGGGACAGAGGCAGAGAGTTAAAGCTGAAGCTGAATCCCAATGAACCTGAGCAACCATTTATCTGGATTAGAAGAGAGAAGAGGTAGAAGGCGAGAGCCAATACCAAAGAGCTTGACCTTGGTAGGATATTCACCACTGACTCCTACATCCAAGAGCCTTTATCTTGTTTGCTCATTTTTATCTCAACATTTACTACTGTTGTTCTTCTGTCTATTAACCTTATGACTTTGTTACTTTGTTAGACCATCTTTATTTATACATTTTGTTCATCATTTTTACATTTTCTGTTTACAGTTAATATGTTATTGAAGTGCATGAAGATGATGAACCGTGTTTATGCTATGATGGACTTGTCTATTTTTCTTAAGGATTATTGTAGCTATTTTATTCAAATATGCATGATTGAGGGAATATGTTGTTGTGTTATGTGTTGCTATAGTTTCTAAACTGAATGGATGTAATAGAATGATCAAACTTTGCATCTTTTTGGTATTAAACGAAGCATCAAGAGAAGAAGTTCAATATGGAACGAGAAACTATTGACGCTTAGGTTAAGAACTTGAAATATATTAACTTAAATGGTAATTAGTAGTCGGGTTATAAGAAAGTTAGATTAGTTCATTATTCGAGTTGATTTAGAACCTAACTGTTAATTTTAGTAAGATGTCTACTTAATCATTTTCCCTTAGTCATATATAGCGGATTAAATTAGTGAAATTAATTCTCAAGAGTTTCCCACTTGGATGTTTTTGCTCCCAATTAATTATGTTTACTTTTCAGTTTAATTTTGTGATTTCCTTCAAAGCCTTTACTCAAAAAATCAGGATATAGTGTTTAGGATTGCATCCGTTTTTATTTTTGTTAAAGATTAATTTGAGTGGACCAATTTCACCTCCGTAGGAGACGACAAGGGTAATCAATTACAATTATCTCGTATACTCGCGAGTAGGATAACCTGGGTATTTTTAGAACTTATTTTGGGCACAACAATAAACTGACATAATATGAGAATTCTACATAAAATATATGTGTATGTCTATAAAAATGCTCATTATGATGCTTGTATAAATGATCATTTGACTTAAGATCTCCAAAGTGTTTCATATAGGGATTGCTATATTTTTTTAAATTACTTAGGGTTTGTTCTACTTAAAAGTGACTCATTTGGTAGTTACTAGAGATGAATTGATTATACAAAGGTAGTTGAGTGACCAATATAGGAATTGTATGTTGGAAAATTGGGGCAAAATAAATAAAAATATTTTTGTATGATTTCATAAAGTAAGGATCACTTAAATTTTATAATATGATTTTGATATAAAATACAATAAAGCATGTATCATAATTTGTACCTTATTTTAAAGCTTGTTTCCTTTTCTTGTTGTTTTCCTTAAACCATTTCTAAAACCGGCTCATCTCATCCACCATAGTCGAATAAGTGTTCAACCTTTAATGGTGTCTATAAAACGTGTTGCGAGAACTCTATAATTGATGTAGAGAGGGCTGGGCAAGGAGTGCTAGCTCCCTTGGAGCCTAAGCAATATAATAAGTATTGAACCTTTTAGTAATTTAATTGAAATATAATTCTAATTTTAATTAAACTCTAATTAAAATCTAGTTAAATACCAATTGGGTCCAAATAAGATCTAATATCTCATATTTATATTTATTTATTAAATATCTCATATTTAATCATAAAGTTTTCAAACTTTACAATTAAGTCTAACTTGATTAAAATACATTTTCTCTCTTTAACTCGTTCTTTCTGTGTGACCCATTAGGTTATATAATATGATAAAAAATGATTCAACTTATAACCCAAAATCATATTTATAATTACATAAATTAAACTCCTTTAATTTATCTTTAATTAAATTTGTAAAACTTCGAACCTTTCCTTTCATCGATTTTTAGTGGATAATATTTTTGGATGAATAGTGATTTTTGGGGACTCAACCCAAAAGAAAAGCTGAAAATATTTGGAATAAGTATTAGAGTGTAATGATATTGAAATGGGCCAAAAATAAGTTCGATCGAATGGATTTCAAGAATTCCAAAAGTTTAGGACTAATGCCTTTTTTTGGAAAAATAATGGGTATTAATGATTTAAAGCCCATTCGAATTTTTTTTAAAGCAAAAACTTAATAAATATTGACCTTAACTAGAGTATTTTATGGTGAATTTGATAATAAGACGGTTGTAGAATATTTTTGAAATTTAGTTTGGTTAGTTGGTTAATTAAATTCATTAAAGGGGCAATTTGGTCTTTTTGCATATAATGGTGTGAGTGGATTAGTGAGTCACCCTTAATAACTAATTAGAGACTTTCTTAAGGGTTAAGCACCATGAGTTAAACAAATGATGAGTCATTAGAGGTAACCAATAGAAAAGTGACATGTGTAAAGCATTAAAGAGTATAAAAAGCAAGACTTGAGACATAACTTGCTTCATTTTTGGTGTAACCGTGAGAGTAACATGAGAGACCAAAAAGAAAAGAGAAAAGAAGAGAATAAAGGAGACTGTCGACCAAGGAGAGAGGAAGAAGAGTACAGTTGAGTTTTCCATGGTTTTGAGTTGGATTTGGAGAAATCTTGATCAAGCCTAAGTATAACAGATTGAAGGAAAAAGCGGTAATTTTTCCTAGCCTAAATTTCAAAATTTTGCGGAGTTTTGAGTGGGATGTATTCATTTGAAATCAATGGTGATTTTTGACTTGTCGTAGAGTAGATAATGAGCTTGGAAGCATTTAAGGTTTGAAAACAAGAAAGTAAACTAAGAAAATCAAGATTGAGAAAATCAGCCATAGCTAGGGTTCATAGCATGGTTTTGATGCTAATGAAGTAAAAAAATGAAAAGAATTTATTTGGAATATAATTGCAAAAGTTTAATGTGAAAAATGTTAAGTTAAGCCTTAAAGGCATTTTTGGTATAAAAGTAGGGTTACAATTTATGACCATGTGAATGTGATTAAGGATAGTCATTAATTATATTTATGATGTTGGAATTATTAAATGAAGTGTTATGTTATTATTTGGAAAAACTTAGTATATGGGGTGTATGTGGACAGTAATGAAGTTGAAATGGTTGATGATGTGTTTGGATGATGCTTAGCATAGATCTTAGGTGAAAGGTGTTGAAAAATTGGAAAGAAAATGAAATGACAATATAAGTATATGAGGTGAGGACAATTTGGCCTTAAGAGGAAATGTAGTTGTTTAAGTTTGATTATGGTTATGGTGAATTAATTGGGTGAGATAATGTTTTGAGGAAATTTATAAGCTAGAATGGGTAAAAGATGGTATTCTAGTAATTTTCAAAGTTAGACTTTGAAATCAAGAACAATAGGTTAGCTTACGGAAGTAAGCAAAAATACGATTAGCGTACCAGTTATGCGATTAAATAGTAATGTTGAATTCGGTTAAACCGAATATATATAGTTTTAATGCCTTATTTCCAAATTTGGAAATACATGTATAAGAGAAATGTAATTTATGTAGGTAAATGAAAGGCATAGAACACGTGTGTGCTTGACGATAAGTTTGCAAAACTGTGAGTGTATTTTAATTATTTTATATGAATAAATTCTTTGCAAAAGAATTAATAACATGTGATTTTAAATTGTATGATTATGAGTTTTATGTGAACAATACATTACAAATGAATATTGCTAGTATAAGTATGTTTTAGCAATATATGAATTGAAGTTTGAAAGTTGAATTTCATATGATTTGAAGTTACATTCGAATTATGTTATTGGTTAATAAAAAGGAAATGTTCTTTTAGCCTATGGTACATCGTTAGTTTTTATATATGTTATTATACCGGTGCATAGTAGTTAAACTAGTGCAGCTAAGCAATGTAGAACCAGCTCCGTAACTAGTGGTTAACCAGTTCCAGGTAAGCGTTGTAGAACTAGCTTTATAACTATGAATATATAGTGGTTAACTTAGTACGGGTAAGCAATGTAGAACTAGCTCTGTAATTAGTAATTAACCAATAATGCGTATGTAATGCAAAACCAGCTTCGCGACTTTATGCCTAAGATTACCATATGGCAAAGAAGTTAGTCGTGGGCTATATCGTGCAAGAAAGTTCATGAAAATAAGGATGCTGCCACAATTTACTTAAAGTAACTTGAGAAATTTGATTTCAGAAAGCATATATGTTTTATATTAGTAATGTATCATAAGAAATGAAATGAATTTGTTTTAAAGAGGTTTAAATTATTAAATATGTTTGCATAGAAAAGTTAAAACTCACTGAGCTCGTTTAACTCGTACTCTACTTTCTAGCTTTAAAATAAAACCTCCTAGGTGCACACTCAGGGGCTTCTGTCGCAAGGACTCCACTTCGCTAGTAGTCAACTTCATCACATGTTGCTGTGTATGCATTTTTGCCTTGTAAATATTTTTGGGAAGTATTACATATCTTTGAATATGTTTGGAATGTACATTTGTGTAAACAATGCATGTATATTAATGTTTTTAAATTAAATGCTTGAATATGTTTTAGCCTTTTTAAAATCATTTGATGTAACTGTCTGAGGTTGCTTATGAGTAGACTTGAAACCCAAAATTCGTAGTTGAGAAACTGGTAAGTCCCTATAAAAGTGTCTTGAACTTTTATAAGGACTTTGAAAATTTTGGGGATGTCAAAATGTAGTTGTTTTGCAGCTAAAGTTTTTAATAAAATGATTTTTAAAAAGTAAAAAATTCCATTGTTTATATTTATAAATGTTGAGTTAAAGCTTTTCGATAAAAAGGGCAATAGGCTTAGCTCCACAAGAACTTTTTAGTTAGACCAAACATCGACTGGAGGGCCACCGTGAGATGTCAGGTAGGCCGCCTAGTCATTTTAGGAAAGGGGCCTGTCAGTGTTGGTAACAGAGCCCAGTTTTTGAGAAAATAGGTTGCCTCCTTTTTGTTTAATGTTTTTACACTGTTTTAAAACTGAGGTGATCAATAAAATATTATGATTTATATGCATATGGTTTCATATATCGAAAGTTTTACATATTTGCATTTTGGTCGAATACACAACACAATGCATAGACAAGGTCATGGATGTCCCAATGAAACCATTCCAACTGCTCCTGCACCTGAGATACTTCTAGCATAGGAGGATTTGTGAAAGTTATGAAGAAGCATATATTTTCAAGATTTGGAGTTCCAATAGTCAAAATCAGTGACAATAGGGTGCATTTTCAAAATCATCAATTCAAATCTTTTTTGGCAAAATATGGGTGCCATTTCAAGTTTGGAGCCATTTATCACCCCCAAACTAGTGGGCAAGTCAAGGTGTCGAATAGTGAAATCAAGCAAATCTTAGAAAAGACTATCAATACATCAAGAAAGGATTAGGCATTAAAGCTTGATGACGCTCTTTGGGCATACAGGACGACATACAAGACTCCTTTAGGATGTCCCTATATAGACTGGTCTTTGGGAAATCTTGCCATCTTCCGGTTGAAATTGAACACAAGAAATTATAGGCAATCCGGAAGTTGAACTATGATTTCAAGGAGGCTAGACAAAGGAGACTAATGGAGTTAAACGAGCTAGATGAGTTTCACCTGGATGCTTTTGAGAATGCTAGAATATACAAGGAGAGAGCTAAGGCTTTCCACGACAAGCATATCCTTTGGAGAGAATTTAAACCTGATCAAAAGGTTTTGCTATTTAACTTTCTTTTGAAATTATTTTCAGGAAAATTACGATTAGGATGGTCTGGACCTTTTGTGGTGACCAAGGTATACCCAAGCGGAGCAGTAGAGATTTGAAGGGATGAACAACCACCCTTAATGGCAATGGGTAGCGACTTAAGCATTACTTTGAGGGAGAGATGATTGGATATATTTCCACCATCACATTCAAAAATTGACACCATGGTGGTCTAGTCCAGCTGAGGACATTAAACTTAACGCTTGTTGGGAGGCACCCCAACATTTCTAACTCTTTATGTGTTTTATTAATTTCATTATGTCATTTTCTTCATATCTTTTTATTCTAGTCTATTGTGTGTTGTGTAGGGTTAATGTTTATAAGGCACCTTAATGACGCCTCCTAGTAGCATGAGGAATAGTGGGATCAAGACACATCACTCCAAGAGGTAAAATCCATGTTACATATGGAGGAGGTAAGTCTTTTTGCTTTTTTTAAAAAAGTATTTTTGTGATTTTCATTCATACATCATGCATATAGTCCTATGGTAGCATTGAGTAGTTAAAAGGGGAAAGATAGAAGTGAATTATGTCGAACCCCGTTTCCGAAGTCCAACTCGCATGCAGAAATCTTAATACGTGAGTTTATCTCCTAAAGAGAACACCTTATCCATTGTCGGATTATCTTCTCAAAACTCCCCTTTTTTTCTAGGCTTCACTCAGCTCTTAGAACAGTCAATTACTACGATGGTAGTCAACTTGTCCATTTATCCCTTTTCAACCTGAATACCTCAATGATCAGCGTTGGTGAGTCCACACT
>JAOTAY010000009.1:7563309-7589651 GCA_025629805.1 Erythroxylum baracoense | reverse complement strand
TATGTGTGTGTTTTGTTTCTGTCTCCGTCTCCGTTTTCTTGTCCTCTGGTTTTGGAAGGAACAAAAATTTTATGTCTCTGTCTCCGGAGTCGGGACAGAAATTGGTGGAAACAGCAAGCAAATAGGTCGGGGACAGAATTTTTCTGTCCCTGTCTTCTGTCCCCACCCATGGGGACAGCAACCAAACGTAAGGTAAGTCTTATAAAAGCGCTCTTTGTGTTCCATATTAGAAAGAAGCTATAGAATAAGAAATGCAAGCTTTATATAAGAATCAAACTTGAAATCATATTCCTAGACTTGAAAATACTAAAATAATTAGACCTAAATTTCAAGATAAATTTAAAATAGGATAGCTCCATTAAAATATACAAATGCATCTTATAGCTCAAGTGTACACATTAGTGGAAAGAATAAATTATGAAGAGACATATAGGCCAATCATAAAAGCCACCAACATTTGACTAGTGATAGCAATATCAATAACCTTAAATTGGAAAAAGATATGGCTTGATATGAAGAATGCCTTCCGTTATGGCCACCTAAAAGAAATATTATACATGGAATAAACTCCTAGATTTCAAGATTGAAACTCACCAAAATTTGTGTATAAACTAAACAGATCTCTTTATAGCCGTAAATAAGCACCATGTGCTTAGTTTAATAGGCTATCTAAATTTTTAATTCATCCTAGTTTTATATGCAGCAAAGTTGATCCATATTTATGCATTTTGTTGTACTCATACTTATTTGATATTGTGCTTATAGGTAATAATGTTGAATTCTTTCACAGTTTTATTAACTCGTCTCATAATTAAATACTGAGGGGATCTAACTTACTTTCTTAGCATTAAAGTGTAATATCATTTCAATAATTTCACCCTCTCATAAAGTCACTATACAACAAAGCTTCTTCATCGAACTAAGTTATTAAATAACTCACACTCCAACACTCGTATGGCACTCAATTCGCAACCATCACCTCAAGACTCTTATCCTATTAATGCAACTTAGTAATGCAACTTGGTAGGAGCATTACTTTATCTAACTTGTACTCAACATGATATTGTTCAAGATGTAAACTAAGTATGCCAAAAGCTCTAAAATCCAACATTAAGTGACATGAAAACATAAAATGGATCCTTAGATAGCTTAATGAAATGTTGGATTATGGAATAAAGTTTTTAAATCAAAGCATATTATCTCTTTTTGGTTTTTGTGATGCAGACTTGGTAGGATGCAAAACTGCATGATAAAGCATAATTATATTGGTTATTGTGTGTATCTCAATGCAAACTACATCTCCTTGTCTTTAAAGAAACAACTAGCTATCCCATGTTATAGCTCAAAAGTATAATATCAAGCATTAGCATCTATAATAGAAGGAATAGTTTGGATGACTTTTCTTCTCTGCATCATTAACATAAATTTATATGAAGCACCATAACTCAAGAGTGCACTACATATGACTATTAATCTAGTTTTCCATAGCAACTCTGAGCACATTGAAATTGATTACCATTATTTTAAGGAAATGGGACAATGTCATATTCCATATATAAATTAGTGACTATTTCTCCCCCTTTTGGAAATAATAAGATTCCTATTAATATAATAGGGTGTGCTACCACATCTTTAGGAATTAATCAAACCAAATATCTTTTCCTAATTCTAAGAACTAATTTATGCAATTTGTTTGTATATTTAGCTATTTATGCTCTTTTGTATCTTTGGTATAAGATGGAAAATGAGAATTACATTTGCTCTTAAAATCTTTTCTGAATTTTTTATTAGGTTTCATATAAAGAACAAAAGGTAAGCTGATCAAAATTAAGAAAGGATCAACTTATATTAGTGATGTTTTAGAATAATTCACATTAAATTACATAGATCTTATACACTAATGATATATATAACTTAAGGAATTCATTGTTTTCATTGATGATTATTCTTGTCATAGGTATTTCTTCTTGATTGATAATTTTTTTAAATTATTAAAAAGTTATAAATCTTCAAATTTTAATATTGAGAAATAATTAAGAAAATTACTCCAGAAAGTTAGATCTAACTTTAGAGGGGAGTACTATGACAAATATGGATCTTCTAGATTATAAAAAGTGAACTTGTTATGCATAATTGTTGATTTTACTTTCTTAGATAGTCTTAAACAAATAGTGCCATTGTAAAAATCACATCGTTAAGTATATGTGAGTAAAATAGGAGAAAAAAATTTTAAATTATTTTATAACGAATTCATCCTTAACATAATCTTAAGAAAATTAGTATCAAGTTGTGAAAAATATAAAAATATAATTTAATAATCTTTGAGGTTTGAGTTTCCCTTATGAAATATGATTTTGTAGCCATAATAAAAATAAATAGTGTTATAAATATACTCAATGTTGTTTTCTAAGATACGTAAATCATTATAAGGATACATATTTTCTATAAAGAAGGAGGTTTCAAAATTGAAGAATTACAAGTAGCAAAAATTTAGAGAATAGTGTGCTTAGAGAAATAATTCTACTAAACTTTAGGCGGATAATAATATGCATAAAGTTATAATTTCTCATGTGATATTCATCCATTACTGAACAATTGATCATTTATTCATAATTGATCCAATATAGGAATAAGAGCCCATGCAATGTTTATAAAGTGATTTCTTACTAAAAAAGATATTCTTAAAACATTTAACTAATAAGATCAACTTAGATCACAAGGCCTAACGCTTCTTCTAATTTTTTTAATTTATTTAGGAGAAAGTGACTATAAATGAGATATGTAATTAATTCAATCAAGTTTAAAAATATATTTTTCTAATTTTAATGAAATTTATTGTTGGATGCAATGAGAGATATAATGTAGTTCATAAAAATAATAACATATTAGAGCATGTGGAATTATATAAATGTTGTAATTTATTTGTTTTAATAAATTTATGAGAAAAAAGGATCCTAAAGTAAAAATTGAATTATTTAAGGCAAAATTGGTTACTACTTTTACATTGATTACTACATTATAATTTATTATAATTTAAAGTCAATCTAGAGGGATGTGAATTTTCTTTTTGAGAAATAAGTAATGAATTAAGCCTTGGAAGGAAAGAAAAAATGTACAAAGGAAAATTAATCTAACAAATCAAGTGTCTCCATAGAAGGAGATCACATATAACTAATGGCTAAGTAGATCAATACAAACAAAGATCTCTATCCTTTCTTTTGGAAATATAGATTAAACCTTCATGTATTGCTGAGACAATCCAGGTTTTAAAATTTGTGCTTGAAGATGCTCATGTAAACTTAGATTTTTTGCAACAAGTTCTCATTACTCTTTGCTAAGGCTTTTATCATGAAAACATCGTGTATTCTTCTCATCCTAAATGGTTGTGAAAGCTTAAGCTATTGTGTGAGGTCAATTTAATTAGTTTTATATATTCATTAACACACCCCCTCAAGTGAAAACTCTTTGGACTTGAAATTTGCACAGACTTATTCTACCTTGTGTTGACTAATAGGTAGGTGGTAGGATTTGAACTCACGACCACTTAGTCACAGAGACTCTGATACCATGTTAAGTGACTATTTAACCACAAAAGCTTAAGTTATTGTGTGAGACTAACTTAATTGTTTTTATATTTTCACTAAAAAAAGTGTTAAGCAAAAGCACCATTTTATTGTGATGGTAGGATGATTAATGGTTGAACATCAATCTATTATGTTATTCCATTCTTTTGGAGCATCAACGATGTAGCATTTGTGTAGCACTATTCTGAAAGTATCTATAACAAACTCACATTGAAAAAATAGATGGCTTGTGCTCTCTCCTGCCTTTTTACATAGTGTGCACCAACTAACGAGATTTATAAACTTTTCTGGCCTATAAACTATTGGAAGTTTGTGTTTCATTGCTAGCCATAATGTAGTGGAAGCCTACGTTAAATTGCTTTTATATAGGAGTGGTCAGTTAAATTGCCATTACTATAGTGTGCTTCCATATGATGGTATCTTCCTCATTATTGATGCATGTTCGGATGATCTCTGAGCTTATGAAACTGGGAATAAAAGTCTGTCTGAAGTTGTTCTTATCGGATAGAGTTTTAACAACTGTGATCTCCTGCTGAATTAGGGGTCTAAGGCTTGTGACAGTGCTTAGATTATCCAGAGGTCCTACTGACAACTAGTTATCTTTCCAAAATCTATTCGATCCTTCACTTCCATTCAAATAAATAATTCCATATTTGAATTTGTCTCTCCTTTTCAACATGACTTTCATTATAGGAAAGGCGGAGGATTTAAGATTTAAGTTCCATGTGATCTTATCTTTTATGTATATGTTACGAATCCATTGGCACCATAAAGCCTATTTATCTTTCATTAATCTCTATAATCTCTTAGTGAGCATGACTGTGTTCATTATGAACGTGAGAACGTTAATGTCAAATGACAAAAAGTGAAAATTTGTATGAAGATTGAATTCGAAGTAGTAAAAGCAGTTTAACGTTTCAAAAGCTCTTTGAGTGCCAAGTCTAAATAAATAGTAATAATGAATTATTAGAAATTTTGAATTTTTCGAATGTAGTATTATATTAAAACATTGCTGAAAGTCGCATTACTTCTCAATTTTAACATTTTACCATAGTTTGTACTTTAAACAGATACATATATAGTTAGAAACTAAACTTGTGAAAAGTCTGCTTTCATATGTGTATATATGTGTAGATGGGCAAGTCCAATATAAGATCTACTTGTTTCTTGATCTTTGATCAGTTAATTTGCTCAAGTTAATCGAGTTAGGTATTAGAACAGTGTGTTTTGACTTCAACATGAGACTATCTTGTATTGCATGTTGGAACAAAAATCCCAATCAGGATCTTCTGAAAGTTAATTATTGATATCAACTTCAATAATGCGGTAGTCGAGAGAAACAAGAAAATGGTTCTGATGTATAAAAGGGGATGTTTATTGCAATTCTGAAATTTCATGGTTTGCACGCTCAGTACGATACATTTAGTACACAAGAAACGAAAACCATTATAGTGGATAATTTCTAACGCTTTTAATGGAGCAAAATCAGCAAAGTTTAGATGAAATCGTTCACGCAAAGATCGTCATTAGGGGGTTGCTTTCAAGTTTTAATTATAACCCGTTTCATTGAAGGTTACAGCTCTGTAGCAGACTCAATTAGACCTTAAATTCACCAACAATGAACAATCAAGTGTTGGAACTTTACTTGAGCGTACATGTCGGTATATCAAATTATGTAGTTTTTGTGCTTGTCCCTTTTGGGAGATCCCATTTATATCTCATGGCGTTACGTAAACCAAGCACGTCACAAGGTAAATATATTATATCTAACTCTACTGACTTGAGTCTGCGGTTTCCTAGTAGACTCAACTTTTGCATAGCTACGTAACTTAAAAACAAATCTTATTTAACACTTTGATAACATGTTGTGTTTTCCAATAATACATATAACATATATATACACATATACAACATACAAAAGGTTCCCTCTTCCACAACATCCACTTGCATGTGGGATGATAAAGAGGATGTCAACTACTTCTGTAAGTCCCTTTGTCTGGCTCTCTCTATCTTTTCTTTTGAGAGACGTTTTTTGTGATTGTACATGTAATGCAATTATCCTGCATGTTAACGCTGTTACGTTCTTGTTATTGGATGCCTTTTTCTTTACGTTTGATATATAGTCTTATCCCATTTGCTGAATAGATGGAACTCTACGAGGTGCACTTGATTGTTTGTTCACTTTCTTCTTTCTTCATCGTTTCTTTTGGTAGCCAAAACATGTTCAAGCTTACTTGACGTGAAGTTCTTTGTTTTACTTCTCGATTAATGTCGTCCGAGGATTACTCGAAAGCTTCAATTAGACATCAAGCAGCGCTATAAGAGTTGACATGCATATGTAGAAATTGCAAACATCAATTTTGAACATTAAGGTTTTCTTTAGAGTTGTTACAATCAGAAGAAATAAAAGAAAACTAACAAGTCTGCTGTTGTAGCAAGCTGAAGGACCTCAACATATAATTGATGGCTCCCTGTCTCTTTGCTTTTGAAATGCTCTTATTCTGCATATGGCTTGCACGTTTTCCACATCTCAAGTCTCAATTTGCGAGTTAAATGAAAAAGCTGAAAATCATAATTATCCAAAGTTTCATGCCTGTCCATGCCATTAAAGTTGTAAAAGACACCATATCGTAGAGTTAAGTATTTCCATTTATACTTGTCAAATCTTAATGATTGACAATTTAAGGCAATTAACATTTCCATTCACAGCTTCAGGTGCTCCCAGTCCTTGGATTTATGACAAAATTCAATAGTTGAAAACATGACCAACAACGAAGCTTGGGATAGGCCTTCCAGCTTCGTTTTCAATTCAGTAATTTATTAATCTGATTATGACCCTGCTCATGTGAGATTATAAGACACTGATGTATTTGATAAGTCCTAGAGCAAGTAAAGAAAGAGGAAAATTGCTCCTTTTCCTGTTCTTTGATCTGGGAAAGATGGAAGAAAGGTGAATGATATGAACAATTTCTGATTGTTGCATCTAAATTCGTTCACTGAAATGAAATATTGGTGTTTTCTGGCCTGATTCATGACAAACTGACAATGTAGCAAAAAGATCTCAGATTCAATCTACTTGATTATGTGCTGCTTAGTTTCTATACGAAGAGTTTTTCCGCCAACATCTGAAATTTCTCTGTTTCCTGTTGCCGTCAGAGATACAAGGAGTCCGAAAGAATCCTGTATTCTCTTTGGCGTATCCTTGCTGGTCTAGCTTGGGTTATTGCTGCATTATTTACTGCGAATGCTCTTCTGTTCACTGACTATAAAGCTATACATAGACAAATTCACGTACAATATGACCATATGGCCAATCATAATACCGATGCCAAGGTATGCTGATATCGTCTATAGTTTTTAGTTCGTCCAATCTATTCGGCGAGGTTCCTTTCTATTCTGCACGTTACATTGTAACGGTGAATCGTATTGCGTGCAGAGCATTTTAGAAGCAGTAGAAGTTGTACCAACAGATGATGCTGTGCAGGCCGCAAAATCTGATGTTTGTAAGGTTGGTTGATACAATAAAGTTGCAATAATGTCTTCATTGTTGCTTCCAATTGTTGTTCACAAATTTCTTTTATCTAGAATCAAGACAGACCACATGGAAGCGAGACGCTACCAAAAGGCATCGTTACGGCCACGTCTGACTTGGAAATGCGAGCGTTATGGGGCAACCGAAAAATGGTGCGATGCTTTTAGCTGTCACTGCGAGTGAAAGCCATTAGGATCGCATGAATTTTAAGGTGTTGGTTTGTTTTACGTTTGTTTTCTGGCTAAGTTGGAAAAGAGCACACGAGGCAAGCCAAAATATCTACATACATTTCTGTTAAAGACTACAGATATAAACAAATACATGTCACTCCTAATATGGTTCTTTTCAAGTGTATTTCCATCTCGAGGGCAGCACTTGAGCCTTCCACAAGTATTGTTTCAATCTTATGAAACAATAATCAACTTACTCTAATTTCTATACTGATTTTGTGACGCGTTCTTGGTGTAGAATCCAGAGAACCAAACCAATTTATTGGGTATGGCCGTCGGAATAAAGCAAAAGGAGAGTGTCGACAAAATTGTCAGGAAGGTGGTCAGCTGTGAACAGTCCCTTGCAGTTTTTTTTTTTCCCATCTTTCGTAGGGGGACAGATCTTCTGTCCCCTTTCCATTTGATCTCAACCATCCAATGCAATAAATTGAATGGTTGAGATCAGAAAGGGACAGAGGGTACAGAATAAGGATCTGTACCCCTTTCGTAGCCATATATCCTAAATTCTGCTTTGATTTCTGTGTCACAGTTCCTGTCAAGTGGATTTGTTATAATGCTTTTCCATTATGATGGTAATGTGGATGCGTGGAAAGATTTTGAATGGAGTGATCGTTGCATCCATGTATCGGCAGTCAGTCAAACTAAATGGTAAGTATCTGTAACTTTTTTATGGAGTATTCTTAAGTCCGTTATATGACATCTAATAAATACAATATGATGGATATCCTCCATGATTTAATTAGGTGGTTTGCGAAGCGATTCTTGCACCCAGATATTGTTTCGGAGTATGAATACATCTTCTTGTGGGATGAGGACCTTGGAGTTGAGCATTTCAATGCTAGAAGGTTCTTCCATATTACTCTTTCCTTTTTGTTCAAAATTAACAATTGAATTCACTTCTCTCATGTCGCTTAAAGGCGGTAATTGCCTGCATAATTTGCCTTAGTAATCGGTTGTACGGTTTGAAATGCACAAAGCAACGATAATTCAACCCTGCTCCTGAAAATTATTTTGATGATGATGTAGCAAAGGAGGGCATATCTTCTACTCGAGCCTTTTCATTCTATTAAAATGCTGCTAAAAGGATAACAAATGCCTGCTAAAATATATAGCTGTAGAGAAATATGAAAGTGCACTCAGATTGGCCTATCATAAATCATATTCCCAATAAATCCGCTCTTTGGGGATGTCGTTATTGATGATTAAAAAAGAAATTGCAGATACCTTTCAATTATCAAAGAAGAAGGGCTTCATATATCACAGCCAGCACTTGGTCCCAATAGTACAGAAGTGCATCACGCTCTTACCAGGAGAAAACCCAGAGATCGAGTCCACAGGTTCTCTTCTGATTTATCTGCATTTGCCATTAAACAAGAATGCATATCTATATATATAATGACATTGAATTCTGATTAAGTAGGAGGGTGTATCAAAAATTTGGTGGAACAAAGTGTACGGAAGACAGCACGGGTCCTCCTTGCGCAGGGTTGGTAGAAAATACGCACACTCGCTTTTCATCAAGAAAGTTGATGGGAGCATGATTTGGAAGTTGTTTATTTGTACAGATACGTAGAAATGATGGCTCCCGTTTTCTCAAAAGCATCTTGGCGTTGTGCATGGCATATGATTCAGGTAAGGCCTCCTTCATGTGGAAGGCAAAGCAAAAGTGAAAGTGATCATCGTAATGAATTCCCATTTCAGAATGACTTGGTGCATGGATGGGGTGTAGATTTTCGTCTCGGTTACTGTGCACAGGTAACTGAAACCCAACGTGATTTGTCTTTTTTCTTTTCTTTTTTATTAATATAAATTCATTGATAGGGTAAGCCAACCGAAAACGTCGGGGTTGTCGACTCGGAGTACGTAGTTCATAATAGTGTGCCCAGCCTTGGAGGAGGTTTTACATCAGACAAGGTCAGTACAAGTTCCTATTTCATATTTCATAAACAGTTTATTCTGCTCAAATTCCTCTTTTAGTATCATCTGACACACAAGAGAGGAAAATAGTTACGAGTGATGTTAACGTCTCCACAAAACACATTTTCCCTTTCGTATACTATCGCATTCATTAACTGATGCAACTGTTTGATCTGCAGACACAACCATATCGAAATTCTGCCAGAGCAAAAGTAAGTTTTCCTGATAACTACTAATCCCAAAAAACAAAAAAAATGCCAATTCCTTTTGTTCTTCTTCTTGCTTATATGCCAAAGAAACAAAAGTTACCTTGAAAAGACCTCATGAGCCCAACAACCTTGTTACATTGTCAAGTTGTTGCGACCTAAAGTAAGTACCAGCGCATAAAGGCTACAGGATGTACCTGAAATTGTGATTGGTCCCACAAATCATAACCAGGCCTTAGCGTTCATCTCGGCGCTTCAGCAAATTGCATTTTGCAGGTGAGAAGGTGGTCATCCCTGGAGCTTGGAATTTTCAAAGACAGGTGGAACAATGCAGTTAAAAATGACAAGTGTTGGACCGATCCATATAACTAACTAATAAGGAGGCAGAAGGGAAGTGCTTACTCGGGTGAGACTAGACAACAACAGCTTAGTGTTCTCTTCTGTAATTTAAATAGACTACAGATGCCATTTGAGTTACATTCTTCCTACTGTAATTAGCAATTCAATTGGAAAATAAAAGCTGGGACATAATCTTGCAATTCAAATATCAACCCTCTCTGGTCAACGTTGTCATTGTCCATGCCACAATGGCGTGCGTATGCTATAATCAACGAAAGGTATATCACACCACCCATCTCCCACTCAATGAAAAAGACAAGATATCACAATATCAGTCAATAAAAGGGAATGACCGGGTGAAACTTTTTCCCAGTTCTTTGGGTGAATCTCTTCCATTAAATCATTTGTGATCCATAACCCGAAAAAATATTGAAACAGTTTGATCCTTCCAAACTCTGCAAGCCTAATACACCAATCGTTTGGCTTAATGATGAAGACAAATTACACTCCAAGGGACATCTAGTTGTGTCACAGAATAAGAAGAGACATTGTAAATTGCATAAAACTGCTAACAGAGCCCCTCCTCAAACAAATGGGTATCCATCTCTCACCACTGATTGAAACGATTACTATCAAACACATCATTAGAATGACCTCTTTCTGCTAATTACTGCAGAAATGATTTCTCCAAGTTCTTCACCACAATCCTCCTGCACGTGATGGCCTGCCTTCAAAATGAAATTGTCCAACATATGTTCAGAAAGTGGATATGTGTACAAGTTATGTTCTCATCCTAAACAAAGTCTTTGTACAGTCTGAAGAAACTAGATCAGTATCAAGTAATTCAGCAAGCATAAAGAAAGGATTCCAACAATATCAAGAATAGGGATGTTTATATCAGGAAAACTAAAAATTTCCAGTCAACTTTGTGCAATTGCCCGTGACACATCTTATGGTGAAGCTAACTTTAATAAAGGAAACTGTTTCTTCTAGTAACAGATCCTACAATAGCTCACATGCCTCCAACGTGTTGGAAGTAGCTAACTGACTGAAAAATAAAGCAAATATGTTAACAATCCACCATCTCCTCAGCCCATACCAACCAAGCCCATTAAAACATATATACGTAGAAACAAAATGGGGAAAGAGGGGGTGACCAGCTGCCATGTAGGCAAGTTTGTTAGAAGGTAGCTATGGAGAGAGGATGAGGGGAGGGAAATATAGCTGGATAGGAGAGTAGTACTAACAACGATTATTATCATCATTGTTAGGAAGATTGGCCTGGGTTGTCCAGGAGGGGAAGCATCCTCCAGCTTTTCATTACCTCATTACTATCAATATACTATCAATAATACAATCTCTATTGAGATTCCTAACAAAATAAACATAGAGAAATGGAAGAGAAACCATCCAAAAGGTCTCTCATTTACTTTCTTTTTGTCTGACTGCACTTGAATAGTTTCTGCTCTGCAGGTTTACGTCCTTAGACTCAAAGCTTGAGTCAGTGAACCATTTCAATTTGGTACTATGTCATTATGTATCACAAATCAAATACTTCAAATTATACATATTGAACGTCATTCCTTTTAGCTGAAGAACCCAATGCCAGTTACAAGCTGCAAAGAAGGAACTCCACTCAAAGAAGGGCGTTATTAGTGAGGATAATTAACCACTAATTACTGCAAAATAACTAATAAAATAGACCAAGTACTTTGACTTAATCACTAAGTTGTTGCCCGATTCTTTTGCTTGAACTTCCCACGTGTAAAGCGCTCATGCACTTTAGGAGATGTGACAATATTCTGTCAGTGTTGAAAGTCAATTCATGTCTTCTCCAACCATTCATCATTAGGCTGCCCTAGGACATATCTTATGTCATCTAAAGAGATGCTGGGTGAAAATCATGGACAATCACATTGAATTATTTTCATATGCTAATTAGTCAGGTTTTAAGATTGACTAGAAATCTACTACTGGCTATTGTATCTTTGTTAGAGAAAATTTGTTGTGGATTTGCAAGAAGTAAAATGTTGTATCCAAATACAGTGGAGAATCTGAATATAGAGCTATGGTGTAATCATCATGTGAGATAATATGGATATATCAATTATTTGAATTTGGTTTTAAAGCCTCAATTCCATTAGAGTTGTGGTGAAGTAATCAAGTTGCTATGTTTATTGCTTCTAATCTTGTGTTTCATGAACAAAGTAAACATATTGAGATTGACTATCACTTTGTTTGTGAAAAGTGCAATAAAACTTGATTTCTACAGGATGTGTCAAAGCTGGAAAACAACTCGGAGATATCTTTACAAAAGCTACAAACGGTTTCAAAGTCAATTATATTTGTAACAAATTGGGGATGATTAAAATCAAAGCTCCCACTGAGGGGAGTGTTACATATTCTAGAGATATGTAACTAATAGGATATTTCAAAGCCTAACTATAGGCTTGATTATAGGGACTACATTCCCTAATTAGTCTTGATTTATTTTTCTATATGTAACCCTATTATGTACAAAAAATTAAGAAAGAAATCATATAACTTTCCTCCTTTCATTAGAATGTGCAATCATTACCCTATGTGCAAAGTTGATGGATTTGCATGTTATACAATGCAATGCATAAAAAAACAAATTAGATAGTTCTTTTTACATCAAGTTAGATAGTTACCATTGGAAGATCGATTAGTTTATGTCCTGAATTTTTACAGAAGGTTTCAACTCCATCATAGCTCAACCAACGATCTCTTTGACCCCAGCAAAGAGTAGTTTGGACTTTCCAATTTTGATCCAAGAGAACCATCCTCATATCTTCAACATATTTCTATAACGAAACCAAAACAAAATGGTAGCAGAACACTATACAAACATCTAAAGATGAAAACTAGTATGAAAATTTTCACTTGTTTTCTATAGACAAGGTGAAATTGCTCCTAAATCCACTTATAGAAACACTTGGAATATAGCTTTAAACAAACAATATAATTTTCTATACTGTTAAATTACATAAAGCTTAGGAAGTACACTACTCAATCAGGTGTAGATTATGCATATCGTTTTCATTAGAAACCTGGAACTTGGACCTGCAATATTCATATGTATAAGGATATCTTCCTTTTAAAAGAGATCCATAGATATCTGGATAAAAGGAAAATGATTAAGTCCACTTGTTACTCTCTTTTACTCTCTACCTCTCTATATTTCCTTTCTTTTTAGTTTTTATTTTGTTTGCATACTATCCGATTATAAGAAAATAGAAAGGAAGAAAATAAGCACCTTTAGGTCCTTCTTCATGGCCCTACTAATTGCATTCAATGCAAACCCTGCTGAACCTGATGTGAGATAAGGTCTTCTATACACCATTGCATCATCTTCTTTCATTTTATAAGGACCACAACTTGTCAAGGCTTTGTCACTGGCCCTTAGAGGATCCTATGCGGGTGCAGAAGTGAACCATAAGTTGTGTCAAACGAAAATTGTAAAAGATATGAAAAATAACTAAGCATAATAGTTGTGCAAAAAGATGACAGATAACAACAGTAAGTCAGTAACCCCTCTTGCACATAACTTGAAACAAATCTTTACCTGAGAAAAAATTTCACCTAGCAAGAAGTTGCTGAAAATAGACAAAGCCGATGGAAGGTTCGCATGTGTAGCTGTTAGCTTTGAGTGAATGAGAGACAAAAACAATGTGTGTTAGTCATTACCATCCTAAAAATTGAAAAATAAGAGAGATTCTTTTATATTTTTTGTTGAAGATGTAGGAAGACAAATTCAGCTGACTGTATACACTTCTTATAAAGTAGCAAAGTAAGTCAAAACATAGAAACTATGAGATTTGATAGTTGATAAACCTTTATTCATTATGTGGAAGAGTTAGGATGGCATACCCACTCACCAAGATAGGAGGGAGGTAATCATAAAAAAAGCAAGGTCTCCAAGAGAAAAAGAAAGTGAAAGTTTTTTCTTCTTCCTTTGAATTTCTAGTCAGATTAGGTGTGTGCTATAACTGCACAGAGATGTATAAAGTTTAATATTCTAAAACTACATTAACGTGCTGTCTCTAGCATGAAAACACAAGATATGTATTGACTTGAGAAATAACAGAAATGGTGAAGGTTGAGAAAATCATTACAGGAGGATTCAGGAGTACTAAATCTTTGAGCTTTTCCTGATGATTGTAAGCATATTTAACAACCACTGGCGAAAAGTATCCCTACAAAGGACATCAATTATTACAGAGTCATCAGTTATATTTCAATGAAAATAGTATTTATGAGGTGCATCAAACACTTGGAAAATTATTTTGTAAAACAAACCTGCACAACAATTGAAACCTTATCCACAGTCATTTCATCAATAAGGGATTTCAAGGCTGATACATATTCTGCCAAAAGAAATAAAAAATTCATGTCAGTGTTTTCATGGTTTTTTTTTTTTCCTCTCATGATATCTACAAAGTATAAAGTTATTATTAAAGAGATATTTATTTGCTTGTTTGTGTAGCTATTTAGGCTTAAGCAAATACCATCCAAAGTGTAGTCAAATCCATATCTAGGTTGAGGTTTATCTGAAAATCCAAAACCTGTGACAAAAAGTAAGACAAAACCAATAGAAACAATACTGAAAACCATCAGATTTCAAAAGCAGCTAAACTCATTTCAAAATGTCATTAAGGACAAAATCAGTTTTGACTTTACCTATCCAATCAAAAGCAACGGCACGAAAGTTCTTAGATAGTTTGGTGACAACTTTGCGATAAGAGTATGCCTGTAACATAACTAAAAAGCTTTCTCTAGGTCAGATCTTTATAAATGACTCATAAATAGTATCATTATTCTTCTATTAGGCTAATATCAGGAACAAGGTGTTCAAGGAAAGGAAATGAGCAGGTTGTATTGATATCCATATTGAGAACAACCTGTCGTATTACGCTTTTATAATTAGATAAAATAATCAAGAGTAGAAAGGCCATGAAGTGATTGAAACATCCTAAACAAAGGATCAATCCAAGCACCACATGGATACAAACTTAACCAACAGAAAAATTTTAAGACCTAGATGAAATTTTTATTTACAACTGTTGCAATTACATGTCTGTAATTTCTCTTAGAAAAGATAAACAGTCTATCCTAATTCATAAGTAGTAATACCATAAATTTAAGAGATGATATTCAATGCTAAAGGCAATCAAGTCATAATATTACTTATCTAGCATCATTAGAACTGGTCTATTGAACTATTGCATGGTAAAAAGATTTTTAGCACACTACTAGTCAATTTCTAACACCCATCAAAAAGAAAAAGACGCACCTGTGAAGGAAAACCATGAATCAAGACAACTGTCGGAGAATGAGCATTTCCACTTTCAACACAGAACCATCTGATTGCACAAAATCACACGCATGAATCATAATTCAATGGATAATCCCTGCAAGTAATCCAATTTGAATTTACACTCATTAAAGACGCCCATGAAGTCAAAATGCATATGAGCTAGTAACCCTCCTAATGCAGCTTTAAGTTTTACCTGAAAACATCACCTGAGGCCTGGGAACCAGCACCCATTTTAAGTCCAAATATAGGATCTTTTGCCCTGTCAGCAGATCCTAGAATAGGATGAGCTTTCACCTATAAAAAATACAATGATATTTAACATTATTCCACAACATTCAAACAGTAATCAATTCCAGTTTGTGATATAACAATATACGGTAATTGAGAAGTACTAGAACTGAAATCAGAACAGCATACAGTTTAGTAGAAAAATGTACATCGAAGTTAGATAAAACTAAATGAACTTGAACACAATCTTTAGTAGGAGATACTGAGTAGTAGAACACACTATCTTTCCTTGCTTAAACCATTCATCAGACGGACTTGGTTCATCCGAATATTTTCCTGCACAAGCACCAAACACAGTATATGAAACAGGTCCAAAAAGTTCGAAATAAATTAAATTTTGATAATAGTGACAAGTAAAAGGCACCTCCACTGAAAGAAAATCCATCCCCAGCAGAAAATGGAGCATCTACGAGATAGTAATCCTGTTTTAAGATCCAGAATAACGAATAAGATCCATCTGGAGGCATAACAAAATAGGCATGTTAATTTTAATACACCAATCAAATGATGAAAGTGAAAGTATACGTCATCCTGGCCATTGGATTTGCATGTGAGCCGAAGAACTTTTCTTTGGCCGTGTGGAGTCAATGGTTTAAAGAGTGTGCAAAGATACGATGAAGGGGGTGGAGCAGAGAAGAGAAAAGGGAATTGGAGTTGACGAGGATGAAGTGAGGATGGGTTTTTAGCTTGAATTGCCATGGCAAAGTTGTCGTGGTGGGAGAGAAGCAGAGAGATAAAGAGACAGGGGAGCTTTGTCGACCTTAAATACGTTTTTTAGGATTGCTATCCTTCGGCTCTGGCTCTTCCAGTGAAAATTTTGAATGATGAGTAAATACCCGTCATAATGTTTCGACTACATATTAAAAACGTTCGAGTCTTTAGTTACTGCTTACGTACGTAGTAGCAGTGCTCTAGTTTCTTCTTATCTATGGGCAACAAATGAAGCCATCAACTCTCACTCGATCACCCTTTTCTCAGCCCAATTAATCATTTATTACGCCAAGATCGGCTTTGGAACAATGACATTCTGGGTCTTTGTACACATTATCGTAAAGGAATACACTTACGTACACATTTTCTTTTATGATGGTTTAATGGACTCGTATTTTTAAATATTATGATTGGTATTATTAATTTACCTAACCCAATTAATAATGTAATCAATCCCTTATTGGGTTTGAATGCTAATTTAATTTACCTTATAGTTTGAATCCTTCCCTTTGTAATTCTTCATTTATATTTGTCCTTATTTCTCCCTCATCTCTTTCATAACCAGCATTGCGGATACTATTCCACACCAGTCAGTACTGGCTAGAAAACAGAACGGTATCATTATCGATAGTATCGGCCGTAAGTACTGGCCAATACCGGGTGTTTTCACCTAATACTGGTCCGTATTCACGATACCAGAATATACCAGGGCGATACCATGATCTTCAACTTTTGAGGACGAATGTGCTAAAAAAAATGAACCTCAATATATCTCCTCCCTCCCCTCATTTTGTGCTCAACCTCTCAATGGCTAATCATCCTCTCTCTATCGCTCTTGCCGTCCTCTCCACTCCCTGACAGTTCTTGATGCTCCAGCGATGCTCTCCAACGGTGCTCTCCGTCTCCTCCACCACGCGATGTCATCTTCACCTCTTAGGACATCGTCCTCCACCATACGATATCGCACGTTGCCTTTCGCCTTCCGCCTGCCGCCTGCTGCCTACCGCCTGTCGCCACCTTTGCGACGATCACCAACCACCATCGACTCTACTCTCCAGTCTATGACAACCACCAACACCAACCACGCAGCTGTCGGATCTAGGAATAATACCCAGATCTTGACTCGACCCGAGTTACACATCAGGTCATCACTGATTGTGAATTTCTGTTTAGTTGGTGTGCTTTTTTTCCCAATTTCTGTTAGACTGTTTTTGTGTTGTGAATTGTGATTGTTTCTAGTTAATGGAATGAAATTATGAATGATTTGTGATTATTTCTAATTAATTGTTTGTCGTTGGTTGGAGAATTGGAGTCAGATTGGATTTGAAGTTGGTAATGGTTCATTTGATTTTTGGTTTTGGTAATGAAAATATGAAGAAAGTTGTATGTTTGTGGTTGGATCTTTTTATTTCTATTAATATCACTCTTCTCGTATTTCACAGATAAAGAATAACCAAACATAATGTAGAAAAAGATGTTTTAATCAGCATACAAATATAAAATTAAGGATAATACAAAGTACTTAAAATATTACAATTTCAATTAGAAAGAATAATAAAGATTCATAACTCTCTAAGTATTACAACAAGAGTTTGTACCGAAAAAACAACCAACTAGAAGTAAAACTTGAAACAAAAATGTTTATATTTATATTTATATTTCATATATAGAATTTAATATATGTATCGAATATAAGTGAGATTAAAAGAAGAGAAGAAATGAAATCCTAGAATTTCATTTAATCGAATATCCGCTTAATTCACATTAATCTCAATTCTCATTTCGTACAAAATCTTCATCATTAAGAGAAATCTCATCATCATCATTTAAATTTATTGCACTAATGATCTGTCAATACTTTCTCATCCAAGATTATCTTACAAGTTATTCTATCTATCAAAATCAGTTCCTCAGAAACCTAATTCGGTAAAAGATCGATATAGTCAAAACAAATTGGATCTATAGAACTACATGTTCTATTAAGATTCCAAGTAAAAAATTAAATTATTAAAAATTAAAAGAAATTATATTCAACTTAATAATGATAATAACATACATTTTCTAAAGCCTTAAATTGTTAAATAAAGACCAAATCCTTCAATCTTTTGTGTTTTAATCTATTCCTTTTTTTAAGAATGGATGAATTCAATTGTTATCCAATTCCTTTCATACCTTGTTGTACTCATACATTGATTTAGAATTTAAATATCAAACCTTTGCAATTCTGAAACACCACTTCTGAATTGGTCCCTCAAAGCAACTATAAAACAACAAAAGTAACATTATAAGCAAAATAAAGTAATAATTAATTTTTAACAAGTAACAAAAAGTCAAAAAATATATTCTTGGACTAAGTATGTCTCTTTGAAAAATAGCAATAGGCTTCCCAAAATCACCTAAAGCATCCTTATAAATCTCCATTTGTGAGCTTAGGAAAACTTACATTTTTCTCATGGGCAATAATTATTGTAATAATTAATAGCATGCATTCATCTTTTTTTTTGTAAAATTTGTTATAAAATATACACTATGATTCAAGAATGCCCTAACTGCAAACAATAGAGAATAAAGTTATCTTTCCCATATGTCATTGATGATTGTATGATAAGTTGTGTACTAAGAAGGCTTATTTTTATTAACCTTGATTGCTTTTTCTGTCCTCTCAATGGCACTATAAAAATAATATATTGTTGTCTTTTCATCACTATTAACCAACCGAAATGCCCTCACCAAAGGCTTATAAACTCTAATGACCAGTTGATATTAGGACCAAAATTTATGATTTTTAAGTACAATTCTAAAAACATCCAATCCAGCATTATGCCTAGATAAAACTCATTTACTAATTGTAAACATTTGCCTCAATTCCTTATTCATCAAAATAAGACACAAAAATGGTAAGAAATTAGTTGCAAATCTTGTAATAGGAGGATGACACAAATTCTTACCATTAGTGAAATCTTTTCTCCTTAAATTCAGGACTCATACATAAATTGTAAATAAATTTGGTCACCTTTTTAACTTTCTACATAGTCTCATGAATAATAGGAAAATATCCAACATCTCGTATATATTCCAACATTAAGTCAATGTAATGTGAAGTATAAGGAGTCCAATAAAAAGAATTGTACCTGCTTTAAAATCTTCTTCCAATTGTTTTATAAGCAAAATCATTTTCAGTAATAAACTTAATAATATTTCCTGGCCCTCCTTCATTCACAACTTCATTAAATATTTGAAAAAAATGACCAGCATTCCTAACAATTTTAGATGCATTAATAAACTTCAAAAACTTTGTCTCCTTTGTAAAATAAACCAAAAAATTAATAATAGGATCCTGTTTTTTATTTGTCCAACCATCAAATGTCATTGAACACCAATAAATAACCCAAGTCATTCCTCTTTTATCCAAATAACTTTTATTTCATAAATATAGATGCTCATAAATTTACCATTATAGTCATTAGTTTAAGGAACTTTGTATCATAGACCATAAGAGGTAATAGTATCCACTATAGGCTGGTAATAATAAGACTGGACAATATTAAATGTTATACTTGAATTATACCACCATCAAGTCATTATTTTGTCAACATTATGAGCTACTTCTTTAGATTATAAGTCACTACAAATTGAAGGCTAAGCTTTAGGAGTTATTTGTGGTGCAAAAAAATTAGATACCCTTTTTCTTTTCCTAACATCAGGTGCAAAATTTCCTTCTTGTTGGATAGAAATACTACCACCTTTAACATCTCCAGTATCATCCTTACAACTAAATAAATAACTTCTTCTACTAATTTCATAATTCAATCTTCGTCTTCTATCTTTCTCATACTAATACTATTCCAGCAAAGTCTTCATTTATCATTTCACATCGTGGCTCACTTTCTTACAAGGCTCCATATTATCTCCATCTCTAGCTAAATGTTTCTTTAATTGGTTGATTTCTCCACCTTTCAAATGCTTATTTTAATACAAATAAATAATATGATTCTTCATTCTAGGAACTGATCTAACATGAGTCCAAATTAGATCATCAAATCTTCCTAAAGATGAAGCGATTGAATTATTAGAACTTCTCTCCATTTATCTATAAAATAAATAAATACATAAGTCAAAATTCAATTAATATATTTATTATCAACTACTGTCAAAACAATGTGTATCACTCAACTCAAAATAAATACATATGCACATCTTAGATTCTAAAAGCATACACACAAAACTTGAACTTTAAAAATACACATGCATTTAATATTCAAAGTTAGTAGTTCAAGAATCATTATTACCAACTACTGATGACATAAAAATGTGGAATAAGTTACGTAAAATAACCTGAAGAAATAGAGCAACAATTTCTCAACATTCATATGATATAGAAATACAAGTGAACTTTACTAACTTATATAAATGATTGTTGCTCTCTTATAACTTTTAACTCATTTTATGTGATTATATAATTCAATCATAAACTCACAACCATAAACTATTTTGTGTAATTAAATAATTCAACCATAACTATAACTTATATGGTGTGATTACATAATGCAACCATAACCATAACAATTTTTGTGAGATTACATGATTCAACATTTCAACCATAAACTTTCAGGTATAACTTTTTATGTATGATTACATAATTCAACCATAAATTTACAACTTTCTAAGTTTTTAATCAATATTAAAATTTTAATCTTTCAAAATTTTAATATTTATGAAATTATCTCCATATTTACTAATATTAGTGGCATCGATCTGTATCCAAAGAAATCGTTAGTATTGAGTGGTTCCTATATTCGGTAAAATACATCAAAGTTTTGTAACATTTTTTGGCTAGTGCGGCCAGTATGGTATGAAATCACTGCCTTGGGTAACACTGAACTGGGGTGAGATTGTTAAGTAACTGTGCCTCAAATTTTGAGAGAGAGTAGGCACGGTAAGATGCTTGGCGATTGAATCACATATCAAAGTGTTAATCGGGCATTGCAAAGTAAGGATAAGCTGTGGATAAGGTTCGAAGCCAATGAGAACGTTACAAGTTTCGCACCTCATCACGTACAGCCGCAAGTTTGTGAATAATGGATACTCCGCAATATGGATAGCCCGTGGATAAGGTTCCAAGACAATGAAATCTTCACAAGTCATCAACTAGAGCCACAAGTTTTTGAATAATAGATACTTATTCAAGTTAGTCGGAAAATCTTTACATTTTTTCCTTTCTTACATAGTTGTAACCTACAACCTCTAGAGATCCTGTTAACAAGAGCATTTGCAATGGCCACTACCACTACTCCAATGGCCAGCCAACTTAAGAGTAGCTTTGCTTCTTCTATGACCAGAGGGCTTGTCGTCCCCAGTGGTATCTCTGGAGCTCCCTTTAGAGTGTTACCTTGCAAGAGACCCTCTTGCTTCACTGTCAAAGCCATTAAGTCAGACAAGGTATGAATGCTTTGATTTTCATGCTACAAGGTATGAAATGCTTTGATTTTCATGCTGCCCGTGCCTCGTGCTATTATATGGAAAGTAGCTTTGAGTTGTTACTAAGTGATTGAATTTGTAATGAATTCGAATCCAATAATCAGCCAACAATTACTGCTTGTTTTAGATTTTCACTATAAGATAGATAGAAGGCATGACTACCATGATAGCTCTGTTGCGTTAATCGTAGGCTCTTTCTTATCTGAATTGCGTTGTTAATTGTTTTGAATGTAAAAACTATTTTAATTACTTCTGTGACTTGATTGGCACACAAACACTTGTCTGAACATTCCAATGAAACATCTTTATACGTACCAAATAAAACTGAAGCATGACACGGATCTTTAAATAGAGTTCAAAGAAATCAACTTGCTGTACGAATAATTCTTGGCTTCTAGGGGGAACTCCAAGCATTTGTAGCACTAAGTATATCAGCGTTAGGCACTAATGGTACAACCATGATAAATGCTGAAATGTGTTATGGTTATTATTACAGTCTACAATTCAGGAATTCGTTTTTTGTTGCCCAGCCAACCTACCAAGTGATTCAACCAATCAATGGTGACCCCTTCATTGGAAGCCTTGAGACTCCAATAACATCCAGCCCATTGATCGCGTGGTACCTCTCCAACCTACCTGCATATAGGACAGCTGTGAGTCCACTTCTCCGAGGAATTGAGGTCGGGCTAGCCCATGGCTTCCTCCTTGTTGGTCCATTTGTGAAGACAGGTCCTCTAAGGAACACAGAATATGCAGGAGGAGCAGGGTCATTAGCAGCTGGTGGCCTGGTTGTGATACTCAGCATTTGCTTAACCATGTATGGAATTGCATCCTTCAAAGAAGGAGAGCCCTCTATAGCCCCTAATCTAACGTTGACTGGTAGGAAGAAGGAACCTGACCAGTTGCAAACTGCTGAAGGATGGGCCAAGTTCTCTGGTGGGTTTTTCTTTGGTGGAATTTCTGGTGTCATTTGGGCATACTTCCTTCTATATGTCGTCAACCTTCCTTACTACTTTAAATAGAGGAAGTCACTTTTTATATTTTTAATGTACATCTTCTCATTTGGACACTAATCTGCAAATGGACATCCTTCAATATCTATCATCAGTATTGATGAACTTAAACTGATATCTATGAGTAGTTATTAGTCTTCACGTTGAATACCCATAAACTTACTTCCACCGGTTTCGTTACGCCATTGTTCAACGTTTGTAGGTGATAATCTTACTTGCAATTTTACTTTGCTTGAACCTTCTGCACCCATTGAAGCCTTGGTGCCGATATCTGCCAAGTCCATTTCTTAGCACCATTATATAGAATTGATAGGAATCCTGGTCGGGAAGTATTGAGAAAACATACATAAAGCTCTATAATTCGGCTACTGGAAATGACGAACCAGGGAGAGGTAGGCGTTGTCTGAGAGTCTCCAAAGTACAGAAACTTATTTGAGTGGTACGCGCTATATCAAAGTAATATAGATCTAATGACGAATGAGTGATACCAAAAGGAAAATTTTCATGCTCGTTTTAAATATACAACGATTAAGTGGCATGAAAGAAATCATATGTAGTAATATGTTTGCAAAACTTCAAGAAATTTGACTTAGGAAAGGATATCCCTATCGTTGTATGTACCCATATTTAATTTCATCATATAAATGGAATGAATAATTGTATTAAGCTATTTATAAACATTAGATTTAATGAGTCTCATTACATTCTAGTTAGCAACTACAAATTAACCTCTTCCATCGTATAGTGTGCTTAGACAATACGATCAAAGAAAAGGATAGGACAAGAGATATTACTTAGTATGCTGGATGGGGTCAACATGAATGATAATTTTCTTCTCTGAGTATGTTGGATTCAACATATTGACATATGGATCGAATATATATATTTATTACCATAACTTCCTTGTCACAGATATTGTGACCTTTTCTATTTAAGGGGCCTAGGCTCTATATGTCTTCAATTTGAAGGAAACAAAGACAGATAATTGATACCATTAAGGGTAACTCGGGAGAAGAGCTTGCAGTAATTAAAGCGATGATGAATTTTTATCCGTAATTTGTTTAATAATTAACCATGTCCTAATATTCAATGCATCGATCATTAAGAAACCAATCTCTATTTTTACTTCCAATTGGTTTGCGTTACAATTATTTGGTTCATTTTTTAGACATTTATAATAGTCTTGGAAAATACGTCAATATAGAAACGTTTAAGATATTTCTTTAATGGAAATCATCCTTGATAATTGGTACTTATTGGTGAATTTCTTTTGCAGTCACGTCGATTATATGGTATGTGTGTTTGCGTATATACACTGTTGGGATGACCAAACCTTACTGAATTGGAACTGGAGTTATGTATCACAAGATTGTCACCGATATACCCAGTATTTTTCCATGTGACAATGATAATTTGAAGGAGTGGTATAACACTCGATTTTTTTTGTAGATGTATGGCGATAAACTTTGCATGGTGCAAGTGGTCGGCATGTTCGCAGATAGTCAAAATGTGAAGATTAATATTACATTACCAAACACACGACTACTCAAAAGTGACTATCATTTGGTAATTTTTAAGAGTTATTTTAGTTATTTAAATTATATAAATATGTAATCTAACAATATTTTTAAGCAAAAGCTTCATGATGTTGAGCAAGTTTGATCTAATGTAAAACCCCCAATGTTCCGCAAGTATACGGATCGTAACTCGTAGTAATTGAGGTGTTGATCCTACAAGGAATTAGCAAAAACTAATTAAATCCTAACTTTGTATGAGGTTGTAAAAACATGATTTAATTGAAAATAAAAATAACCATAAAGCAAACAAGTATGAGTTGAAGCAAACAAGTATGAGTTGAATGAAATTAAAATTCTAAAATTAACACAATTAAATCGAATAGAGCACTGACCACTTAACAAATGAGAAATCTCAATAAAACAAGATCAATCAATTATGAGAACATAGGATTCATTCTATCGTCATTTTGCTACCTTAACTACTTTTGATTAAATCGTTATCAACCCTAAATTTTCTAAAGAGTTGATTATTCTCTCTCAAGATCTAATCATTTTACCCTAACTAATATCCCAATTGAGTCTAAAATTCCCATTTTGCAATCTCACAATTAACAAAAATAGCCTACGTTTTTAATTATTTCTTAAGCGATCTATTAGATAATCGGGTCCGCACACAAGATCTCTCTTCATACGATTATAGATTTCATATTTATGTGATCTATTAGGTTGTTAATTCTCATTACCCAACCTAATCATGTTACTATCGATTCAATCTCTCGATTTATTATCAAAATATGTGAAAACTATAAATATCATAATACCTAAACATTTCATTGACATCAAAAGCAATTAAGTCACAAAATAATTCAAGAATATATCCCACAATGAAATTAGAACATCATCAACATAATGAAATTAGAACATCATCAACACGTTCAAAATTCTTAAACCCAAGTCATACATCAAGATGAAGTAAATAAACAAGAGAGTAGAAAAGAATTTGAAATGGTTGGGTTGGAGTGGCTTGGTAGCAGTTGCAAATGCTCCTCTTTTCTTCTCTCCTCCTTGATCTTCCTTAGGCTCTTTCTCAATTTGGAAAATGGAGGCTAGATCTCATTAAGGTCATTAATGTTCTTATATATTTCTTGTCACTTAGGATAAGAACTAGGTTTTACCCAAGCGAAAAAATCCAAAAAGACCCTCCAAATATCAAAATAGAAGGAGATTCTCACGTCTGGAAAGCACCTTTCACGATCACGAAAGAAAACGATTGTGACATAGATGTCACGACTGTGACCTAATGTGATCCTCCTTTGTCACGATTATGATAAGGGTGTGACGATCGTGACTTTAGGGGAGACCTTTTGTCTCAACCATGACACTCATGTCACGATCGTGACCTAGCCTTCTTGTCCAAGCTTGCTCTAACTTCCTTTAATCATTATTATCTAGGCTCGTACATTAACAAACACATCAAAACACCTCAAAAATATAAAATGAAAGTCCAACATCATGTTCCAATCCATAAAACACTCTAAACCGTAAACACACATTCACATTAACATAATTCTAAAGCTAAACATGTGCAAATAATCTAATCAACACCTAAAAACACACTAAAACACCTACCAAAACATAATGTACACTACAACTATCAACATCCCCACACTTAAACTTTTGCTTGTCCTTAAGAAAAAACAAAACAAATACAAACTTAAACTAGAAACACATACATTCATGAACATGAAATAATGATATAATGGCATCTAACTTCACGAAACTAATTTAAAGTCAAACAATAATCAATCAAGTTGTTCCAACATATTAAATATATGGCTAAGCACTTTGGAGTGAATATACATACTAATCAAAACCTTAATATCATATTCATTCACCTTAGGCACTTGTACACACATAATGATAAATAGCAGGCTATCAAAATTGCAACTATCACTAAGTAACATTTCATTAAAATTCTTGCTATTTTCAAATATCAGTAGTTGTTGTTCATTTTCTTTAACATTAACCTAGTCTTTTAACTCGAAAGTAAATATTTATGATGAATGTCCCCCGGTTACTCAACTAGGTCATGCATTCATGAATGAAATGCACGTAACACTGTGAGGCACAATTACAATTAGTCACATCACAATTGATCACGATTTAATCACAGTAAACCACATAGGGCA
>JAOTAY010000009.1:7527512-7563209 GCA_025629805.1 Erythroxylum baracoense | reverse complement strand
TATATGTCAAAAATCTCCAAGATTTCGCATACCGATGAACTCTAAGTTCATGTAAGGGCATATAACATTATATATCACTAGCATATATACCGAAAGAATTCAAATATGTTTTTGAACTCATATACAATCATGTATATGTCAATATAAAGTAGTATCTCTAAGTACAGACCAATATAAGTAGGACCCAAAGAGTCCGACGTTATAAGTCCTCCCCCCTCAAAAGAGTTTCATCCTCGAAACTCCTAAGTCGAAGATACAAATAAATGGGGTAACTGACGTCTCATAGCATTCTCAGGCATCCATGTCATTTCCTCAACCCTGTCACTTTTCTAAAGAACTTTGACTGTGGGAACTTCCTTGTTACGTAACCTCTTTAGCTGCCAGTCCAAAATCTGGAGTGCTTTCATTTTAAAACTTAGGTCTTCTCTTAGCTGCACTGGAGGTGTCTCCAAAATATGAGATGGGTCTGGTACATATTTCTTAAGCATCAAGATGTGGAACATATTAGGGATCCTATCCAAGTCTGGTGGCAATTCCAACCGATACGCCACAGTCCTAACACGCTCTAGGATACGGAAAGGTCCAATATATCAAGGGTTCAGTTTCCCTCATCTTTGAAATCAGATTATACCTTTCCAAGGTGATATCCGAAGGAAAACCATGTCACCAACTGCAAACTCTAATGGTCCTCACCTCTTATTTGCATAACTCTTTTGACGATCCTGGGTGACTTTCATTTTCTCCCAGATGATCTTACTTTCTAAGTGGTAATTTCTATTAATTCGGCTCCTTTAACTTTAGCTATACTAACCTCATCCCAATATAAAGGTGTCCTGCACTTTCTCCTATAAAGTGCTTCATATGGGGGCACATCGATACTTGTCTGATAGCTATTGTTATAAGCAAGTTCTAGCAAAGGCAAGTGCTGGTCCCATCTCCCTTGGAATTCCATTAAACATGCCCTCAACATGTCCTCCAATGTTTGAATAGTCCTCTCCGACTGACCATCAGTCTGGGGGTAAAAAGCAGTACTAAAATCCAGTTTAGTGAATTTTGGCCAAAATTGTGAGGTAAATCTTAGATCCCTATCTGATATTATAGAAATTGGCACCTCGTGCAGCTTCACAATCTCATCGATATACAACTTTGCCAAGCTCTCCAATGAGTGGGTTGTGTGGATAGGCAGAAAATGAGCAGACTTGGTCTAGCTATCCACTATAACCTAAATAGTATCATGACCCTTCAATGTATGAGGTAGTCGAACTACAAAGTTCATTGTCACGTGCTCCTACTTCCATTCCGAAATAGGTAAAGACTGTAACATACCCATTGGTTTCTGATGCTCTGCCTTTATCTGTTGATAGGGAAGGCATCTGGCCACAAATTTTGCTATCTCTCTCTTCATCCCTAGTCACCAATAGTTATCTCTAAGAGTTCAATACATCTTGGTGCTACCAGGATGTATAATATAAGCCGAACTGTGAGCTTCTTCCAAGATAGCTCGCCTAAGACCCTAGTCTTCCTGCACACAGACTCTGTCTCTAAAGACCAATAATCCATCTTTTCTTAGTCAAAACCCCTCATCCTCTTTGGATGGTAATTTCTCTCGAATGATCTTTAACTCGGGGTTGTCGACCTATAATCTCCTAATCTCATCAAATAGTGTTGGTCGAACTTCAAACCGTGCTAGCAGTGTTTTGTTATCCTCAACCACTGCAATTCCAATCCCAAGGCTCGGTATACTCATCAAATGAGTTATAGAATGATTTTTCCTAACAGTCAATACCGAATAGGACTTACAACTTAGTGCATCGACTACCATATTTGCTTTTCCCAGGTGGTAGTCAATTACTAAGTCATAATTTTTAATTAATTCCATCCATCTCCTTTGTCTGAGGTTTAGCTCCTTCTGTGTCATTAGGTAGTTCAGACTCTTGTGATCAGTATATATGTGGCAAGTCTCCCCATAAAGATAGTGTCTCCAAATCATGAGTAGGATAATTTAGAACGTGCTTCTTTAGCTATCTAGAAGCATATGCTATCACTCGCCCAGCCTGTATAAGTACACAGCCAAGTCCCTGACGATTGGCATCATTGTATACCTCATACTAACCCCTTAGGTAGGTAGAGCAAGCACTAGCATAGAAGTCAATCGCTTCTTCAGTTCCTGAAAACTCACCTCGCATTTATCATCCCACTGAAATTTTACCCCTTTTAGGTAAGCCTCGATAAAGGGGCTACAAGTACTGAGAAGCCCTCAATAAATCTCCAATAATAACCAACTAACCCCAGAAAGCTACTAACTTCAGTCACATTCTTGGGCCGTTCCCACTCAAGTATAGCTTCCACCTTTTTTTGAGTCCGCATAAATACCTTCCCCTGATACCACATTCCCAAGAAATTCTATCTCCTTCAACCAAAATACACACTTTGAGAACTTTGCATACAACTATCTTTTGTGAAGTATTTGTAGCACAATCCAGAGATGTCTGACACGCTCCTCCCCATCCTTAGAATAAATCAAAAGGTCATCAATGAAGACTATAACAAACTGATCTAAATAAGGATGGAACACCCTGTTCATGAGATCCATAAATGTTGTAGGTGCATTTGTTAATCCGCAAGGCATCACCAAAAATTCATAGTGTCCATACCTCGTCCAAAAAGCAATCTTGTGCACTTCACTTTCAGTAATTTTCAACTAATGGTACCCAAAACTCATATCTATCTTTGAGAATATTGTAGCTCCTCTCAACTGATCAAACAAGTCATCAATCCAGAGGAATGGATATTTAGTTTTAATGGTAACCCTGTTTAACTGCCGATAATCAACACATAAGTGGAGAGTCTCATCTTTCTTCTTGACAAACAATACAGGTGCTCCATACAGTGAATGATTTGGTCTGATGAAATCTTTGTCCAATAACCCTTGCAACTAAACCTTTAGCTCTTTCAATTCTGTTGGTGCCATGCGATACGATGGTAAAGATATCGATGTTATCCTTAGGAAGTCAATCGCAAAATCAAACTCCCAATCAAGTGGCAATCCAGGTAAGTCCTCGGGAAAGACATCGGGGAACTCGCATATAATAGAAGTATCTCCAAGTTTGATACTCTGTGCCGAAGTGCCACTCACATGTGCGAGGTATGCCTGGCATCCCCGACAAATCAAATTCTTAGCCTTGACTACTGATATTAAATAGCTCAGAAACACCCTTCAGTCACCAGTAAATTTAATCTGGACTCCGCCCTGAGGATCAAACTCCACCTTTTTTTTAACACAATTAACTCTAGCAAGATGTCTGTCTAACTAATCAATCCCTAATATTACCTCAAAATCTTGGAAATCGAGGGGAATAAGATCTGCCTCTAACATAGCATCATCGACCTTTACCTCACAGGTCGTAAATGCTTCATCACAAGCCACTTGCTCTTTAAGAGAGGAGTGACTATGATGAGAGGGGGATCTAATGGCTTCAGCACTGTGTTCCTCTAGCTCGGGTCGCAAAGGTCTAACCTTGTGACAACTTCCCCTTCCTCGTCCAACCATGCTATTGCTATAAAATCAAAGAAAAAGATGTTTAATAAAATAGATCAGACTAAGCCTAGCTTATCCGATGTCCCTTACACCCCAAGGAATGTCGACAAGTACTCTCGTTGAGTCAAAATCATCCCATCGTTAAGGACGTCAACTTAACGATCTGAGACTTAACTTCCTGATCAAAGATTGTCGACATCCAGACTCAATTCCTAAGGCTCATGAATCTTTTGAAAACAGTAATAACACTTTTGAAAACATAAAAACTAAACTCTGATACCAATTTAATTGTCACGACCCAAATTACATTGGGCCCATGACAACCACTGCATACACAGGCTAAGAATACTCACGATACCCTTAACTCGACTATGCAAGGCTAACTGAATATCTAAAAAAAACATTTGGAGAACAAAAAGGTTTACACAGAAGGTTATTTACAAACCACAAGATAATAAAGAGTTAATTTACAAAATTTTTAAAGCATATCAACATAATTGTAGCACCCCACTCTCGCAAGACACGTACCTGACATCCTAAGTGATGTTCGAGAACATACCCCGCGAGGGTGGCATGCTAGCATAATCAAACACTTGAAACTCGGTATAATTTTTTTTTCAACACAAATCATTCACAAACATTTCCCATTTGGAAAGTTATTAAAAACAAAATGTTCAAATACACATTGTACAAAAATCGTGAAATATACAAATTGATACAAAAATAAGAAAGTACAAATGCATATGCGAACTAATCCCGACCTCTATCTCTTACTCAAAAACATCGCCTGCACTCCCGTTAGCCTAACGGGGCAACTCTTCTGAGCCTGAAAAATATTGCAAATTTTGGGTGAGTTTTATGAACTCAGATGAGGTAACCATCATCAATGGTTCACTCAATTCATGTATCATATAAATACACATAACATGTAATTCACATCTTTGTATTTTGCATAAATCATCACAAAACTCTCATCACTACATTAATTCATCATGTAGCATCAATTAACACCTTATTCGTTTATTTCACATTTCACATTTCACATTTGAACCATTTAAACAGTGCATTTCAATCATTTAAACATACATATCAAATGCATATGCAATGCTCATGAGACTCACTTTTAATTGTTATTATTATGACCGAGTGCCTATAACTGTCCTGTATCCGTTATGGATATTAGGGTCATTAATAAATGTCCCTTATCTGTTGGGGCTCTTATACACTTTCTGAGCTTTAAGCTCTTTTTCACAATATGAGCTTTAAGCTCTTTTTCGGTGGCTACTCCGGTCACAACTGCCCTTATGTTTCATGCATTCATGTAATGAAAGGAATCATTCATATATGCTCAATCAGTCACTTTATTTCACTTTACACATTCACTTTCACATGTCATCAGACCTTAGTCTGGCATTCAACATTTAAGTTAAGAAAACACATTTATTTTTTCATATTGACATATAAGGAGCACTTCAAATATCACATTCACTCATCAGAATCATCGGACCTTCATTGTCTGGAATCAACACAATCAAATCACATTCATTTGATAATTCAAACATAATTTAAAACAAATAATTAATTGAGTGAAACTGTCTAAGTTACTCACAGTACGCTCCAAATTAGCATTATCTTCCATGATCCAGAAGCATCTAGATGCAGACGTTCTATCCTATGTATCAACATCATATAAGACACATTTGCACACATTATTAATTGCACAATCATATAAACACCCAATCACATACATATGTATATGTATTGTGTATAATGCATGATCAATGACAATCTCGGGTATCTTTCCATTATTCTTATCACATAATCATTCATATTTTTAGACTCACATAAGTATCATTTATACTTATGGTCTATTCCTCAATAAAACCATAAAAATCGAAATTCATAACTCATTTCATCAAATGCGGATTTTTCCTCTAACAACTTTCGAGTTAACTTTCCAAGTTCTTTTTGACCAAGAAAATGAAGTCATTTGAGGATACTTTCTTATAAAAAATCTCTTAAGTTTCTAATTACTCCAAGATTATTCAATTTGGTTCAGTATCTTATGAATTATGACCATAATACCACAGATTGTGTATAATTGAACTTTTGGCTAGTTCATGATCTTACCCTCAAATTGTACAACTCATAACTTTCAACTAAGATATCTAAAATTTACAAACTTAATACAAATTGAAATATAAGAGAATTAACTACAACTTTTGTGAAGATATCTTTGTCTGATTTAGCCTATATCCATTCAGTTTTTATGATAACATCAAGACATAATTTCTGTCTCGGGTAGTACTACAACCTCAGTCAAGACCCAATTTCACACCAGATTTTGAAATTCTTAGAGACAAAATTAAAATTCAATCTCTTCAGAAAATTTGTATCCCTATGTCTCTAGTTTACTAAAAATTAAAGATCATTACATTCAGATAAATTTAGAATAAGATATTTTCAAAATATCGAAGCATCTTCAATGAAATCTTTCTGGTTATCATACTCCAGCATAGTCAACAATTTCACCTTAAATTAATCAATCAATCCGTTTCATATGGCTATAAATTATTTTTATTGAGGTGAAGAAAAATATATTATGAGTCTATTGGTTCAAATTCCATGTCATTTGGATATCTAGAGAAGAAGTTATAGGCAAAAGAAGGAAGGATGTTCGGTGTGCAAAAAGCTCTCAGGAGCACAATTGTGCACTTTCAAGTTGTTTAACACAAAAAAAATGAAGTCACGGCTATGCAACATCAGTGCATGGCCGTTCATTCCAAAATAATCAAGTCACAGGCGTACAACCATAACTCACGCTCATGCACACCAACAAACAAGTCATAGCCGTGCAACTTTACCGCAAGGCCATGCACACCCATTCGAACCAGTCCCAAATTTTTCACTCAATCTCTCCCAAATGATATCATATGGCTAATATTTTTGGTGTCGAGGTAGAGCCAAGTGTTTCGAGTCCAATGGTTCAAGTCCCATGTCACCACTTGACATTTTTCCTTGACTAGTAATACTCAACATTTTTCGAAAATTTTCCTAAAATTCACCAAAAATTTTGTCACAAAGTACACTCTCCAAATCAGTTTTCAATACAATTAATTCACAATTCCAATTATAATTACATCTATAGATCAATTATACCGGGAATGTCAATGAATGCCTATAGAATCATTTCCATGTGTGCAAAAATTCAAATTCACGTGCGTATATGCTAAAAATATGCATGAGCATGAAATGCATTTTTTTAATATCTCATTGGTATTTCTCATTTACGGAAATCTACGGTTCTAACCTTTAGTATGAAAATGGGATGTTCCAATAATCATGAGCCATTATATAATAAAAGAACAAAATAAAGACTACCCACGTGCGGTAATGCCCTGAATATGTCAAAAGACCGCACGAACCACTCAGAGCTTTAAGCTCACAAATTAACCTGCATGGTTGGAAAGTGAAGGGCATTAGTACACTATGTACTCAGTGACTAGAAAAAACAAATATCGCAAATAGAATCCGGTACACACCAAAATGGTCTAAATAACCTAAGAACAATTTTATACCTCTAAGATGCACATAACCGCCTATGAAGTGAATATGTATGACATAAAACATATGGACCTAGTCTATGGATCATGCTATACTAGTTAGGAACCACATAGGCGTAGCCTATTAATCACTCATTTAGTGAACAAAGGGTCCAGTTCCAGTACACATGAGAAGAAAAGCATCACATGTAAAAATCAAATCTCTTTAGGAAGCCAAATATCATAATAAGCTAAAACAATTATGTGTGTCACCACTAGTCAGCCAAACTAATGTGCACACCCATCGAATCTCGATGTTGGCTCAACTTTCATCTGTGGTGAGTCCAGACCACAATCGACAAGAGCGTCATGACCTTAGGTGATGACCTCGTCGATGATCAAAGCTCTACGTGTTCAATCACCCGTGAGTCCTGTAGAATGGTTTAGTTACAAAGACTCAACTTTTATATACCAGCGTTAAGGGTACGGGGGTCGCTTAATCTGTTGTGCCCAACATATGATTGGCCAATCATTTCCTTTACACGATGGACGCTTGTCTCACACGCACCATTGTTTATCTGCAGATGCTAGGTGTTTTGTTCTTCTCTCACCGCCACCATTGATGTTTTACTTCTATCGTCATGCTTCTGTTATTAACCCTCATCGAGCTTCCTCCAGACGTCTTGGACCATCAAGTTACATTATTCAATCATTTTTCTTCGCTAGTGGGATTCGCCAATAGTTTCTGTTAGATATATGGTATATATCTTCTTATTTTGTTTTGACATATTTATTACTAATTGGACTTATAAGATATTAATTGGATGATGATAGCTAATCAAGTATCTTTGTTTGCTTGGATTCAAAAAGCTATTGGGGATAATCTTCTAGTTGTGATAGAACTCTATCTTGACTAAAGGTTTGGTTGATTATGGCTATGTGGGCTGAAAAGGTAGTAGGTGAAATCAACAGATGGTGTGTGTGTGATCTTGCATTCCTCTGTTTCGTTGGCTACATAATTTCTGGAATTTTGGGGCTGTGAGCTTTTAGCTTTGTTTGAGTCATGTGGATGGAGAGATTAATATGCTAATTTTATGTTGTTGAAAAATCCATCTTGGTGCTACGGTGTTTATTGATTTCTTGATGTATTACTCGCGACTGGGGTGCTTTATGAATTGCGTGTGTCTTATGTTGAAGGTTGGCTGCATGCTATATAATTGATGTGGTGAAGGTTGTGAATGTCTTGTTTGTCGTAGGTGTGTGACTCATTGTGGTGAGGCTTCAGCAAATTATTATGTGGAGGCTTATTTGTTGGATCTATCTTGTATGAAGTCCTTCTGCCGCAGTTGTAACTTGGATCTAGAATGTGCATGAATCAGCCTATTTTGTGTGAACAACTTTCTGATCTATTTCAGAGGAGCTGAACCCATAGGGAATTTGTTATGTTTCTGTCTTAAGTGTTTTCTATTTTCATTCTTAGATAGTTGATCACTTGAGTTATTTATTTAGTGTTCCTTCGTTATAAGATTGTTGAGAGAAATCCTCTGTTGAGGTTAACACGAGTCGGTCATATTTCTGGGAGTGAAAAGTTTTTCACAGGAAGTAAGGTTAAGAGATAGTGTCAAGGGTTGAGTGGTGTCGACTCAGTAAAGCCTTGGGTAAATCTATTATACTTCGGTAAAAGTATTAAGCTGGGTGAGGGCCTTGCAGACATATACAAGGAGTGCCAAACTGCGTTACCAAATTTTGATGTTGATCTGTTTAATTTCGTATTTATTTTTTTATTTTCGTTTGTGCTGAAAAATTAACAGTTGCTGATAAGGTTACTTTATATTTAGTAACTGACAGATACAATTACAAGTAACTACGGCAGAACCTTACAAGTAACTGCGGTCAAATTGAAGTTTTTACGAAACTACTACACCCCCTACAGTTTTTTAATTGGCATCAAAGTGGGTCACCGAATCAGAACTTGGTGCAGATTCGGGTTTCACAATTATGGCCATAAGAGAAGGAGCATCAATTATCAGGCCACCGCTGTTGGATGGTTCCAATTATCCTACATAGAAATCATGGATGAGGGTCTTTATTCAGGCACATAGAATAAGAGCATGGAACTTGGTGTTACATGGTTGGACATGTCTGATGATTACTGATGCTAAGGAAGAGACAGTTCTAAAAGATCCATCTGAATGGGCAAGAGCCGAAAAAGAGAGGGCACTTGGAAACTCACAAGTAAAGCACACAATTTTCGGTGCTGTTGATGAAGGACGCTTCTCATTGATATCAATCTGTGAGTCGGCTAAAGAAGCGTGGTATACTTTGCAGACTATTCATGAAGGGTCCAAATCTATGATAGCATGAAAACTACAGATGTTAGCTGTGAGGTTTAAAGAACTGAAGATGGATGAAAATGACACTATTGGGGACTTTCATGAAAGATTGCACAATACAGCGAATCAGGCACATCAACTCCGGAAGAAATATTCCAATCTGAAACTAGTCAAGAAGACGTTGAGATCACTACCTCCAAGATTTATTCTGAAAATTGCAGCAATCAAGGAGGCTTATGACATCAATGACTTGTTGTTGGAGAAGCTAATTGGAATGTTTACCAATTTTGAAATGAATTTGTTGAGGGGCAAACAAGAAAAGAGAAAAAGATTAGCAATACAAGTTGAAACTAGAAAAGGCATAAATAATGTAGAAGATGAATATGATAAGAATGAGGATACGGAATTATTGACAAGAAATTTTAGCAAGTGGTTAAAGAGAATGAAAAAAGACAAACCTGAATTTAGATAACATGGTGGGAGTTCATCGAATAACAACTTAAAATAACAAGTCAAAACTTAAAAGGGTGAAAGGAAGGTGAAGAGAATCCAATATCATGAGTGTCAAGACTTCGGGCACGTTTAGGTCAAATGTGCTAATGCTTTGAAGAAAAGAAAAGGAAAATCCTTTACTAGCACTTAGAGTGAGAATGAATCCGAGAGTGAATATGGAAGTGAAGAAGAAATCGCTAATGGTATTGCATTGGTTGCTTTGTATAGAAAAAATCTAGTTACATGCCTAACATTAATTAAGAAGGAAGTAACTGAAGATGAAAAGGGGGAAATCAGAAAATTTCGAGAAAAACGGAGACAGATCAGGTCAAGGTTCAATATCAGATTATGATAGTGATGAAAGTGGTTTAGATGATGAAAGAAAGAATATTTATGAGGCTTTATATGCAAAATGGGTGAAAACATGTAGAAAGAATGAAAGGTTGAAGGAAAAAAACTTCTTTATGAAGAACACTATCCAAGATTTAGAGAAGAAACTGATGATAGCTTTAGAAGAGCTCGGTGAGGCTAGAATGAAGTTAGCAAGTACTGAAAAGGGTTGAAAATGCTAAATAAAGGCATAGAAGTTAAAAAAGTTAATCGAAATCGGTAAGGTTAAAGGGGATCTTCAAGGCATTGGTTACAAAGGAGAGTGCTCCAAGGTGAACAATGAGAAAATTGATATACCTAGATCTGTCCAAGAAGAAACATCGACGAAAAATTAAAGATTTGTTCTCACATGTCATTTTTGCAGAGTTATCGGGCACATAAGACCAAAATGCTACAAGTTATTGCAGATGTTGTTTCAAAGAAGCCAAAATTGAAAGACCTATATCCGTTATATAAATTTCAAAATCAGTCTTTAGTACTGAAATCTACTTAGGTTTGAAAGAATCAAGGATAAGCACAAAGATGTAGTAAAGAAAAAACAAGAAAGTGTCCAGATTCACAATTAGTTACTACTTTTGAAGAAACTGTTCAAAGGATAAGTCAGTTACTTCAGATGCAAAAATCAATTAGATAGTTGATGACTGAGATAATGTGACGAGGAATAAACCCAGGTTTAAATTTCTTCGATTGGCATAAGGATTGTGCGATTTACATTTTTGAAGTATAGTTTGATGTTATTTATTAAAAAAAAGGAAAAGAAAATTTAAAAAAATGTGTATTAAAAAAATATTTGTCTTCTATAGTTCTTCTTTAATTTTTATGTTGCCATTGTCATCCCATCTATTTAGTAGTTTGCATTGTGACTTCTATTTGGCTCCATCGAAGACTCTTAAGCTCTTTCATCAATATCGGTCTCTCTCTCAGATATCTCTCTCTTTTGGGCATATCTCTCTGTGTTTTAAATAGTGGTAAATTGTCATCTTGGCATGCGTATGATTCTTATACTGCTCCTACTGTTGATTTTTATGTTTCTTTATTCATTAAGATTGATTGTGTTGAAGACATTCTTCGTTTTGACATTGTTGTCCCAAGGGGGAGACATCATTTTGATTTTAGTGATTGTTCAATTCAGGGGGAGATTTCAAGGTATATACATGACTATTAGTCTTACTTGTTGGCATCATTTTGTCCCAAGGGGGAGAAATCTAGATGATTGGATAATTATGATGTTCTTTGGAACTTAATGTTTGATTAAGGAAGAGTATTTGTCATATCAATTGTGAATTTGATACTTATATGTCCAATTATGTTATTTAAGGGGAATTTCTTATTTGTGACAAATAATGCCAAAAAGGAGGAGATTGTTAGATATATGATATATATCTTTTTATTTTGTTTGGGCATATTTATTATTAATTGGACCTATAAGATATTAATTGGATGATGATAGCTAATCAAGTATTTTTGTTTGACTTGGATTCAAAAAGTTATTGGGGATAATCTTCTAGTTGTGATAGAACTCTATCTTGACTAAAGGTTTGGTTGATTATGGCCATGTGGGCTGAAAAGGTAGTAGGTGAAATCAACAGATGGTGTGTGTGTGTGACTCTTGCATTCTTCTATTTCGTTGGCTGCATAATTTCTGGAATTTTGGGGCTGTGAGTTTTTAGCTTTGTATGAGTCACGTGGATGGAGAGATTAATGTGCTAATTTTATGTTGTTGAAAAATCCATCTTGGTGTTATGGTGTTTATTGATTTCTTGAAGTATTACTCATGACTGAGGTGTTTTGTGAATTGCGTGTGTCTTGTATTGAAGGTTGACTGCAGGTTGTGTAATTGATGTGATAAAGGCTGTGAATGTCTTGTTTGTTGTGGGTGTGTGACTCATCATGGTAAGGCTTCAGTAAATTATTATGTGGAGGTTTATTTGTTGGATCTATCTTGTATTAAGTCCTTCTGTCGCAGTTATAACTTGGATCTAGAATGTGCGTGAATCAGCTTATTTTGTGTGAACAACTTTCTGATCTATTTCAGAGGGGCTGAACCCATAGGGAATTTGTTATGTTTATGTCTTAAGTGTTTTCTATTTTCATTCTTAGATAGTTGATCACTTAAGTTATTTATTTAGTGTTCCTTCGTTATAAGATTCTTGAGAAAAATCCTTTGTTGAGATTAACACGAGTTGATCGTGTTATTGGGAGTGAAAAGTCTTTCACAAGAAGTAAGGTTGAGAGATAGTGTCAAAGGTTGAGTGGTGTCAGCTTAGTAAACCCTTGGGTAAATCTATTGTACCGGTGCTCATCGGTGTCTGCAGAACTCTGGGGAGTGTATATAGGGCTCATGCTCGCATGGAACCTAGGCTATCGCCAGATAGAACTTGAAGTGGACTCGACAGCGACAATCAACCTCATTTCGTCCTCGGCAAGCCGATCACGGATTCTCAATCCTATAATTCAGGGTATTAATGAACTGTTTACTCAGAACTGGATTATTGTATATCGTCATATCTACCGCGAGAGTAACAGATGTGCTGACTGGCTAGCGAATTATGCTGAGCATTTTGCTGTAAGAATCACTTATTTTGCTACTACACTCATTGAGTGCCATATTCTCCTTCTAGAAGATATATCGGGGATCTGTTTCCCAAAACTCGTCGTATAATTTGTTTTTTCCTCTTTGTATAAAAAAAAGTATTAAACTAGACGAGGGCCTTGCAGATATAGACAAGGAGAGAGTAGAGAAAGAAACTCTCTTCCTACTCCACTAGTGTGGATGTGTATTTGAAAATCAAAACCTTTGAACCTTGAAAACTCTTAGGAGCTTTGAAAGAAAAAGAAGATTAAGATTCAGACCTACGTGATTAAGAAGTGATGCAACGAAACCCTCACCTCTTAGGCGTTGAGACCATGCATGCCTTCGGAGACAACCCAAAGGAGGCAAGCCCTAATTTGGTCATCTTTTCGTAGGTGTTGAAAGAGGGTTATGAGATTACTATCTGCGGATTTTCTTGATGGGAAATTTTAGTACGCGGGTCTAAAATACAACGTTTTAGGATGGGCTCCTTGTAAGACTATAGGATGGGCTTCTTGTAAGATGTAAACATTCTTTTATATATTCAATTAATTCCTTTTTTTATTATTAAAAAAAGCAGACGGATAGAGGCAATATCTTATTGGGCCGATGAGTGGATAAATTAAGCACTTATGAACCCGTAAAAGAACATAATCGAGTTTCTTGAGATGTGATTTTCTATGCCCATAACCTACCTCTTACTCTGTCCTTAGAAGATTTTAATCACAAATTTCTCTTAATCTCACTTATTTATATGAATGAGATCTTTTGGCATACAATTAGAACTAAATTATAAGCACAGAAGATCTCATTCCCTTCAAATGATGTTACACCTGCACTACAATACGTCCTACAATAAAAGAAAAGGAAAACATAAAAAAGCGACGTCGTATGAAGGCCAAGGTAGTGTCCGATAAACTAATGAAAATGATTGTCCAGGGAGAGTTAGTATGGTTGGTTAAGGTTTGACGGTGTCCAGATTACAGACTTTGCCTATTTAGTATTTACCTATAATTGCGTGACTGCTAGTGCAAATGGCTCTCTACTTTCTCAAGCTTCCTGTTCTCTTACGCTCCCCCACAACCTCGTTTTCCTTGTCAAAACCTCTGGCGCCTAATCCTACAGGTCACTCTCTCTCTCTCTCTCTCGTTGAGTGATTTTCACAAACATCTTGTGGTTGCCTTTGTAGTAATGCGATTTATTTACTGTCAGACGTTTTTTGGAAATTTTGTGGCGCGAAACACGAAAATGCAAACTCCATTTCTTCAATAATTTGTGCTAGTCTATTGTGGTCTAATCATTTGATCCCGTGGACTTTTCAGTTAGATGGGTCAGTCCAGAAATGTGTTCTATGTTCAGAAGATTTGCTGCTAAAAAAGCAGCAAGCATTCAAATACCCAAGAAGTAAGCTGTTTTTTGATGCTGTCTTGTTTTCTTTTTTCTACATTTTCTTGCTTATTTAACATCGCCAGATTGCTAGAGCTCGAATTTTCAGAACATTTGGTTCCAATACCTGGTGAATTCCAGAATGGTCTCACGATCTCCTTTTAGCTGGACAATTGTTACTGTCCCTAGCATGCTTACGAACATGCGAGCCATATTACTAGATTATTGTGGTTATGGTGGTAAAAGATGTCATTTGTTGATGAGATTTAGCTTGGTGAGTTGAACTTTGTGAATTTTGAAATGAGAGTTTCTCAGGTCAATCTTCTTGGTGTTTCTTGTAGTGACCCTGCATGTGTTCCTTATCCAGTTGATACCTTCATTGTTCTTTGTTCTAATGGCTTGATTGTCTTGTTTTTTTCTTGTCTCTGGCACCAAATTTAGATCACGTTATTCTAACTTAGTGGCTGATGTACACTACCTCATGTAGACAAATATAATGAAGTGAAAGACATTTCTTGGAATCATTGTGCCAAAAAATAAAAAACTTGACGAAAGCCCAGTGGTATGTCTATGCATTGATGTTTTATATTGAATCATATTTCAAACATTTACAGAAAAAGGAGGCTGGATGAAGTATGTGTTGAAAGGTTTCAGCAGTACAGTAGGTCACTCATCCAGTCATGGATTTTGCAAGGTAATTTTGTTCTTAAATTGTTGTAATCATCTTTGTTTTTGTAATAAAATTCACTGTTCTACTTTGTCTCCGATGTGAAGTAAAAAAGTCCAGGAGAGTTTAGGCTTAGACTTCCTGCTAATTTACCACTATCAACTATTACAATATTGGTTACTTAGACCGGTATATTTTTGGATTTAAGTTTGGGTAAAAGATACAAGTCTCTTCTTGGTTTTATTCATTCTAAAAGACATTCTTATGGTTTAAAATTACTTAGGAAAACACTTTGTAGTATTAGAAATATTTTGTCACATGCTTAACATTCAATCACATGAAAGTTTATGCTAAAATAATTGATAGGAACCCGATAAAAGGTCCTTTTTAGTATTTCTAATACCACAAGATCTTCTAGATAACCTAGAACAATAAAGAGTATTTTAAAGAATAACCGTACCATAAAGAAGGTCCCTATTTTTAACCCTTTAATTTTTCTCATACTATAAAGGATTCCTGTGTCTCAAATTTTGCTCAGTTAATTGTCTGAGAGGGAATAGTATAAAGCAATTTGTCTATTACGTAAGATTTTCACATTAGCATAAATGTCTTATAAACTCAGTACTACTCAGTTTTCTTGCAGCTAAGCACCTCTGGGAGTTGACATCTGTTGTTTCATATTTATGTATAGGGAAAGTGCTTGTGAATGGGAAGATGGTGAACAAAGCTGGGACACCTGTCTCTGACAAAGCTATTGTAGAGATAACAGCTGAAGTTCCAAAATATGTATGTAGGTGATTACTGACCCCAGAAGACCTTTTCATCCACTTTCAGCGCATGAATATTAGTTTGCATCAGCATTTAGCTGATTTACAATTCCGTTTGATCTTTTCCTGATCCAGAGCAGGATTTAAGTTAGAAGCTGCAATTGAACAGCTTAGTGTTGATGTGGTAGGCAGAGTAGCCCTGGATTCGGGATTGTCTACTGGAGGATTTACTGACTGCTTGCTTCAGTATGGGGCATCATATGTTTATGGTGTAGATGTAGGTTATGGACAGGTACTCTCAACCTAGTTTCTAATAGTGCAAGTTTATACCTGCTGCAGTGTGTAATATCTGATTGTTCTTATGACTGGGAGTGTAAGATATAAACAGTCTCTTCTACAAATGACTTACATCAGGTGGCAGACAAAATTCGCCGTGATAATCGTGTTTCTGTAATAGAGAGAACAAACCTAAGATACCTCTCTGGGCTTCCCCAAAAAGTCGATGTAGTAACTTTGGATCTCTCATTCATCTCCATCCTCCTGGTACGCCTTCAGATAAATGCAATATTACGTCACTTTACGAATCACTGGCAGAGTTTGTTACCATCGTGGTAGATTAAATTCTGCTTGAACTAATGTTCATTTACTTGTCCAATTTAGGTCATGCCAGCTGTAGTTAATGTTATGAAGGAAGATGCATCTTTGATAACCCTTGTTAAACCTCAATTTGAAGCTCGAAGATCCCAAGTAAAGATTTTTCTTGCCCTTTTAATTGTAATCATAAGCTAGTGAAGTTCAATGGAGGCTAAAGACTCCGGATGTTTGTTACTTACATTACTTCTAAATGTGGCAGTCAAGTTCTGCTACTTTTCTTGTAAAGCACACGTATAAATCGTATTTGCCCATAGACAACCCCTAGCCTGGGAACCGAGAGTCCAGCAAGAGATACCTACACAATTTTAACCTCTTTTGATGTGCTAAAACATAGTCATTAAAAAAAATTTAGTAGCCAAAATCTTCTGTGCAGGTGGGAGGTGGTGGAATTGTAAGAGATCCTGAAGTCCATCAGGAGGTATGCTTTTTCTCGCTCCTTGCTAGTAGCTTTTCCTTACCAAATACCTACATGCTTTAACTTGATTTGGAGATCCCCTTCCCATACGATATTTTTACATGCTTTTGGAGATGATCATTACACATAAATCATTATATGGAGAGAAATTCATACTGATTTTGGACCTAATTCATCCATCTAAATAGAGATGTTATGCATATGGTTGCAATTAGGTTCTTGAGAAGATTATTAATGGTGTTGAGAGCTTTGGGTTTCGCAACAATGGCTGGATTGAGTCTCCTTTAAAGGGCGCTGAGGGTAACACAGAATTTCTGGTTTACTTCAGTCGAATATCCCAGCAACAAGATCAAAGAGTACTTAATTGAAGTGGAAGAACACTCTGCATTGATATGTCTAAATGTAACGCCCGTAAGGAATGCATCGGATGACTTAATTCTGTGTTATAAAGGATACCAAGTAGCTTGGCACCTTGAGGACAAAACCCAGAGCATTGAAATAACGAAGATCAGGGGGCCCTGCTATCTCATTTTTTGCAATATACTTATAATGTAGGGCTATTAATATATATTCATAGCAAGTTTTCTCCATCAATTATCATGTATGCTTTTCACCATTTTAATAGGCGTTCTAAGACCAACAACCTGCCCAACAACAGAAAACCATGAGACGAGGTATTGATCAATGGCAAGTCCATTTTTGGCCATAACAGCATCAGAAAGGAAAAGTAATTTCATCCACTCGCTGGTGCCACAGGGATGTAGCTTGTACCATGGTCTGTTCATGTATGGATGCTCCTGAAATTTTAAAGATGTATGCCAGTTTAGACAAGTTATAGGGATAAATCTAACAACATACATGGCTTTGACAGAAATAAAAGCTCACCATGAATCAATAACTATTTACTAGACCAGAAACTGCAAATTATACGTCATATCAGCATCTTCGTCGATTGAAGGACGCATATTAAACATTATAAGCTAAAGTTTGCTTAGTCCATAAAATATTTGCTTAGTATAACTGATAAACCAGATCACAGGCTGAATAGTTGTCAATGGACAATAACACGATTAAATTCCCCAAAAAAGGCAAAACCAAAAAGTTTGAGAATCATAAAAATGTGATTGAAAATGAATTAGGAATATATTGATCTATCCAAACTACAATCAATATATCAATTTCAATAGCCTCCAGCCACCGAACGATCAACAATTTAAGAATGCCAAAAACATATCCATTCTCAAAACGTAAGAGAAGCTGAAATAAATATTACCTCTAGAGTGATGAAAGACCACTTTGATTCCAGCAAAACCTTTGCAGAGCAGGAAGGAAGGTCCTTTTCAATTTCATTCAACATCAAAGGCCTACCATCTGTATGTTAAAAATAATCGTTAATTTTGAAAATTAACCAACAAAATACACCGTTCAATTGGAAAAGCCCAACACTTGTATGTGGTATATACAAGAACTCATTTTTGAGTGAGGTAACCTTGACTGCATATTCAACCTAACAATTCTACCATGTTCAAGAATACTTAAAAAGAACAGTAACGTAAATCATACCACAGCAATATCCACGAAAATATAAGGCTGGGACCCTGTATGAAGCACTATAAACTATATGAAAATCATAGTAATGAACTCCATCGTAGCTTTTATTGCTGTGGACCTTGCCAAGAAGATCAGAAAGAGGATAAACATAGTAAGGAGGACAGAACAAAAACAGTGGCAACCAAATAAGTACATGAAATTCCACAAGTAAGAAATCGACCTGTCTTTAAGGTTCTTGTAACGCAAAAAAGAAAAGAATTAGAAAAACAATGAGCACAAAACAGTAAAACAAAGATGAAACATCTACCAAGGTGGCATCATCATCATCAATTGTCTCCTCATTCACTTCTTTTTGGATGAGATTTGCATCGAAGAGATTTTCCTATACAGAACAAGTGATAAACGAGAAAATATATTGAAAATCAAACTTAGTTTCAGAACAATAACAAAATCTAAATTCAAATATATGGAACCTGATGCGATGAGGGAAGGAGACAGAAGTTGTCCAATGAGAGGTAACCCTCCATCTGGGAAAGAACAGAGCTTTGGGGAGGGTGAACCCAAATCCAAGAAGGAGAAGAAGAGTTGAGGCGTTCCCATTTGTGGACAAAAGTAGGAGCTGCTGCCACTGCAAATTCCTTGTATGACAGTGTTCCATCCCACGAGATTAAATCCATCTTTTGATTGTTTTCAGAATAAGCTCAACAATTACCTCCTTTCCTTTCCCTAATTTAATTCGAATACTAAACAAATTACAAACTTCATATTCTTTAAATCAACAAAGATTAGAAGAAACTTTGTAGAAGAGAGGGGTCAAAGCATAAACATCCTCTACTGATAGTTCATTTCACTGGTTTTCTTTGCTAGAATTTGGCAAAAATTCCAATTAATATTTGTGTTAGGTGCTACTCTAAAGTTTTCTATTTAAATTATTTTTCAATTAAACAGTTTAAACTTTATATAAATATTTATTAACATATGCACAGGAAGTATGCAAAGGGTAAATGCATAAATAAGGAGATCAGATCAACAGTCATTAGCTGGGTGTTCTAGAAGAGGTAAATCCTGCATTAAAAGCATGGTTCAGGTTACAAAAGTGAGGGCAATTCTACACAATAGATTTGAAGAAAGTAGCCTCTTTTACTTTTCTAATTTTGGTTTCTAAAAGGGCAACAAAAGATGGAAATAAGGAGTTGATCAGGTGGTGCTGAACGTCTATTTGTTTAGAGAGATTGTTAGTCCCCTTACATTCCAATTCAAGAGATTCATAAGGAGTGGGTTTTAGAGCCTACCTTAAGAATAACTTTACCCTTGGTGTTTTTTCTTTTCTTTTCTTGTCAATGTGAGTTCCCTTACAGCTGAATGTATCATCACTACTATCAGAATCTTGATAATTAAGAGAATTGTCATCTATATCAGTGGAAAACACAAGGTTTTGGTCAGGACTAAGGTTAGTGTCCAAATGACGTGGTTCATTTGTTAGGCAATTGAGAGAAGGCTTGACAAATAGTAGAACAGACAGTTGGCCAAATTTAGAAGAAAATCTGAAAATTATGTTTCAACTAGTATAAGAATATTTCAACTATAGGTTTCACCACTTTCAACAAATATTTTGTTATGAAATTATGTTTAAGTTACAATGCTTGTTAATTACGATAATACACATCAAATTAATTATACTTCAATAAGTGACATACTAATAATGGAAATTTCACTAGTACCATTATTTTTTAATGTTTCTATTGTTAATGCAAATAATTTTTGTACCATGTCAATAAAGATATTAAAATTCTCAGTCATATATGATAATATTTTTATTTACATTTATTTTTTATCAACGTACAAGATATGAAAAGACTTTAATATTCTTTAATATTTCTCAATGAGTATAACTTCACAATCATAAAGAATATTAAAATTATATTCACTAATTATAGTTATTATCCAAATCAGTTTGAACCCAGTTGTTTATCTTTTATTACATTCTTTTCAAAATCAAAAAAGATCAAAATTAATATTAATCATAATAAATTATTTTTATGTACAAATTCCTTCTTTGTTTTATATGATAATTTAGTTAAAAAAAACTATTTTTTAATAAAATCTATTCATTGAATATTTTGTTATATATGAGCATTTCTTCCATTCATCATAACAATATGTGAAATCTTATCATAAATCATTTGTATTCATATTGGTGTGTTCTTTTAGCTAGATTAAGGATTAATGATTTTTACTTCATGATTATGATTTTTATACTCTCTTTTTCATATTTTACATCTATGTTTTAAATTATCGAAAAAATTTTACTTTGAATGTTAGGACTTTCCTTTCATAACTCTCTTTTATTAAAACATTTTTCAAAGAAATAATCTTTTTAAGTTATTAATATATTCAAATTCAAAGCGTTATGAAAGATAGCTCTGTATTAATTTAACTATTTTTCCTCCATAAAGTCCTTAAACTAATAACTTTTCATATATTCAAAGATTTTGAATTCTTAATTAATTAATAAAAGCAACCAATATCTACCACTTAAGTTTAGAATATCTATAGTTTGCTTTTCAGATTATTTGAGGCTTTCAACTCTCTTTATTCTTTTCGAGTTTTAAGAAAAAGTACCAAGGCCATCAAAAATAGCCACAAAATAGAAACACAACCAATTAGATCATCAAAATTAACTAGAAAACTGAAAAGAATACTAATTAATGACTTAATAAATAGGTGGTAATATTGTATATCAAAGACGCAAATAGCATACAGAAACAAAATCATAAACAAAAAGGGTGATCCCAAGTGTGAGAAAAAGTATTAAAACATTGACATAATGACACAAGATAGATCTGGATCATGAACAGATTAACTGTCAAAAACAGAATCGATAGAGGCATAAACTGATTATTTATGTCAAAAGGAAAAATAAAGCAATTAAAACATGGCCTATAGATTGCAAGAGTCCAGAAATTACAAGAAAGTCATAGTAGACTCAAACCCGACACTCTTCAAAGAAACAAGCAAGCATAGGCTGATACTTATCATCTCAAGAAAAATAAAAGATGTCCAGAAGTTCACCAAAGAGACATAATTGGTAATCAAATAAACAAACACAACAAGAGCATGGTTATCAGTGACAAGATAAATAACCGAATCAAAGCCTAGAGCATAACTTGGAAAACACCAGAAAAACCACAGCGATACAGGAAACTAGTAAATCAAACTGACAAAATATTCATGCTTATAGAGGTAACAAGCCAGAACATACTGCGACATCTAGAATCTAAAGAAACCAAAAAGAAAGGGTTTTAAATTTTACCCAAGATTGTAACAGATATACGACACACAGGTGGTGCGTGTTAGAGATCCTAGAGGCCCATGCTCGTCATATTGACCTGTGAATTTTATGTATTCTCCTTTGTTCTATCTATAAGCTGGACATATACAGTTACAGCGGTTAGAAACAAGAATAACAAACGATCAACATGCAAACGTTGGCAATACACGGGTAAGAAACGAAGGATTTGGAAAAACATGGATTACTTGTTTTGGTGGCTCCTCTTCTGAGGAAAAGGGGGTGAAGCGGGAATTAGAGGAGAAAATGATTTCAGTGAAGGTTCGAGTGAGAAACGAGGACAAAGGCTTCAGATGGGGCTATTGTATTTGTGGGGATTTTGTTTTGCAAAGGAATAAGCAAATTAATCATATTTAAATTCAAATTCAATACTTATAAATATCTTAATTCAATAATTATTTTAAATTAACCAATATTTATGCAAATATTATATATATCGTTTGAATCATACGAATTTTATATTTATCCTTTTATTTATTCTGACCTTGTTATTAAATTTATCTTTTATATATATTTTATTAAAACTTTTATAAATTGAATAAATAACTCAGTAATTTTTTATGAGTTTCTTATAAAAAAAGTTCCATAAATTTAAAAACCATTTCATGTACAGAACTGCATGACATTAACCCAATTCACGTATTGGTGGTCTAGCTGTAATACGTTAACACAAGGGATTATCTATCTGAATCTGCAGCTTAGGCGGAGAGGCGCATTTTGGTGTTCTGCTGGAAAGAGGAAGGGCGAATAATTTCCACCCCTTTCTCGTGGCTACCGTACCTTTTCCATCAAGGAGATCGAAAGAGATATTACCTCTTGTGATTGTAATCACCATTATCCAAGTACAGTTGTAAGATTACAAGATGGCAACCAACTAAGTTTGGTTCTGCCTTTAGGATCAAACATTACTAAAACAAAGCGCAAGTTAAACTGCCCCATCACTTGAAAACAAAACAAAGTTGCAGATTTCTCTCGTGGAAGGAAATTGTATGTGAATGGTGACACTCCAACACTCCTTGCACCAAAACTTATCCACCACGCCAAGAATGCTCAAAAACTAGCATTCTTCATGTTGTCCATGCAATCTTAAGAATGCAGAACAAAATCTGCGCCTGGAAAAACTGCAAGATATATAAATACAACAAGAATAATAAGTCTGACGTAGGAGGGGCCCCATAGCAGTCGTGAGACCTCTGACAGAAAAGGATGAACTACTTTAGATTAGAATTACAGCATCAGTTTCGTGGCTTTGATGGAGTTGGAGAAGACGGAGGTTTCAAATCTGGGTACTGCATCCAAATAGACGTCAAGTAGTTTTAAGTTGTCGGGCATGTAAACAAGTTGGTCCTAACACAATTAAACATTAAGACGATACTACCTATTGCAAAACTGATGTAAGGAAATTCCCGTTACAAAAACATGGGTAATCATGGCCATCATGCACATAAGATAATAAAACAGATAGAAAAAGAGTAGATACCATACGTTAGGGTAGGGACATCTATAGTCACTTGTCAAATGTGACTTGGAATTCATAATCTTGTTTACAGATCCATTGTCTGAAACGAGGCTTTCTCCAGCAAGCAGGGCAATAGAGGAAGCACCATCATTGACTTCAGCTAACAGAGTAGGTGCTTCATCATCTCCAAGTTTTCTAAGTTTAGACTTCTTCTTCTTCTTCTTTGGGTAGACATGGACAGAAGGAGGCAAGAGGTTTTCCTGTATTTCCTGCAATATAACAAACAGCAAACCCAACAGATATTACCAAGAATCAACAGATTTAAGTGCTAAAAAGCTATTGAATAAAATATATCACATCAAAAAATGCACCACAATCAGAATGGGATGAGATGCACCAGAACCTTCCTCTGTATGGGTACCAGTTCAAGTAACAGTGTCTATATGCCTCAGTTATTGAAGTTCAAAGCTCAGACAGGCTAAGCGAAATATAATGATCACAATTAATAGTCTCAACAGCCAAAAAAAAAAAATGAAAACAGAACCAAAATGGAGCTTAATAAAGTAAACCGAAATATGTGAAACCCATAGTTTACATTGGTGACAATTCAGCAGCGAACAGAGGAAAAAAGCATACCAACCACCCCTTTTTCCCTCTGACTCCACCTCTTATTGCATAAGCCTCTTTGAATCCATTTTTGACTAGCAATTCAGCTGCTTTGATTGAATTGCCATCAAAACTACCTTGCAGACAAAATGAGGAAGCAAAATCAAATTTAGACCCATTTGAAACCAGCCAATTTAGTAATTCTCAAGAGCTTGAACGCATGCTGCAATGATGCTAGAAATTAGAAGTAGCACAAAGGTGTATTTACAAAAATATGCTATAGAAAACTATATCAACCAAACAATCTTTAAAAAAGTCATGGAAGATACAGAAGAAGCTAAAAGATGGGACATTCATGTGCAAAGATGAGAAACTGACATATTAAAACATCAATGGATGTCGTTCACCATATACATAAACGTCGAGGAGCTGGCGTGTCCAATCTAGAAAACATTATGCTAAAGGCCTACTTCACTAGAGCATCAAAATTTTATTGCGAAAGGAACAATTATTCACTCTTTATAACTAAAATCTAGAGCGTTCAATCTACAGATTGTTATTTTTGACTTTACTCTTGGACTATATTGCCTAAAGTAAATTAATCGAAAGTTATTAGCCACCCCATTATATCTACTCCAGTAAAAGATCTGAATAGCTTTGCTGAAATTACTTTGCTTGATTGTTCAACTACATTGTTAGACAGAATGATTGCAAGGTTTACATTACATCTTCCCTGTTACTTTACTACTTTCTCAAGGACTTTTAGTTCTCAGCCAAACACAAAATAGCCACCCCTCATCGAAAATAAGCCAAAATATCCCATTTCCTAAGTTCCTCATTTTAAACTCCCTGTTGTAAACTCTTAATATTACATGCTGTTTATAGAAAATTTCAAAATTAAGGTGTCAAGAAGCCAAAAGAGAGAAAGAGGGAGCAATCCAAGTAGTCAACAACTGACTCTAGCGCTTACTTGTCCAGAATACACAAGATGGTATCTGCTGGGTCCTGAAAACTATCCAATACGTTTTTCACAAACAACATTTCGTCCCCCTCCTCAGGGAACTCAACCTGAACCGCACTCTTATCGAAAATCTTCAAATTGGGGGACCCCAAAGATATCAAAGTCTTCGCCTTTCTGATATCCAAAAGCTGCGCATCTGGGTTGTCCCGGAGCTTTCGAAATGCATCGATAGCAGAGATAAACTTGTACTTGCTTAAGTACTCTTGGGTAAGAGGTATAACAAGCAGCCAAATGAAAGTACACCCAGCAACAAAAAACGGGTTTCTGTTAAAGAAGTCATCGATTGAGACTAACACTGGTTCCAAGTTTATTCTTTCGAAGAGTTGCTGGGGACGGGAGCTTACAGCTTCTGAAGCTAAGCAAGGGAGACAAGTGAAGAACTCGAGAGCAGCGAAGGAGAGCGAGGTTTTAGCAGCAACAGAGTTTCTGAGCAACGAGATAGAGCTCAGAAGAGAAGGCTTTGAAGGTGTTAAGTTGAGGGCTTTCGGGTGGTTTTGGGTGGTTAGAGCAGAGGGTAGCACCATGGAAAGAGACTCCATCAAGAAGATGCAGAGAGAGGCGTCTTTCTTATCTTAAGTTTATTCTACTTTTACAAGGTTCTGCGTTCTAGGTACTTTCAAGACGTCAGGGAAAAAATAACCCTATTTCACTTTAATTCTTTTTTTTTCAGTTATTTCAATATTTTTACATCATAAAAGAGTTAAAAATTATAATATTTTAAACATGGATCATAAATTAAGCCAATAAAATAAGAAATATAAGGTCTTAAATATTCAACCGATATTAGTCTATCATAAAATCAGCTAAAGATGAAATAGAATTAAAAATTTTAAAATATAATTGAAAGAAATTGCCTTTATCAATAAAAAAATTTAAGTTTAATTAAAAAATCTTAATAAAAATTAATTAATTAATTATATTTTATAAGAATTTATTAATTTATGAAAATTGACCGATTAATTAATAAATTAATAAGTTTTTAATAATAAGAGCTATCAAACTAAATCGAATCAGAAAGTTAAAAATCGAATCAGAAAGTTGTAATCAACATTGAAGAAGAGTTTTGGAACCTTTGGTCTTATGCTGAAATCATTAGGAAGACCAACTCAGGTAGCATAGTTAAAATGACAGTGTCTCGACTAATTCTAACATCTCCACCTGTTTTTGAGAGAATATACATATATTTAGAATCTCTTAAACATGAGTTTCCGCATGAGTGCAGGCATTATCTTGTTTGCTTTCTAATAAAGTACTTTGTTTATGTAAAGCTCCGATAAGTATCAATAGTGACCAAGATATGAAGTTCTTAGGTTACATTTTCAAAGATGTTATCAACTAAGTTACATATTAATATATCCACGCACTAATGAACAAACTAAGATAATGAATGTGACTTCATATTACTCTAACCTATTAGAAAAGTAACTTAAAAGAATTAGAAATATTGTTTATCTTTTGTCGAATTTGCATATAGTATAAGTAATCATTCTTTCGTTAGTTATAAATTACTTCAGCTTGTTTATGGTTTGAATCCTCTAACCCTTTAAATTTGTTACCTTCAAATATTAATGAGTGTGTTAGCTTAGACAGGAAAAGAAAATTGGAGATCGTGATGAAGTTTCATGAGTGTGTGAAAATTCATATAAAGAGTAGGAATGGCAAGGTTTGCCCAACTTATCTTAGCCCAAGTTAACTGGGCTTCTGGCTTAAGCTTAGGTTGTGGTTCAAGCTGATCGACCTAGCCCAAGGCCCAATTTTTTTAATAAAATGGTCATTTTTAATTTTAAAATTAAAAACATATATTTAATTGAACCATATTCGAGCTCAATCATCAAATTTTGGGTTGAGTTAAGGTTTAGGTGAGGTCGAGCCTGGCCCAACTCTTTATCACTCCTAGTAGATAGTAAGAATGAAGAATATGCTACAAAAGATAACAAAGAAATTAGGCTTATAGTGTTTGATCATTTTAGTTAGATTTTGGCGTATATGCAAAAGGAGAGGTTTCTCATTAAAAAGGGAGATGGTCCATTCCAAATTGTGAAAAGTACTAATAAGCAATGCCTATAAGATTGATCTTCAAAATGTGTTTGGCATAACTAACATATCAATATTTTATATGTTATTTAAGTTTAATTTACTTGGTATCTAGAAGTTGGTTTATATGATTTATATGGATTTTATTATGTTTTATATGTTTATTTCATTCTTATAAATGACAATTTTGAGGAGTAAACACGAGATTTAGAGCAACTTTATCCACAGTTATCAAATTGAGGTGATTTTGAAATCATCGGAAAGCTAATTTGATGCACAACAACTTTGTAGAATATATGAGGAGCTAATTCTAACTTACAAATTTCTGGAAGTGGAAAAGTTTAAGGAGTAAAGTATAACAAGCACACCCATTAATCTATGGCTGAGACTAGACACTTTTTTAAAGTTAAATAAAAGAGAAGTGGAACATGCTCAATGCTGGTAATGAAACTTTTCATGCACTAATTCTCAAACCTAATTTATGAGGATTTGTGTTTCTTTAAGTTTAATTCATTTATAGCTCTATTTTTGCAACTCTATCTATAAATACTTATATCATAGTTAACCTGGAGAGCATATAGTAGATTTCTTTCATCTTTCTAGTTTAATTTTTCATAACTTTTCTTCTTTCTTTGCATTGGGAGAAGATTTGGAGCAAGGATTAAAGAAGATGGCGACATATTCTATCTTTATTTCTTCTACTCTTCTTTTCTACATTAAGGTTGATGTATTTTTTAGTTGTGTTTAGTTGATAGAAACTTGATTTAGGGTTAGGGATGTAGCTTGTAATAATTTATCTAATTAATTTGATTATTTCATTGGTTGAATTTATTCTCTTTAATCTTAACGTTGAATTTATGATTGACTACCATAGATTCAATTTTAAGGAATGCATGAAGGACTAACAGGTGAAGTATGATTCGTGCATTAGGAGAACAAACCATTTTGGTGCTAAATAATGATTATGTCTTCAATTTTAGTGATAACCATATAGATTAACTATAGTTAATAAGTTTCGTTAAGTTAAATTAGGCATTAATAGGTTGTAGTTACCTAGTTAGATATACTTGTGTGCCTTAATGAAGGGAATAGATATATTAGGTTAACAGTTATTTCGACATAAATAGTCTATTATATGTGATACTTAGAATTCTTTTAAGTGAATCATCAATCCCTAATATTTATTTGTTTGATTTCTCATTGTTATTTTGTTTTCTTTATTTTCTTTAGTTTAATAGTTTAATTATCTTTAATAAAAGTTGGTTTTATTTCGTTTATTTGTTTAAAAAAGATTGATAATTGTGGTAACTAGTTTTATATGGGATCGATACTTAGAATCACTCTAATTTTATTTAGCTATCTACGATTGACTTTGTGCACTTACAGATAATTAGTAGATCAACTTTTTAGTGTTATTACTAAGGACACTAGTTTTACTATTTTTGTTAACCTTGGTTTTTTTATAATTTATTTTCTCTTACTTTTGATTCCTTTCGTTTGTTTCAAAAAGTTGAAGTGAAACAGGAGATCTAAGAGTGAAAGCTTGGATTCCCTACCTTAATTTAATCTTAAAATGAAATGAACCTATAGAAAGAATAAAGCAGTAAAAAGAGAAAAGGTGTTCCCCATCAAAAAGATAATTTAGTTATGGATATAGAGTAACAACCACAAAGGATGCATATAGGGGACATCCAATTATTAGTAATTCATATTATTCCTTTATATATAGGACTTCATCAAAGGCTAAGAAACTATAAGCTAAAGCAAGTACATCTTCACTAGCTTTTGGCCTTTGGTGGATCAAAAGAAGAGAATATAATAGCATTCATCAAGGAGCCTTACTCGATGATCTAAACACTTATATGTAATGGCCTTATAGAAGATGAATTAAGGATGAGGTGTTTCCTATACTATATGCAAGATCGATCTAGGATATGGTTGATCTTAATAGAGGTGGACTCTTTTAAGCAATGAGATTAGGTGTATGATGCATTTATCTTGATGTTTTTCCTACTATATAAGACCAACAAGTTGATGATGTAAATAAAAAGCTTTTAACGAAAGGAAGAGAAAGTGTTTCACGAAGTTTAGGAGTGATATGTGGCTCTTTTTAATCAGTGACTTCATGATCACTACTCATGAGGGCCTAACCTTAACATGCAAAACTTTGGTGAACATTGCAGCTTAAAGGGTAATCTATACAAAGACTACCAAGAAAGTAAAGGAGAATATATAGACCTTGGCAAAAAATGGTAAGGGGAAAGTCAAAAGTAAACCTCTATAAGGTACAAGTATCTTCAAATCTAATAACAAAATATAAGATTGTTCAAGTCAAATAAAGATAAGTCTTTGATGATGCTAAAGGAAGACATTGATTGCAATGATGGGCCTACTATAGATTAAGCTTCTATTTTATTTTCTTTCCTTTATTGTATATACATCTTTACAGTTCATTTTTTCTTTGTACTTTTAAATCATGTGTTTGTTCTTACTTCTATTTTACTAGTTACTTTGATTTAATACTTTATTTTAGTTTATTTTAACGTTAAGTTCCTTTTGTATTTTATCATTTATTATTTTTATTTTATGTTTATTTGGAAGGTATAAATAATTTATAGGTGTTTTTTAAAATTACCTTGGACAATAGATGATAAATAAGGGACAAAGAAGTTTCTGTTCCATTTTTATTCTCCTCCTTTTATAATGGTTGTTCCTAATTTTTTCATTCACTATATATAAGGAACTAACAACTGAAGTTTGAGGAGGGAATAACTATTTATAGGTCCTATTTTTCTTATTAATTTTATTAGTTACATGGCTAGCTTAGTTGGATTTTTTAATGATAGTAAATGGGTGGCAAAGAGAGCCCATAAGTCTAAAGGGTTATTGGAAATACTATTGACAGAAGATAATCTGATAATTTTTAAGTTTGGGAACTAAGCTAATATGAAGGAAGTTATAAAAAAAAGGACCTTGGAACATACTGAACAAGTTATTATTTCTTCAACCATGGGGACTGGGGTTGAAGATGGAGAACATCAAAAGAAATAAAATTTTAATATGGATCAACCTCTATGGTGCAATTAGAAGATTAGTTAATAAGAGGAATGAGTGTGTTGGCAAGCTACATTGGTGTCCCTCTTTGCATAAAGGAGATGATGACTTTACATAAAAGGATTGGGTATGTATAGGTTCAGGTAAGCAGTAGAAGAGAGATCCCTAGTATGGTCTTACTAAAAAGATTAGGAGAGGAAGAGGAGCTGGTTAAAGATACAATAAAATTTTCATATATAGTGGAGGCCTAAACATGTGCTACAAGGAAAAATATAGAGGGAAATAGGGATAAAATTTCAAAAATATGATTTTAGGAGTTGGCAAATTTGGGAAAGGGTTAGGAGCATAAGGAGATACAGGAAGAAAAAGTGAATCTAGAAGTCTTAGTAGGGGGAAAACTAATGTAAATATTTATAAGGTGGTATTGGAGAGAAAGAGAGTATTAATAGGTTAATAGAGGCCCTAAAAAGGAGGGAAATAACTTAGATGTTAAAGGTGAACCCTCTAGCACACAAGAATGGAAAGAGGAAAAGGACTCTTAAAAAATGGAGTTGACTAACACAAAAATTGAAAAGGGTGAATAAGAGAAGACTCAAAATATAACAGTGATCTATATATAGAATTCAACATCAAGGAAGTCATAAAAAGAAATCTAGTAGGAATAAGAGCAAGCGGGCATAATTGAAACCCCTTAATCAATGACATTGGAAACTTGGAATATAAGGGAATGAATAGCCCCAACAAGCAATAGGTTATTAACAATTTTCTTATTTACAATAAAATAGTAGTAATAGTTATTTTATAGACTAAACTATCTTAATAGAAGCTCCTGAAGCTAGAGTTGAAAGGTAGTTAGTGGTCTATGGTCTCAATAAAGGGAATTTTGGATAATTAACAATAATAAATTTTGCAAGTTTAAATCCAAAATACCAAGATCTATGTGAATATTGAAACCAAATTCAAGATTGAATTATACCTTTATATAATAGAAATAGGGAAAGGAATTGGTGGTGCCAGAAAAGAACACGTAAAATGTCACGCCTTTACGGGTATCCACAAACACATAGGACTGAATACCATGCTCAAGATGTGTTAACACCAATCTCATCCTTCTCTCTCTTTAGATGAGGACGTCTATTAAGGTTGTGGTTAGATAACCATCATACTTTCTAATCACCCATATATCTATATATAGGAAAACTTTAACTAGTTAAGTACGAATTAGACTAGGCTCAAATTCGAATTGGGCCTATTGAATGTTCAACCTGTTTGGTGTGCGACCCTATAGGCTTAGTTAATATTAGCAGCAGGCCCAAACTTCTTTTAGGCCCCTAAATTATAAGTAGCCTCTAGCAAGACATTATAACTACCCAATGGTAAATAAGGTTAGAATATGACATTACCTGAATCACAACTAATAATTAGAGTACATTCTATAATTGGTTTGCGGGACATACACTAACACTCAATCCATAATCGCCATCATTATGGAAAAGTAATAGTGATTATTAACAAAAGAATAGTGGAACTATAAGTCTTGAACTCAAGGGCTGAAAATGTTTGTATAAAGATTCTATTTTATAAGGAGAATAAGGAAATGTATGTGACCTTTATTTACGGCCAATCATAGGTACCACAGGGAAGAGCTTTGGAGTGAGCTAATTACAAGAGCAAACACTCAAAACCTTTGGATGGTGATATGAGATTATTATAGCACCATGAAACAATCTAAGGTGGAAGGCAATGCAAACTTAAGGAACTTCTTATTGTATTTCAATGATTGTGTTCTTAAACTGGGTATTGTAGAATTGTGTTTCGAGGGATGTTTTTATACATGGAATAATAAAAAATTGGATAGATGGTCCTTATATAAGAAGATAGAGAGGGAACTTGTGGATAAAGAATGGTTAAATAGTTTACTAGAAAGCAAGGCAAACTTCCTAGATCCTCATGTGTCTGATCATTCACTAATCTAAAAAATTTTCTTAATTGTAAAGAAACACATATCCTCTAGATTTAACAATTATTGAGTGGTTAAAGAAGGTTTTATGGAAGCAACAAAGAGTGAAATGAAGAGGAAAATGAGAGGTTATAAGGCCTTTATCTGTGTTAAAAATTGAGAAAGCATAAAAGCATAAATGAAAAAGCTAAAGAGGGAGTCTTGCTTGGACACAATAAGGATGGTAGAACTTACTAAAACAGTGATGCTTAAAATACAATAGCAAGTCTATGATCACCCAGGGAACAAAGGTGGTTGGAATAAGAGAAAAAAAAGCCACAAATAATTATATAAGAGCATTATCATATCATAATTCCTTTCTAAGGAAGATGGAGACAATTAATTAGTTGAAAGAAAGAGATATAAACATAAAATTCTATCACAGTTTAATCTTAGTGAGGAGGAATAAAAACAAAATCAATTCGTTATTGGATCAGGAGGGGAATAAAGTTTCATCTTAGAATCAACTAAAAAAAGTGGCATTTTCTTATTTTGGGGACACTTTAGGAGCTTAATTTGAAAGTTACTCTTCAATACATATTTTAATCTCCTTCATTTCCAATTAGCTTTCAAAGGATATGTGCTAATACCTCAACTCTCCTTTCAACCTTATAGAGATAAAAAAAAACATTTTTTGGATTGACCCTAAAAAAGCACCAGGGTCCAATGGTTTTAATGGGAAATTCTATCAATAAGTAGGGCCAGCAATCAAAGACATAGTCATTAAAGCTATATAAGAAGTTTTCGAATTAGGTAAGTTACTTAAAGCCATAAACAAGACTTTTTTTAATTACAAAATGATCAAATCTAGCATCCCTAGGGGTGTTTAGACCCATCTCTTATTGTAACTTCCTCTATCAGGTAATAGCTAAACTTCTTGCAAAAAGGATAAGAAAAACTTTAACTCTAATAATTAACCTAGCACAAGTAGCCTTCTTATAAGGGAGACGTAGAGGAGATAACATCTTATTTTTATAAGAACTACTCAAAGGTTATTTGAGGAAGAAGTCTAACAACAATTGTGCAACAAAGGTAGAACTTTATAAGGCTTATAATTTTTCAAGTCGGAAATTTATAGAATAACTAGTAGAGGTCTTCAATAGTCCCAGGAAGTTCTAAGATTGGATCAACATGTGTATCAACTCTCTTTCTCAGTATTAGTAAATGGGGAACCATCCAATCTATTTCAAGTCAAGATAGGAATCAAACAAGAAGATCCTTTATCACTTTTTTTTTTTGCATAGAGGTGTTATCAAAGCTATTGGAACACAATATTGATCAGGATCCAGTATTCTACTATCATAATAAGTGCAAAAACCTAAAAAATTTTCACTTGATATTTGTAAACGACTTGCTTTTATCCTCTAAGGCCTATAATCAATCAATATACACCTTGAAAAGAACAATATGGGCATTCAAGGATCTATCAGGATTAGCAATCAACAAATAAAAGAGCTTCTTCTTGATGGCAAAGAGTGTACAACACATATCCCCTTGGATTTCAACAATCTCTAAATTATAGGTTAAAGGCCCCTCGTTTAAACACTGGGGACTCCCAATCGCTATAAGTACACCTTCTTAATAAAAAAATTAAGAATATCATAAATTCTTAGAGCATTTAGTTTCTTTCACCAATAGAGAGAGTCTTATTGATCAAATTAGTTATTAACTCCATGTATACATATAATATAATTCACCATTTTAGTTATGCAAATAGGTTAATTAGAAGTTAGAGAAGATAATGTGTCAAATCTTGTGGTCAAGAACTATAAATAGAAGATATAAAGCAAAGGTTAGGTGGAAACATATATGTAAGTCCATATAAGAAGGTGTTGGGTGCTTCAATAGGCAAAAGGATAAGGAGGATCCTTACTAATAAGAAATCCTTATGGGTAAAATGGATTTTGTTCCTTATACTTGAAGAAGAAAAACTTTTGGGAGTTATAGGAGAAGCAAGAAAAGTCACACTACTTTAATTAGCTATTGAAAAATAGAAACAACATATCGGGATATATAAGTGTTCAATAGGGAATGTCTAAAGGCATCTTTGTAGAAAGATAGTTAGAGTAGATTATGAGTTTTGAGTGAAGCCTAGCTTAATCCAAAAGTAGATGATCTTATTACAAATGCAAAAGCTAGTTAGTGGATAGTTGGTGACTTGTGGGGAATTGTCCAAATGAATTTCTCCACATCCTACCAGGTTACAATCCTAACCTAAAAAGGGAGGATACCTATAGCTAGTTACTCCATTCCTTTAAAAACTTTACAAATGCCACTTAAAGGAAAACCTTAACTGAAGAAACAAGAAATTTTTGGTGGAGCAAGGTAGTATGGGATAAGACTCTTCCCCTAAAGATTTTCATACATCTTTGGTTGATGTGTTTAGAAAAAATTCTAAATATGGATGCGCTATAGTTCCTCAACATGGAAAAAATATGTTGCCTATACAGTAAACAAAATGAAACAGAAGATCACATATTTTTCGAATGTGATTACTCAAAGCAAATATGGAAAGAAGCCCTAAGTGTATTTCAAGTACAAATACATATCACTAACTAGAGGAGATTCTTGGAATGGTTCAGTAAGTTTAAAACATAGGACAAAGAGATAGAAATATAATTATACTGATGTTTGGAAGGTGTACGAAAGAAAGAAGTAACAGACTATTTAGGGGTTTAAAAAGATCCAAATAGGAAATGGTAAGTGAAACATTTAGTTAGGTAAAAGAGCAAGTAGCTTTAAAGGTCAAAGTAGAAGAATATAGCCTACAGTTTGCACGGATATGGAGATTAAGCTAAGTTGAACAATGATGTTGTACTTATGCAAAATATTATGAAAGTGCTTTATGAGAAAAGCTAGAGATAATCAGTGGCAGCTAAGAAAATAATGGACGTGTAAAGAGCTAGAGTTATTGTTAAAGTTGTCTCTTATGATTTTGTTACATTTTTAAAAGATTAATGCATGCTTAATAGTCATTATCCCCATCCTCCCCCCTTTTCACCATATACAACTATCATCTTTTATCCATCTATTTATTAGAAGTTGTCATAGTCAACTTCACCTCTCTACTTCCTTGGTTGACACCACTTAGTATAGGTGTTCATAATATTCCCTAATAACTCCTTTGTGGCCTGTTAATGTAACTAATGTAACTAGAAAACCTATTACATTAGTTAATGAAATAACTGTTCTTGTTATCGGCTAACTAACATATTTGCATATGTTAATTATGTTCAACCTATTCGTGACTCAACATTGTTTCCCTTCATTATTAAAAAGAATTTGGTTCCATCAGCTCTTCTTCTTCATCTTGATCTTATTCCTACTTGTGCAACATAAGACTTGCCGTTATATGATTAATGTTGATGTCAATGAATTTCTTTGACTGTGAAAAGGAGAATAATGGTTGAGCCAATCTAGCGAAGTATAATTGAGGTAATGAAATGTTGGCGGTGAAAGTTACAGTAGAATCGCCATGCAAATTGTAAGGATATGACGACAATGTGTTACGGTTTGATGCAATTACAAGGTATGGGACTTGGATCTCACATTGATTAAATACAAAGATGGTGTGGGATTTAAAAGGACTTTGGGCTCTCCACTCTCACAAGCTAGCATTTGGGGTGTGACTCTCCTAAGAGCTGGTCTTAGAATGGTGGCCCACGGAGTGGCAGTATAACATCCCGTGCCCACATAGCGGGTCGGATCAGGGAAACGGGTCTACGAGGAGACCAATTAGAGAAGTTAGGACAGACATATCGCATGCTCATGCAATTGTGAAAATGTGATTTTTTGCACATGAAAATATTGGTACATGCATTCATGACATATTCCCGGTATGAGTGTACATAAACAGTGATTTGTTTCA
>JAOTAY010000009.1:7509358-7527412 GCA_025629805.1 Erythroxylum baracoense | reverse complement strand
AGAGAAAAATCCTTACCCCAAAACTCCATTTCCGAGTGAGTGTACGTTGGCTCATTACCGACACCCTATTAGGTATGTGGGTATTCTTTTTCAACGACACAATCATGATCAGAACGAAGTAGTAGAAGATCAAACGCTGTTAGAAGATTGTGATCAGAATGAAGATTCGTGAAGAGAGAAGACACATAAAGAAAAAAGCAAGAAAAATCTACCCCAAATTCCTCATTTTTGATCAGCTGAAGGTGAAACGTTGCTACTCGTTAGCTTTTCAAAAATCAGCTGATTGATTCAATCAGCCAGCCCAATAAGCTGATTACCAAACACAATCAACAGCTGTTTAATATGGTCAATCAGCTAATTTTTAGCTGATAAGCTATTCACCAAACGGGGCCTTCATTTCTTTCTTTTATTTGTGTAAGCTTTTGGTGAACTATTACTTCATTTAGATTTTATATAATAATATATTTGAAATTTTTGTAACCAAAGTTTTAAAAATAATGTAACTTTATGCACATGTGTGTTTAGAAAAAAATGTTAAAATAAAATGAAGTAAAAAAAGTGGTTTCCTAGACAATAAGAGTTTTACTTAAAACACTAAAGACGAAGAAAATATAAATAAATAGAAAATGAAAATGAAATTGTTTTCTAAAGTTAGAGATATATGAACAAAAGGATGTTGTATGATTTAAAATTAAAAATTAAGAGGGAAAATAATAATTTTAAAAAATTAAGAACTAAAGTGAAAAAGGTCTAAACCACCTAGGGGTCTAATGTAAATAACATTTAAAAGAAATATTCAAAAGAAGGTTCCCTATAGTCTATTAAAAATTTCCATGATAAAAAATAAGAAATGTTTAAGATTTAAAACTGATAGTTTAATTCCCTTCATTGTAACCTAAAGTTTGACATCCTATAATGATGGGTACTGTATGTGAGATATAAGCTGATTAATGCACTAAGTTTAAAGGATAATATTATGTCACTAAGTATTAGGTTAACCATTAAACAATGATGGATCTAAAATGAGTAATATGAATTGGATCATCCCTCTCATCTTCTCGTTTTTTTTAATCGTAAAAGGAGGAATGTGCATTTGCAAATGGATCAAATATGTCAAGCACCATTTTAAGTTTAAATCTAAACGGGTAATTATACAAAGGGTCTATTACATTCTCCCTAATTACTTTAGGATGATGAATCCTACATTGATCACTCAAATATCTCCATATAGTTCATTTTACATATAATGACTACCAACTGATCTACTTTTAACTAGAATAGGTCATAGGTAGTACCAAAACATAACAAATCCTATATGAGATACTTTGGTGTTATTAAGTCAAAGAATCACTTATACAATTATCACAATAAGAATTTCCATAGACATATAAGTAATGTCCCAAATGGAATTCTTATATGGGGTCAATTTAGTGAACTTATTCTCTAACAAGTACCCATATTTTTATTTAAGTACCTTCATACTTTAGTCTATAAGCGTAAAGTTAATATCCTTATAACCTTAAACTTAATTACCAATTTATACATAGAATAATATATATTTTTGATATATCACAAGTATGTAACATCTCAAATACTAAAATCCTTTAAAATATTATCTAGACTAAAATATATTTCATATCTCTATAGATCTCATTCTCAAAATTAAATTGTTACCTTTTCATATTTAGTATGAATTGTTCTTGAACACTTATATTTAAATCAATTTAAATTACAAGTTATTGTTCTCTCTATGAGCAATATGTCTCTACATATTTGCATTGAAGAGGACAACTATCTTCCTACTAAGCTTCTTGTAGACATGATGAATTCATAATCATCTCTAAACAAAACTCTTTGAATTCATGAAGAAAGTGAACCTTTCAACATCTTGTAATCTTTCAACTATATGAAAAATTTATTAATAAAGGCACTAGTTCTAATTAGATGAATTGTCATAAGATTTGAACTTTTCAAACTTCATCTTATTTCCATTACTTATCCTGAGAATCATTCTCGTATAAGTGTTCACTGAAATAAACAATTTGTTAGATAGGTCTGTAAAATTATATCCAAACTTTTAGATCTCTTATAACATTTTTTTTATCGATTGGCTAATTTTAATGGTCAATATTCAATTAATCACAAATGCATGGTGTAACTATAGCTTGCAAAGGAAAATATGGGTTTATCCTATGAAGACAATGATTACTAGTAATTAACTTTCTCATATTATCTAGCCTAAGGATTGATTTTGGTTTTTAATAAAGAAAATAAAATATTAAACAATTAAAATGAAGTAGGAAACAATAATGAATGCAGAGACAGTGGAAATTATTTTGAAAATAATCAATATAAAAAATTAATGTCTAGGTAATGAATCCCCTTAAAATCATTAGATAATTAACCTTTTTTTATCATACTATTGTTTTATTGAATATTGGATCATGGAAATTCCTATCTTATGCTAATAACTCTCTTGAGATTACTAACAACTAATCTTAGGTTTATTAACCGAATTACTTAGGTTAAAGGTTCTAAGATTGCTTTACTGATTTATGAATTCCTCTATTGGGTTTGACCCTAATCTAGAGGATTTATGTTAACCTATCTCTAGGTTTGCAATCAAGTCCTTTCAATTATGGTAGATCTATTCATATACAGGATTTTTCAATCTCTATTTTATGAAATCAGATTATATACTAATATTTCAAATTAGAACATATATAAACACATAATTGAATCATAATAGATCAATTAAAACCAAAAAATAAAGCAACAACATCCAATAGAAATCTTGCTGAGAAGTGAGATATGGGGAGGTCCAGTAGTACACAGTCTTACCCCTAATTAGTAAAGAGGTGGTTTCCAAATTACCCACATGAATGAAATAGATCAATCAAAACAATTGCATTAAATAAAGAGTAGTACTATTAGCCATCTGAGATAATCACCTAGTTAAGTAACTGAGGGTATTCATGACAAGGTGTTTACTATTGCATCAAAAGGCTAAGTGAATTTTCAAATGCTTCTATGTTGTTTAAATTTAAGTGTTTAAAGGTTTTAACATTTTTCTTATATATGTTCACTTTATACATTAAGTGAAATGGTATTAATTGAGTTGAAATTTTAAGAATTATGGATTGAATTGGATTGATTTATAATTTGATACAAGTAACTAAATATTTATTATTTCAATGAGCATTGCGATTGAATGAATAATGGAGAATCTTGGTTGATATCATCTTTTTGTTTATTTCTTTTCTAGATTTGTTTCTTATTAAATTAAGATTAACAAATTTGAATTTTTTGAGAAAAAGAAAATGCTTAAGTGTGGGGGAGTTTGTTAAATGTTAAATGTACTATATTTCTAATCCTATATTTAATGCAATTTTCTTATTCATTTGAGAGTTTCTTAATTTTTATTGTACTTTTTGTGTTTTTAGGTCTTATTTGCCTTCATGGATAAAAAGGAAAATAATTAGGGTGAACTTAGGAAAGATAGAAGATTTGAAGGTATTTTGTTGATTGCTTGTATAAGTCTACACAGCTGTGTGGGTGCCTATTTAGGTCTACACAGTCATATGGCTACTTGTGTAGCTCTCTAGTACTATATTTCTTTACAATTTTTAAAGATTAAAGTAAGATTGAGGGACACAGTCATACACATGATCATATGAGTGACCATATCCACTCCATAAACCCTAAATTTGAGCTATAAATGGATAAAGTGAAGAGAAAATGAGAGGAAGTCAAAAAAGGGGTTGCGTAGGAGCTCAAAGGGCTCGAGAAAAGACATATTGACCGCCTAGAATGATGTAGAGAACGAAGAACAAGAAAGGAAACATATTTGAGGTGGTTTCAAAACTAAATGTGAAATTTATGAATCAATTAATGCAATCTTAGGAGTTTTAACTAGAAAGAGAATTCAGTTAATCAATTGAGGGTTAGGTTTAGAATTATATGTACCAACAATCAAATGATATTCCTTTTTTCAATATTGAAGTAAAGATGCATGAATATCATAACAAGAATTTGTCTTAAATCCTACACCAATTATTATTATGCTTTGTCATTTTTAAAAGATACATTATAAGTCTCTTTATTTTCTTTTTTACTTATTGTTCCAATTAATTTGTATTCCTCTAATGTGCATTACATTACTTTTTCACAATAAGTAGTATTATCCTTAATATTATCAAGATGTTCTTTCATTCTATAAATTCGTCCCACTTTAAACATTCAGTCGTAAAAGCATAAAAATATATTTAATGTTTCCATCAGATGTTTGAGAAGAAGAAAAATAATTTCACGATGGATCAACCTTACGATGAATAAAGGATGTTAAGTTTTTAATTCTTTTATATATTATTACATATTCTCCATTATAATCTTAACCTAAAAATGTATGAGAAAAATAGTTTATGATATGATTACCATAATGATAAATATTAATTCATCCAATTTAAAGTTGCATTAATTATTTCAATATCCTTTTTATGTTTTTCATGAGTAGTCTAAACTCTCAATAATGGAGCGAGTCTCAATCTTATTTTTTATTATTTTATAATAAAATAAAAAGAATACATAATAATATAATTTTATGAGTTTATAAAGAATAAATTAGATAATTTCCTAAGGTTTCTATTCGTATGGTTTCTACAATCAATGAAAAAGGTGGTATGGTCAATAATACAAAGAAAATGGGCATAAATTAACACACAAGTCTCTCCAAATATAATGAGAACAAACAGTATATTTTGATAATGTCATATAACATTTTAACTCAACAATTACTATTAATATGACAGTATTGACATCCTCTAAGCTTGAAATCCATTGTAACTAAATGTGTATTTGCAAAAAGAGTAAAAATATAAAGTAATAGAGAATATCAGTTACGCTAATTTATTAAAACTTAATTGGACTCGTAAAGTAACTATTAAGCTATAAGTAGGAACATTTCAAGCATCAATCACCTAAAAATAAAAAGACATAAAAATTGGTTAACAAATTCAACAAAAATGATAAGAAAGTAAAGAAGAATAAGTTCTAGTTCTATAACAAAAATTGGTCATTCAAACCATATATAACATTTATCTTAATGCATTAGACTAAACCTAACATATTAACTTTTATACAAATTGTTTTGTTTTCACCTTTTTAGATGCACCCTATGCTTAAAGAATCATCTAATAATATTTTTAAAGATTTAACACATCCTCAATATGAAGCCTAACTTATAGGAAAAAGGAAGTCATATAACTGTAGAAACTATCTCATTGACTCCAAGTCATCAATTAAGAACATTATAGTCACACGGTTACAAAAAGACAAATGACCAAAAGTATACAAGACTATCTAAATAATCCACACCACTAATAACAAACAAAAAAATAAAGTCCATCTACAGACACCCAAAATCAGAAATCCAAGTTCTAAAAAATAAAGAGATAGAGAGATAAAATAAAAAGAGGGAATAAGAACGTAAGCAGTATATAGAGTGAAAAGGTCCCATTTTGCTATTAGGTAAAGTCATTAATCTTGTCTTACAAATCAGTAGCCAACCTCTCTATAATCCTTATATCTCCTCCCATTCTTATGATTCATCTCCTTATCTTCTTCTTTTTCTCGAGAAAATGAAAGAGAGTATCAAAGAAATTTAAAAGTTTTACTTCTAAATACTTCTCAAGAGCCACAATGTCATAAAACTTGACAAAGCATTCCTTTCAACAAAAGAATTTCTTTTTACACTAGTTTCTTAGTAGATACACAAAGAGGATCAAAATTCATGTAAAATCTAACTAACATATAATTAAATTATGTTTGAATATGTAAATAAGGAACCAAAATTCATGTAAGTTTGTTTCTTATGATATTTAAAATTCAAGAATGATGTGAGAGAAAATCCTCTCTATAGGATTCAGGACAAGCTTCCTTAACTTGCCTTTTTTAGTTAACAAACTTTGTTACCCTCCTTTAGCTGATATTTTTTTGTCTTTTTAAACATGAAATCATATCTAGATTCCCACATCAAAAGCAACTCCAACTCCCCCTAACCTACTCCCTAATCTTTTTGTCCATTTAAATGAGCCTGATTTTCTCTTATGCATGCCACCATCTCAAAGCTTCCCAAAGCTTCAAATCAAATTAAGATTTCACCTCCTCTTATGACAGGTATAAGTTCAAACTTTGCCTTATTGCAAACTCCATTAAAAAAATACCTAGTTTTAAGTCACCAATGATCAAGCTCCTTCTCTTAAACTCACTTTCATCCCTCATTCCCCTACTAGCTCTCACTAATAAGTGATGCCCCCTATTGAGCTACTTAAAGCTAGTGTAGCCAGTTGGAATAATACCTTGGTAGGGTTTTTTCTTAATAAAAGAACCCTACCCAAGAATGTATACTTAGGTAAAAGAAAGATGGCTCAAATATGGTTTTTCTTAAGAATTAGTAATTAAAGGGGATACTTTCTATTTAAATTTTAGCATGAAAAGGATTCTTGTGCAAGGGCTTTAGCATAACTTGATGCCCATAATTCTCTAGATTTGGAAATCTAAAATGTCATTAGCTAGACAAAACCTTAAGACCCATGTCATTTTTGGTTAACTTCTACAATATACCATTGGAATATTTGTCTATACAAGGCCTCAGCTACTTGGCAAGCTCTTTGGATAAATCATTGTGCCTAGATAAACATACTGCTAAAGTTAGGAGAACTGTATTTACTAAAATATACATTAAAATGGAGCTTAGGAAGGATCTTCCAGAGTCCCTAACAATAATGCATCTTGGTGATGATGGACAATAATAGAGGATTTATTCTTACATTCCTACAATGAAAAGCCTTCCCTTTAATAATATGTTAAAGTCTGAAAGAACATAGGTAGAAAGTTAAAGCTAATAACCTACTATGAACTAATGAATCTTATCTTAAAGCCAAATTCCAATAACACTCCTTAAGTAAAACTTGACAAAAACACCCCAACTTAGAGTTATCTCCTTCTAATCTACATAAAGACAACCCTGTCCCAATCTATATCCTTTCCCCTTAATTATTGGTCCTATCTAACCTGATTCAGGGATTCAAACTCACACTCAACCTTAGCTGAGTAATAACTCTGCAAATAAAGCTCTAAACTTTGATGTAACCACCAATATAGTTAATAAAGCATCTTTACTATGGTATATCACTCCTTAAGTAGGAAAAAGGAGAAATTATCTCTTATTAACTTGCTTAATGTCAATTATAATTTGTAATATGAAAGGTTTGAACAACCAAACTAAAAAATAGGCTATTTTATTTTTTATCCTCTAAGAAGCCTATTTTGCTTAGTTTCTCGAAAACTATGATCAAACTCCTTACTTTTGAAAAAGGTATCTAGTATAATAACAAAAATTGGAAGTTCCTTTCCAATCATAGTAGCCACTATTATGGAAGAATAATCTTAGCATATGATCTAGCACTTATCTTTATTGTTAACTTTAACTATGCTAATCAATATTTTCACATTTCTAGCATTTTTGCTCATAATCACAAACAAGTTGACCTTATTATAATCTGTGCTCATAACTTGAGCTCTTAGAGACTAAAACTTCTAGAGGACTTGGTGACCATGATAAGTTTTATTCAAAATTCATGGTTTGTTGTAAGAGACCTTAACAATATTCTTTTTCCTAGTAATGTCTTTTCCAAGCAGGGTTAGAGGATCTCAAGCCTGAAGGCTTCTTTTACACTTATTCTAACAAGAAAACAGACTCATTAAATTAAAAGAAAAAGCTTGACAGAAGTTTAGTTAATGCTTACTGGTAAGATCAACTCCCTAAGGCCCTGTTTAGTTGGATGGTTAGTAATGGAACGGAATAGAACGTAACACACTTCCATTATTTAGTTGAGGGTTTCATAATAGAATGGAACGGAATGTGATGGAAGCGGAGGGTTTCATATTACGTTCCATTCCATCCTCAACAGTGAAAATAAGAAACCTCTTATTCGGGGGGTTTAGAATGGAACGTAAACTAATAAATATATACTACCTAATATACCCTCAATAATATACCTCCCAGTAGCTCTTACCCTCACTCCCTCTCGCTCTCTTTCTTTTGTCTCCTCTTTACAATCCATATTCACCACCCAATGTCTTATCTGAGCTCACTGTAACACCTCTTAAATCTCATTTCGCTGTTGAGTTTTTTTAGCAGCGAAGCTAAAGAAAATGCCAGCTCAGAGTCAAGTACCGAAGAGTACAAGCAAGAGTACATTCTATTTTGGATCCCCTTGCTAAGTTTGTCTCTTGATGCGTGGTTTAATTTGGGATCTGCATGCTTTACTTGTTTGGATTTTCACGTTTTATTATTTTATAAAGGGGAATTGCTATTTAGTTTCAAGTTTTGGTTTTTCTCGCAGTGGCTATCCTGTTATCGTTGGTTTTTTAAGCTTTTACTTAGTAGGTGGCTATGGTTGATTTCACTTGTTAGTTTGAGATGCATATCTAACTTCATTGTTCTAGTTTCCTGCTGATTGCTGCTTTTATCTCCGGTAAGGGTAGGTGCAGTTCGGTGATGGTGGTTATTCATAAGTGTGATAATTATGTCCCAAATTCTTGCTTTTGCATGAAAGTCCGTTTTCTTATTTTAAATAAAAACATAAATAAATAATTTTAAAATATAAGTAACATATAATAGAATAAAATTTATTAAATAATTAATAATAATTTTATAAAATTAATAATAAATTGTATATAATTAATAATAAAATGATAAAACTTTCACTAAAATTTTTATTATTTTAAAATCAAAATATATATATAATTATTTTTCACGTCACAACCGTGACTTTTTAATTGGACAATATTTTTATTTTAAAATCATAACATTAAACCTCTTGCAACAACTATTTTAATATCATGGGTATAATAGTCATTTATTATGCATTACATTCTATTCCATCCATCTTTCAAACAATGTTTCACTACATTACATAATGAACCCTTTCATCCCTCCTAAACAACTTTTCACTATATTACATTCTATTCTATTATAAACCGTTCATTTCCGTTCCATTCCATTCCATTTCATTAATTGATATCCAACCAAACAGGCCCTAAGAGTGAATGTGACTACTTACCACCTCTAGTTTTAAATCACTCACTAATTATAATGCATCATATTGATATGCTTCTTCACAAGAGGTTCCCATTTTTAGAAGTTGTTGCAAAAGGCTTAAACACCTATATATGAGGATACAAGAGTTATAAATGTGTTACTAAGGTTTAGGAAACTAAAATTGAGCTCAAGGCTCTTAAAAGAGCTATAGGAAGTGATGATTAACCTTGGACCTAGAAAGAAAGAAACTAACCTCCATTCAGGATTAGATCTCATCTTTTCTAGGGGAATTGGAACTTCTCTCCAAAGTGAAATCTAGTTTGAAAAACTATGCTTATGCTCTAAATAACCGTAACTCTTTGCTAAGTAAAGATTAAGAATCTTATAGCTCCAAAATGGGGATGACAATACTAAATTCTTTTATAGTTTTATATTAAGCTGAAAGAACACTAATAACATTTCCTGATTGCTAAATGAACAAGTTACCACTTCAAAGCAATGTTAAGAATATCGTCTCAGTACTAGATTTAATTTTGATATGATTGATACCGATCAATACTGAGTATTGTTTTGATTAATTTTTTAAAATTACAAAATAATCTTTGAATTTCTTTAAACTGGAAAATATTCCTTGTACTATATAATTTTTAATTGTTAGGCCACCAGAAACAATTAAAAATTGTTAAACCACCATAAGCAATTAAAAGTTTTCAAAACACCAAAAGTAGTTTTATTTGATCTTCTTTCCAACCCATTTTATGATAATGATTCCATCCACCCCATTTTATGATAATGATTCCACATCTTCTATCTTTAACTATTTTCTCTCAAAACTTCATCTCTCTCTCTCTTACATACACTACATATTTCACGTTTTTATACATGTCTCCACCTTTCCCTTCAGCATCCAACATAATATACATACAAAATAGAAACAAAAGCATATAATACATAATCATTATATAGAAATATACAAGAACCAAGCTTGGGCATAATGGGCAGTAGTAGTAATAGTGTTGCACTTGGCGGTTTAAGCAGTGGAGAAGTCTTTATTGACCAAAATTGCTAACTTAAAGTGAACAAATACTTGCAACTTAAATCAAATGATAGAGGAGATTGGAGCTGGAGTGGCAGATCTAAGCAACCAACTAACTAGAAGACTAGAGAGCTGGAAGAGAGGGATGACATAGAAGGTTGTACTACTGTTGTAAAGTAAAAGAGGGCATTTTAAGGTTAGGTTATTTTCTTTAATTTCAGTCTTTTAATTTTGAAGAATTTATATCTTATTATGGGATTAAATCGATATTTTGGGTATTATTGATACCAAAGGTCAGTACAAAATAAGTAAATTCCATACCTTTTACTAGCACAGTATAGTGCTCATATTATTGCCTCTAATACCAAGATGATATCAAAATTTATAACGTTCGATACTTCAAGGAGTCCCTCGGTTACTCTACCAACACGAGTGCATCTTAAGTAAGCTCCTCCATCCTTGGAGTAATCTCTATACAACAAGCGGAAGCCCTCTAAGAGACCTTTTAAGTTGATGAAATCAAGAAAATAGTTTTTAGTATGAACCCCTATAAAACCCCTGCTCCTAATGGACTTAATGGGTTCTCCTTCCATTGCGCTTAGAACCAAATTGGTGATTAAGTTTCTAAAGTTGTTATGGAATTTATTGAATTTGGGAAGCTTTTGAAATAACTCAATAAAACATTCATATATCTACTCCCTCAAGCCTTAAACCCTTCTAACATCTAAGAGTTCAAGACTATCTCTTACTATAATTTTATGTACAAAGTGATCTCTAAAATGAGAGATTCTAAGCTTAAGCTAATCCTTTATAAGTTTGTAGATCCTATTAAAAGTGCTTTTATCTATGGCATGAACATTAGAGACAACATCCTCCTTACACAAAAACTCTTAAAGAACTATCATAAAGATATCAACCTGAAGAATTGTGCTATAGAGATTGAATTATTAAAGGGTTTTGACTTTATTGAATAGAGTTTCCTATTTAAGGTCCTCAAAGCATTTGGTTTCCCTTTAAAATTCATTAGTTTGATCAAGGAATATGTTATAATGGATTCCTACAATTTTCTTATCAATAAATAGCCAACTTAGAGGTTTATAAGGACTAGGGGACTTCTTATCCCCTTACCTATTCTATATTTTCATAGAAACTCTAATTCAACTTACAAAATAGAATATCAAAAACTTAACCAGCTTCTAGCATTGTACCAAATGCAAGAGTATCCAAATTTTTAAACTTACATTTGTTGATGACATCCTTATGTTTTATAGGGCCAAAAGGTGCTCAATTGATATCTTTCTTAACCCTCTTCATACCTTTCGATCTAATTTAGGGCCATGCATAAAAAAATAGAAGCAACCTTTCTTTTCAGTTATAATTGATCACTTGGCTACCAAAGTTTCAAACTCCACTTATTCTAATGTTAAAACCCCTATCGAAATTCCTTGGGATCCCTATTGTCCCTTCAAGACTCACCTTTAATAATTTTTAATGTGTCTTATCTGCTTTCATAAAAAAATTTAGTTACTGGAATAATAGATTTCTATCTAATTCAGAGAGGTCATAGTTAACTTAATCAATCTTCTACATTGTGTAAATCTACTAGTGTGCAGCTCTCTTCATGCCTACTAAGCTTAATGAGGAGATTGAAAGACTTGTAATTAAATCCTTTTGGAACATAATCCTAACAATAATTCACAACACTAAAATCAAGTGGCTAGAGTTCTGCTCGCTACTGATTCAAAGAGGATTAGGGTTAAAAGTTTTGAGAACTATGGGTAAAATGTTTAAGGAAGCTTTACATTGATCAAGAATCCCTATGGGTTAAATGGATTCACTCCCTCTTCTTTAAGACACTAGGTTTTTAGTGAATCAAACGTAAACTTTACTTCTCTTAGATTATGTCTCATATGCTTAAGTTAAGAGACATCATAACACCTCGTATCAAATATGTAATTATCGATTAAGCAAGCACCTAGTTTTGGTATGACTATTGGCATCCATTAGGTCATCTTTACAAAACCCTATATACCAATTATATTATGCATTAAATTCCAGCTTGTACTAGGGTAAACAAGTTCATATTATGAACCACATGGATGATTCCCTCTCACTTTCAAGTTACTAACTACCCCTTATTCAGTTACATGTCTGCTTACTTCGAAAGATAACTCTATAAGATGGTTATGTCATAACTTGGGCTTTTTAACAAAGGCTTCCTACTTCAATCTATTGTCATGTTCCATTTCATTGATCAATTGGTCTCACCTAATCTAGTACTCCTTTAACCTCCCCAAAATAGTTTTTAATTTTTGGTTAGCAATTAAATGAAGGTTTAGCACTAGGAAAATGTTTTCTGTGGGTTATTCCCTAACCCAGATTGTAGCCTATAAAATGGCCACCAAGGTGATGCTAATCATTTGTTTTTTCAATGTGGATTTGTCCATTAGACGTGGTAAATGGTGCTCCATTTATGTGGACTTAATTATCAAACCTTAAATTAGAACCAATAAGATAGTTGGGCTTCCTTAGTTAGGCTAATGAAAGTAGAGTACAAACTCTTTCTTGGTACTTTTAGTGGTTTAATTTGTACTACTTAGATGGAAAGAAAAAACTGGTTTTTAATAATAGAAAAAAGTTAAATTTAATCTTTATGAATATGTCTCTCTTTATTGTGAAAAATAATACATTTTAAAGGTAAACTACTTTTTTTTATTCAAAACCCATCACCTACCAACTAATAAAGAAGAATTTCAAAAAGAAAACATGTAAGATAAATTAATTATTTTATTTCATTCTCAAAATTATATATCCATTTAGATACAAAATAGTATGATATTAAAATGGACTTCAAAACTAATTTAAGAAGTAATGCATACTATTACTGCTAGATTAAGTAATGCATACTATTATTGCTAGATTATTGCCAGGCTTAATTGCATTGCTTGTCTTACTAAAGTTTTACTTCAGTGTTAAGTCTTTCTTATCTTTCTTCATAATAAAAAAAATCATATATAGTGAATAAGAAACAAATGAATATGATTAAAGTTATAATAAGATAGTTTGATGTAAAAGAGTGATGATTATAGATTTATGCAAAAGAATGGTGATTCATTATATAGCGCTCAAAGTAAAAATGAAAGTGACAAATTTATAGCAGGCAAAAGTGTAAATTTAAACCTAACATTTTTTATTGAAATAAAAGTTAGAACCTAACCTTTTGAAATGTTTAAAATGAATCCTAACATTTACAAAATGTTCAAAATAAACCCTAAAAGAGCGATATTAGAATAAAGTTAAAATTTTATATGTTATGTGTCCCATCAGTACTAATGTGACATACACTTATAATTTTTTTAGTTAGATATTGAGTTTCACTATGATTTTTGTTTATTTTCCTGAATTCTTTTTAATTTTTAATAAACCTTAGTTATACTTATTTAACATGATTGAACTTTAATAATATGATTTTAAACCTCAAAAACCTAACCATTCAAAATTATCAAACTAATTTATCTCTTCCATTTCAAACATAAACAATCCTAATGCTTAAATTTTATTTGTCTTTAACATGGAAATTGAGCGAAGAATTCACCATCTTTGACTGAACCCTAATTATGCTACGTCTCTTTGCTTGATTCCATATTATTATGGGAAAAAACTTAAAACTGCTTGAAACTCAATTTATAAAAAAAAGGATAAGGTAGAGAGTTGTGTCTCTTAGGTCTAAGTTAGGGTTTACTTGGATTGAGATAAGAATGTTCTGTTTGAAGCTTATTCTGATTCTGTTTTAACTAAGGATCTTGCTAATTGTCTAGTTTAATAGGTATTTAGTAGGCATGTTGAGGAGGTTTTAAAAATTTCCTAATTTTATGGTGTTGTTTGAGTTGCAACAGAGTTTGACTCATTAATAATGGATTTTTTAATATATTGAAGGTAATTTTTAAGGAAGGTTCTTAAATTGTTTATGATGGTTGATAAATTAGTGGGTTTGATTAAATCACCAATTTTAATGGGGGTGGAAGTTAGACTACGATAAATCATACATATTTAGGATGATAAATTTGAAGGGAATTTATAAATACAAGATATCAAGAGCTACAAGAAATTTATTCTTCACAATATATAGGTCCTTCAAATTATAAGTCCATTGGTATCATAACCTAAACGGTTTTATTTTATTCTTATATCAACAATTAAAGAAATATTGGATCTTTTCAAATTTTGAGTTTCATGCGATTAAGAAAATAGGCTTAAAAAAATTGTTGAATCTATGTGTATTTATCACTTCAATGCTTCTAATTTAACAAATGTGGTCTTAATATGTATAATAAATGCAAGTTCTAGAATCATCCAATTATGCATGATAACATACACGAAAACAAAAGAGCTTAAATATTGATGAATTTGCTCTAAGGTTTAAAAGCTCACAAAAAAATGGGATCTTAAGTATGTGAATAATATGTAATCTTCACTCAAATTAACTATCTCAGTTATTACTAACAATATAACTTATAAAAGCAAGTTTATTATAACTATCATCCTTTTGCATACTAAGTCCATTAAATAATAAATAATTATCTTAAGCATTTATGGATAGATTTTAACTTATTCAAGATATTAGTTAATAAAATTCGATAATAAAAGTTATGATAAGATAAAGAAAATTATCATCCCTGTCCCACACTTAAAATTGTACATTATCCCTAATGTACATGATATAAGCATATATAAATAAAAAGGAAGAAAGGGTTAGAATTTGGTACTTCCCTGAGTAATAAGAATTTCATATTCTAGTTTCAATGAGCTTCCAACCGATATGAGATAAAATCATCCTTCATAATATAAACAAAAAGGGATAAAATAAAAGAAAATAAAAATAAAGAAACAAAATGCGAAATATGAAAATAGAGATAACATCAAATAACATTGCACTAATGTTTAGACACAATAAATAACAAAAGGAGATAAATAAGAAAAATGCAAAAATAAAGAGAAAAAGAAAAGAGAAAATTAAAATTAAACAACGCCATCCTATTGTGATTCTAGCCTGTCCATTGATAGAGGGTCCTCGGGTTGTTGATCCCAAAAGGTGGAGGAGCAGGTGATGATTTACTTGCTCTAGATGCTGGAAGTTAAGAAGTTATGCCAGATGACTTGCCATTTGTATCATAAGGTCCCTTATCCACCTAATAAAGGTCTTGAGCTGGCCTATCCACTCTGTGATCTCTACCTGTTGTACCTTGATAGTCCGTTAAGTACCCATAAGTTGTCCTAACCATCTGTCTAGCTGAGTTATCTTCAGTTGATCCCGATGTGGTGTCTATACCTTAGGTACTCCTGTACTATCCTCCTCCTGTACAGCTCTTCCCATCTATGATGGAGGTGAATGCATCTGCAGTAACTACTCCACTATATATGGCTCCTCTCTAGTTCCTCCCAATGCTACTAGCTTATCGGGAACTCCAATTAGCCTATAGATATCATCTGTAGGTCCCTTCCGTTTACTCACCATGTGCATGTGCTTTATTACATCTAGGTTAAGTTTTATCATAGTGCCCACCAGTCGTATTGCTAGTAGTTTGTTAAAGACCTTTATTCTTTATGGAAGTTGTTGAACAAGTTTTTATAACTACTAAAACTCTCAATATACAGCAAGTATACAGACTATATTTTGTAGTATAAGAGGTTATCGTCCTAGAAATTTTATTTGAATTATATTTAAATAATACAAATTAAAAAATAATAAAACAAAGAAAATAAACAAATAAACAATGAGCTACTAATAAGATTAGGGTTTTGATCAAGATGAAATACTTAAGACTGAATTTTTTCCTTATTTTGTTTCCTTTAATCTTATTGATCCAATTATATTTTTGATCCTAGATTTCCTAAAGTATTGATTACTCTCTCTCAATATCTAATCAACGAACCCTAATGGAATTTGAAAATTTTAGATTTGCAATTTCTCAATTTACAAAACTATCCCTAATGTCTCCAATTAGTTCTGAAGCTATATAATAGATAATTAATTTCTCAAACAAGATCTATCTTTCAATGATTATTAATTTGATAATTTCGAGTCTATTAAACTGCCAACTCTCGTTGCACAATCTAACACTGATTAATTTTGACTCACTCTCTCAATTTATTGTCAAGTTTATAAATGAAAAATTATCAAAAGCATCTAAGTATGTATGGAAATCAACAAAAATCAAAGCCACAAAATAATTCCAGAATAAATCCTAATATGAAATTTAGAACTTCATGAACATTTTTAATATCTTAGAATTCAAATTACACATCAAGAATAATGAAAGAACTAAAGGAAAAGAAGAAAAACTCTATTGAAGCCTTGATTTAGAAAGCTGGAATTCTTGGATGTTCTTGATCCACTTTTAATTTACTTTTAATTATGGTTGTTGTAGTAGTTTTATTGTGTTTCACATTCTTAAATAGTGCTTTAGGGTTTTAGGGTAATGTTCTAGGGTTTTCTAACTTTGTTTGATTCCAAACATAACCTCGAACTCTAAAATAGATGAAAACATTCACACCTAGAAACCTTCTGTCACAATCATGACATTGGAGTCACAATCATGTGGCTGGTGTTATCTTCTCTTTCACGTTATGGTCTTTCAGGCATAATTGTGACAGAGGCCATGTAGCCCCATACACGCCTATCACGATCTTTCTCCTTATACATGATCGTGACACCCTTTATGTAGCTTCCATCTTCCTTGTTCTTCAATTATCTGATTTCCAACACTTTCAAACAAATCAAACACTTATGAAATATAAAATTAATATTGAAATCATGCTCTAAACCACACAAACACTTATAATATAAACAAGCACTCACAATAACACAATTCTAAACCTATATATATGATAGTCTGTAGCTATCAAATAATAAATTCCCAACTACCAAAATATGCAGTAAATGTCGAGTTAAGGTCAAACCATAGAGGGCTGGGATGCAAATGCTATTTCAAATGTTGCAAATAAAAGAAAACAAAACACCATGAAATGATTTAAATGAAACAGCTAAGATGCAATGAACATAAACAAAAAGACAAACACAAAGCAAGTTTAGAAAAGACTAATAACAATGGTAAAGAAGTGGGTTGGAGATATCTTCAAGATTCGGGGATGTTAATTGATCCTTGAATTTAAATAAAAGTTATTTTCATCATGGTGTTAGCCTGTGGACTCGATTAAGCTCTCGAACCCTTAATTACTTTAAAATAGGCAAAACTAATAAGCTCTAGAAATGCCTTGATCTCCACTATAACCTAGAATAGGCTCTCTAAGTTTAATAGCAAAGATGCATTAGGTACTAAGAAACAACTAACTTAGGCTACCTACTCATAAGCTCAGAAGGTGTAACCTAAAGGTATGGAATCCTAGATTAGTTGATTAAGTATCCTGACAAATTCAAGTAACCTATTGCTACCTCCGGGAATCACTATGTACTATTACATATCACACGCTCAACCTTAGCCTTCGGATTAGAAAGTTACCTAAAGGATGATCAAGCCTATGAGCAACTCCTAATTCATGACATTTATCCTAAATCCAAAACCAACCTAAACCTACAAGCACCAATTCAAGACAAGTTTAACTCCATTCTCACAATTTCCATCCCTTCATCCTTATAATATCGCCAAACCCCTAAGTAATCTAGCCACACATGTTCATATTAAGCAAAATAGACATTAAATAAACAAAAATCATACTTAATTAAATAAAATCAAGGCTGGAAATTATAAATGAAGTAAAAATAAATATATGTTTATCCTCTAAGCAAATATAGAATTCATTTAGAAATTGACTAGATTGAAAAATTATGATGTTCAAAAAAAATTATAAACCCAATGTCACATTCAGTAAAGATTTATGATACATGTATAGGATG
>JAOTAY010000009.1:7474494-7500129 GCA_025629805.1 Erythroxylum baracoense | reverse complement strand
GTCTTAACTTTTCTAATTGGTCTCCTCGTAGACCCGTTTCCCGGATCCGACCCGTTATGTGGGACCGGGATGTTACATTGAATTCATGTCTACTAGCTTCACTTTTAACAAGGTATTCCATTATTATATTTGTAAGTCGCTCTTCTTACCGCTATTGTTGTACATATTCAGTTAAAAAATAAAATTTCCATTCGTAAGCATAAGGGTTGCTCCACTCTGAATTATAAGTAGTCTTATTGGGTACACTTTGAGACCAAATTTGCATGCTTGGTTGCTTCATATATAATATGGTGTCTGACATTCATGATTGTAATGGTTATTCCCACAAATTTTGCAACATAGCATGGATATCAGATGAGCCTCCGAAAACATGCCACCATACTTTCTTTCCAAAATTGTGATGTTGTTATAGGCAATGACATATCTTAACTCCCATGAAAATACTATCTTCTCCCTCCTTCCATTATGTGTTGTGGTGATCAATCTCTAAACCTAATAATAAGCTACAAATTTATAATCAAAGTAGAGAATTCAAAAGATAAATAAATGTATAATTCAAAAGGAAAATAAATACAAAAATAATGGTTATATTAATAAAAGCTAGATTTCCTAATATTACTAGTCCCTAGCACTGACGCCAAAAACTTGAATGATATGCTTTCTATGTTTATAGAAATTATCAATATTAAAAACAACCAGTGCATGGTGTAGCAGTAGCTAGCACAGGCAAGTACAGATTGATCCCATAAGGACTGTAAGTACTAGTAATTACCTTTTTTCTGTTATCTAATCGTCGATTTAGATTGTGACTTTAATTAAAAATTAAACTAAACAACTAAACTAAGATTAAAACAATGCTGAACTCAAGACAGAGGAAAATACTTGAAAAAGTTTATATAAAAAATAGTACCTAGCTGATGAATCCCCCTAAGAGTCCTTAAATATCAACCCTTTATCATGCAAGTATATTATTGATTATTGGATTGTGAAAATTTCTATCTTATATTAATATCTTTCTCAAGACTATTAACAATTATTCCATCAACTGATTAACAGAAATCTTTCCAGTTAAAACCCTAAGGATTGCATTATTGATTTATGAATTTCACTATTAGATTTGACCTTAATCTAGGGGATTTACGTCCACCTATCTATCGATTTGCATACAACTCCTTCTAATTATGGTAAATCTATTCATAAAAAAGGATTTCTCAATCTCAATCATATAAAATCAAATCATACACTAATATTTTGGATATATTAGAACAAGAATGAAATGCATAATTGAATCTCAATAAACCAAACAATAAAGTTGTATTAAATAAAAGATCAAATCATATTGTTATCATAACTTATGGTTTATAACCCCTAGAGACAAAACAAGTTTAGCTCCTACTATAGAAAACAAAACCAAAGATAAATATGCATAAGAATAATAGAAAATAAAGAAATCATAATTCTAAATCTGCCTTTTTCTTCTAATGGATCTTCTTGCAAAACCGGATTGGATATTGTTATCTATCGAATCTTTTGACGTATCCATCATGTTTTCCTTGTCCCTTGATCATAATTATCGCCTCTCTATGTGTTTTATGATTCAAAATCTCTTAAAAACTTGACTCCCTTTGCTTTGCCTTTGCTCACCTCCTTTTATAGTAAAAATTAGGGCTTTTAGGTTATACACAGTCAACTTACATAGATGTGTAGGTGACTGTGTATTTCTAAAAACACCTGAATTTGCTATTTCACATGGACACAAAGACTTACACGAGCAACATACATGGTCGTGTATATCAACATACATGGGCATATAACTTCACATGACCAAAACAAAAATTCTTCAATCTTCACACATTTATAGAGACTTACACAGTCACTATACACAATCATATAAGTCTAAGTTGCTTCAGATCTTTGTTTCATGCCATGATTTTATCTGAATTCTTCTCCTTTGTTTTGAGAAGACAATTATCACCTATAAATGCACTTGAAGTGAATTAAGTATCAAAAATACAAATCACATTAAATATGGGTATATAATTATAGTCAAATAAGCATTTATCGTAGGATTATAGAATGGTAGTAGTATTGACGATGCAATTAGTGGATTTAGTTATAATGAAGATTCTATTCCAACTTTAAAATCAAGGTCAAAATTTGGTGGTGGTAAGAATATGGAATTCGATAAAAGCATAATGAGAATTTTGAATAATAAGAATTTTTTTGGCCTAAAATCACATTATAGAAGTCAAATCAAGTTAAATTAGTAAATAAACTTAAACTAATTTAAACTGATCAAACATGTGAGTCTTGTTTTTTCATGTTGTAGGCATATAATACACGGAGAATCATATGTCTAATAAAAAATAGTAAATATATATCACATCAATGCTAATTTGATATATAACTAATTAAGAGTTATTTCTTAATAAATTTCCATTCTTTCAAATTTCATTTTGAATATTTTACAAACGTTATAATTCATTTTAAATGCTTTAAACATAAAGATGTAATTTATATTTTAGTAAAAATATTAAAATTAAATTTACTTTACACCTTTTTAATATAATACTTTACAATATTAGAATATATGTTGAGATGACATCAATGACTAACTACTTATTAATTATCCAATTGAACTTCTATTTTAAACCTACATCTACAATGAACCTAAATCTACAAAGACTAAAATGCTAAGATCTTTGAATAGACATTAAAAAAAATAGCATAACAAATATTGAGTAGGGGTACTAATGAGCTAGGTTTGCCTAAATTTGAGCCCAGTCAGACAACTTTTAACTAACCCTGAGTCCAATCTGAGGCTCGATCAAGCCAAATTATAGACAAGTTTCAAGAAGCTATGTAAGGATGACAAATGTGACCCAACTTGACTTCGGTCTGGGTTGATCGGACCATGGTTCAGGCTATGTCGAGATTGCTTAGCTAGCCTCAATCCATGGTCCGACGGGAAGGTACAAAATGACAAAATGATGTCGTTTTTTAAACTTTTTTAGAAAAATAAAATCAAGTCGGGCCACAGGTCAAGCAACTCCCAACCCTTTGAGCCATGAGGTAGGCAGCCTATGATGCCGTCCCTAAAGCTATGAATTCTTTGCAGGCTATTGCAACTTCTTTGCAAACTCGTGGGCTAACTGATATGTGAAGTTGAGAAAATTTTAATTTAATTAAGGTTGATTGTAGAACTGAATTAGAGTTTTATAAAAAATTTCTTGCGATCAATTTGAGAAATAACAAGTCTTGTTTCTTGTACATAATGTGCGAAATAACGATCTTCTATCTAGTATCTTCTATATAATTTGGAAATCTGTCTTTTACATATTTCATGGAAAATTCCATTGAGATGGAGTGCTTTGTTATAGATGGCTGAAATGGTAGGTTTGAGGACGTAGTATTGTATGGTCTTACGTTACTTGCTTTGGGTTTCTGTAGCTTGACATCCAGAGGTAGCAGACATCTGCTATCTGCTATGCACATTATGAGCAAAACAGACATCTGTGCAAGATACATGCCTGCAGAGTTGTAGAAGAGGCTTGCTTCAACCATTAGTCTGTAATTGGATGTTTTTTTCAAAAGCAGTCAAGAAGTCTGTCATGCATGCCTTGTAAGTCTCCATTCCATCAACCTTCTCAGCAAGCTCCAATCCAACACTCATCCACTTCTTAGCTGTGTCAACCTTCCCCAGCTTCATAGGCAATGCTGCCCTGTTCCATGCGGTCATTGCAAGCCATTTGCCTTCATCAGTTGGATATTCACCTACCTTTAAACCAACCATGATCCGGTATGCTTGCTTGTAGATGTTATGCACAGGATCGTCATCTGAATCCCCTTTGTGAATGGTTGAAACTGCAATAAGCCTTCTCAGAATAAGCGCAATCTCTTTATAGTTTGGTGAAGGGGAAGAAAGAAGGGCTGAGAGGGACTCGTTCAGAGCAAAGACAGCTACTTCATGGTTGGTCCTTGGACCCTGCGAAGCACAAAGTCCAATTTGCAGAAGATATTTAGGATTGCTCGCATTTGAGCTGACAAATTTCTTGACAAGGAGAAGTTGAAGGGGCCCTGAATTGTCAATTCTTCCATGAATTTCCAAGGCATTAAATATGTACATGAAAAAGAGCTCAGGCTCAATTCCGGTGATCTGGTCATCAAGAAGTCTTTTATCCATCGAGATTGAGGTTAATATCTGCATTCATGCAACAAAACTTTCAAATAGAGATGAAGAGCCGCTGAAAAGGGGCATAATGAACACAAATCATTTCATTATAGAAACAAAGAAAGAATTTAGTTAATAAGACATACCTTCCGAGCCGTATCCAGGAGTACAACTGCTTGTTTGACCTCATCGTTCACCAGTGCAATCTGTTTTTGATTCTCCGAAGCTATCATTGCAGAAACAGTCAATACCAGGGATTTGAAAACAGTAACACTTATTTCGCCATCAAGAAGACCATCATAAAAGTCTGGTACCAATCTCAAAAAGTCAGCACATAATTCATATTTCTTCTCCTTCCCACACCGAGTCCCAAAATTCCAAGAAGTTACTGCAAACCAGTTTTGTTCTCGTCTTCCAGTCTCATCTTTTCCAAAAAAGCATCGAGTCCCAAGCTCTGATACCCGAGCATGTGCCCGTTTCATAAATTTGAGAACTTCTGGTTCATTACCTGCACCTTGAGAGAGAATTGTCACTAATGTGCGTAAAACTACAACTTCTGTTGTTGGCATGGGCTTTCCTGAGGTGTAGAAATTCAGTAGATTGGACAACGAGGCAACTGCAACGGGAAAAGCATGGCAAGCAACAGCTTCATGGGCTGAGAGGGAAAGAAAGTCTGGAGTAAAATCAAGGCACAGTTTCATTGCTTCTATCTGATTGATAGCACCAACATGGTCCTTTCTTTCCAGATTAATTTTAAACTGCATAAACCAGAATTGTAATTTGTAATCACTCAGAAACAAACCCAAGTTCAGTTAATCCAATTGAAATAAATTACAGATGTACAAACATTCATTGACACATTTTCCCGGGATCAGTATATTAACAGCATCAGACTGTGCACACGCCACTATGAAAAAGACAGAGAAAAAGAGAGAACCTTGAGGAAAGAGGATGCTACATTAGGCTCGAGCTGAAAAAACATATACTAGAGCATTAGAAGGTTGATTCAACTTCGCATATTTATAAGGTAATTAATTGTCAGAGTAATGCTATCGACTGAAGCAGTGGGATTTAGTTGGGATACCTTTTCAGCCTCGTTGATGTATTCTTGAGCTCGATCAAGTAAAGAAAGGCCAAGGTAGCATAGACACAAAACTCTAAACCCCTTAGCCCTGAGAGCTCTGTTACCTATGCTAGATGGAACATAAAGCAGTGATTTCTCAAACATCTCTGCACTCGTTTCATAATCTTTTGATCTGAAACGACCTGAACCGCTGTAGAAAAAAGCAGAAGATGGTAAAAGATCTGAAATGACGAGGCATTTGTACCCTTGTCAAGTAGTGTTCCGTCTGTTAACATATTTCCCTCATTGAACTACAAACTATACATATGGAGCTCATTTGAGGTTGACCAGTGACCCAGATCACGATGTTAGAGCACAGACATGCGTCATTCTCTTCACAAAATTCAATGCACTCAACCAAAGTTGCTGGACTCCATTCAGATAAGAGGAATGATAGTGATTCAAGTAGCAAACTGAAACGGGCAATCTTAAAAATTTAAGGGCACGTAGAACCTATGCCCTTGACTAAAATGACACGTCATCTGCTTCGAGCAATATCATGCTTAAAGATTAGAATAAATTACATTTTAAAAGTAAAACTTTACTAAATCAATTTTGTAAAAAAAATATTAAAATTTTTAATTAAATGTTAATTTTTTAATTTCAACCATTATTTTATTAAAAATTAAATGTCATATAAATTAAATTCATTTATAGTAAAATATTTAACAAATTAAAATTTCAAAAATATAAAATTAATACTTTATTTTTATTTTGATAAACTTTACAATTAAAAGAAATTACCGTTAAAATATATTTGTAATAAATTAAAATTTTTATATGCTTAATTAGTAATATAAAATTAAATATAATTTTATATTTAAAATATAATTTATCCTGAAAAGTATTACAAACCGCCAGACTTGGCATATAAGAAATAGAGGTTACCAATTCCAAAGAATAGCATGCATTGCCATCCTCTCTTTGGCAGCAGCGTCACCAGCAAAAAGTGCCACGACCCTCTCATCAGATACCAAATCCGCGACCACTTTAGCCCTGACCTCGGATCCTTCAACACAGCCTGGAGCATCAGCATCACCAACAACTCTATGGACCACTCTAACTGCAGAGCCTGCACTCACATGGCACCTTCCAAGAAGCCCCAAAAACACTCCCTTAGCAGTCTCGGCCCCTGCTGTACCCGCTGCCTCAAAGTAAGCCTCCACCGCCGATACCCATACTCTCTCCGGAATCCCTTTGTTCAAAACCATACTTCTCAGCTCATTCTCCGCTTCTCCATATCTACCTAATCCCAACCACGCCTTCATCGCCAAAACTGGCAGACTAGCGTGTTGCTCTCCATCATTCCCCTGTCTCAAAACCCTCACGCATTTGATCACATTCTCGTATTCCCCCTTTTGCAAATGAACGGCCGAGATGAATCGGAGAGTCTTCAACCTCAGTTCCTTGAGCTCCATTGTTTGATCCCTTGTTCTCGCTGCACTCAATCCTTTCTCGTACAATTCTAGAGCCTCGTTCATGAGTTTTAATCCTTCGTTGTTATCATTCTTCGATAACGCGTTCTTGCCAAACGCTAGGTATTGACTGGCTAGAAGTTTCAAGTGGTCCGATGAACCGAAAAGCAGAGATTTGGCTCTGTTTAGTAGCGTCAAAGCGAGACTCCGATCCGACACTTCCCATGCAGTGCGAGATCTCGCGAGATTCAGGTCCATTAATAGTTTTCTCTCTCCCGCATCAGAGATCTTGGAGGCATCGAGCTTCGAGATGGCGTCAGTGGCTCTCTCGAAGCAAGTGGAAGCGAGTTCGAAGTTTCGAAGATCGTTCCAAACCAGGCCGGTCTTGTAGTAAAAGGAAGCGGACTTGATGACAGGAGAAGGAACGCCGGTAACGTCCACTGCGAGGGAGAGCATGTCAGCGGCGATGTGTCGTAGCATGGCGACGGACGCCAGGAAGGAGGAGGAGTGGGGGGAGGGGCAGATGGAGACGGCATTGGAGATGTCGACACAAGCGTTCCAGAGGCGGTAGCTGAGCTTCCAGATGTGAAGCTTAAGAGAATTTGGGAAGGGGGAGAGTTGGACGAGCTGAGTGAGAGTTTGGCGGAGATCGGAGGAGATGTTTTCGGGCAAGGAAAGAGTGGGAGTAAGGGGTTCGATTTGTTTGATAAGAGAGTCGATTTGTGAGAGGAGGTGACCGTGGTGGTTGGATGGGGAATCCGGCGAGGAGATCTCAGCTATCCTCATTTTTTGGCGGGTAAATAATGGTTACGGGAGATTTGAAAGTTTGACTTGGAGGGAGAAAGTAGCTGTAGTAGTTTTCACTTCTATTAGTTGGCAATTCAAACTTGAAAGTCGTAAGTGAGCTACAACCGTTTCAGTTTTCTCTTCTCTGCAGAAATATGTTTCCTAATGCTAATAATGGAATTGCATGAATCCACCGGTGCACTTGGATCCCATTTTTTGCATGCAAGTGATCTTTCCAAATCCTAAGCATAAAAAAATTTTAAAAAGAAGTGCAAATATTAGAGGATCAAAATATCTCTTGTACAGTAGTAATAGATTAAAGATTAACATAACACTTTTTTTTTGGTTTTTTGGGGTTCATGGTTCTCGGGATTTAGAAACTAAGTTCATTCATACACATCATCAACCAACCAACTGCAGGGTTAACGCTAACAGTTAAAAGAGGATCAAAGTCACCTTGTTGACATTTCAACTAACTAGTGAAGATATGGGGTTTGGTACTGGTAGCCATTTCCAAAGTAGTTGCCGTGACCGTGAGTGGGAGGGAAGCTGTAGAGCTGGGGGACATGACTTTCAGTGGGTGCGGGATAAGCATACGGTCTATCATACACGTACTGCAGCTGCGGGTACCTATCAGCAACTCCAGGGTAAAACGTCTTGTCAGCAGCCGCGTTAGTGACTCGAGGACCACATCCTAATCCTACACCCGCACGTGGTCTCTTAGGCTGAGGCCTCGCAGCTTCAGTTGCCCTTTTCTTATCAGCCTTCGCCTTTTCCAGCAGAAGAAGACGCTTCTGGAGAGGGTCAACTGGATATTGCTCCTCAAGTTTATGCTCTTCAATACACTTGATCACAGCCTTGAGGGCTGTCAGCTCTCTCTCATTAATGTCATTCTGAAAACAAAACAAACTTTCTTAGACGTAATCACTAATGAACTGAGTAATAATATTTAAGCACATACAACCAACAATCTCAATGTTAACAACGACTCTCATGTTTGAAATTCGCTGGAAAACATTAAGGAAACAGAACTACAAAAAGCCATGTACGATCAGCTAGGAATCTTTTTTTCAGAACTTGCTTTATCAATAAGAAGTTGGAGCACTTCCTGCAAAGTCAAAACGTTTAAATTTCATGCAGGATTAATTATCTTTTGTTTTAGTTCCCTCTTTATCCTTTAACTATTTGCGTATGTTAACACAAGCAAAGTATCATTCAGAATCAAAAGCATGCCATTTATTAGAGTTTCAACACAATTTTAAACATGAATCTGCACATAGCTTCACACTGGAAAACTTCTTAGCTCCATACCACTGAATCCAATATCTTTCTTTCATCCAATGAATCCAGCATTCATGATTAATAAGCAATAGTTCATTAGGAATGTTTTAAGAGGCAAACTTTAATATATTTAATAGGAAAATAATGTAACCGAAAGAGTGAGTTACTTCCATATAGCCAAGAGGCTAGGATAAATTTGGAAAGTAGATATTTCAATTTATAGTAGTTGAACAACAATACACACCTGCAGAACCATAGGAGAAGTATTTCCAGGCTTGACTGGTGAAGAGACTTTTCTTGCCTCCTTCAGGTATGATTTCAGTAATGGCACAGGCAAGAACTGCATGGTCAACTCAAAAGCAAAAGCCAAGTTAACAGCATCAATTTGCCTTCCACTATTTACCAGTATTTCAATCACCCCTGAAGCATGAACGAAAAAGGAAATAAAAAAAGGAGCATCCAGAAAACATAATATCAGAAAAGATGGTGAAAGTATTCAATGATCTTCATCAAATACGTGAATGAATGAAAAACCTGGCATTTTCTCCGATAGTCCAAGAAAACGACAAAGTTCAGCTGCTTGGCGACGACGTGAAACCATTGGGATTAGCCTGGACAATTCTTCTTCATTAAAATGCGAAGCAATTCCGAACGTGGCCAGCAGTTGCAAAAATGCATGTGCCTCCAAGGAGTTCCCATTGCTAGCATCCACATCTAGCGCATCCAATTTTGGCTTCCATTGTTCAGCAATCGCCTTTGCCCGTTCCTTGACATCTTCTGAGATCACATCAGATACTGACACTAGATCTGAATATGTTAATAAGATGCTGAGGCACTCCATCAACATGATACAGGTTCGACGAAGCCCTAAAAGGCTAGAATCCTTCTTTCCATCAACATTTGGCACATCAACTGGATAGAAATGATCCAAGGAGTTTAACACCAATTCACCAGGGTTAGCTGCAGCCTTCAGAGCAAATGGAATCTCCTCCCTTAGAACAGCAAGGTTCTTACGATTATCTGATATAAACTTATGCAGCCCTTCAGAATCCATTACTTCACACAGTGTGAGCAACTGGGGGTAAGACAGCACTTCCAAGTTTGCATTTTCAGAGGGATCTTTTATCTCTTCCAAGTTAGTTTTGCCAGACATGGCATCAGTTGCTTGCTCTTCAATGGTTGGGGACTCACTACGGTCATCATTGATGACTACAACAGGTTTGACAGATGATATCTTTCTGTGCTTGTCTTGAGCATTAGCAATAGCCAACATAGCAGCATCTCTTTTCCCTTGAAGCCTCTCCAGTGAAGCTTGTTCCTTGGCCATAACAGCAGCTTCCCGTTTCTCCAGCATTTCCTGAGCTTTCTTTGTTTTTTTTTCATACTCCTTTTCTTGGCCTTCCAATTCATGAAAGCGCCTCTTCAATGACCTTTCAAGACCATGAAAATGTTCCTCAAGTTCTTTCCATTTCATGTTGAGTGTTACAGCGCGATGATTCTCAAGTTCAGCAAATGCTTTCTGAAGTTGTTGTATCTTAGAGGAAGTAGAGACTATAAGGGTTGCAACTGATTCAGTATCTTCCATAGCAGACAAGCTAGCATTTGGAGACATGAACATTAGGCGAGAGAAGAAAGTCAGTGTAGCCTATGTTTCTTATGAGTATATACAATCACTATGGTATATGTTAGATGAAGCACATGCACGAGAAAGTTAACAGAACTAAAGTACGATCTTCCTTAATCTACATTTTTCCACTGAGAATACCATTTTGTTTATTGAAGAATACCAGTCCTTGTACGAATTTATGAATGTACCGACAGAATTTAATTCCCAACCACAAGAAGATCAGATTGCCGAAAATGCTAATATTTCCGCAAACTTTCTACCTAATTTCTTGTAAACTAGTTAGTTCAACCTATCCTTATCACCAAATTTATAAAGTATGCTCATAATAATATCAAAATAGAAGGAAGCCAGTAAATTGCCCACAAATAATTTGTAACACAACATTGATGCGAGCACACAAAAACTTAGCATTATCACCCAGGAGCTTACCAATGACTTCACAAGCTTGAAGGCAAATAGAACCTCAACCAAGAGATCACACGAATCAGACAAACAAGATAGCCACAAAACCCTGAAAAAACAAACAAATCAGCAAAGCAAAACTAAACGTCGCAATTTACATAACAACAACAAATGTCACAACCGGACAAACGAAACCGAGGCCGGGTAGCATCAAGTACAGAATTTAAACACAAAAGGAGCTCAATTTGAAGGAAACACATTAAGCGATATTGACATACACTAAGAATTAAAAATAGAAGAGAAGAAGAAAAGCAAAAGAAACTAGCAAACCTGAAGGATTAGACGGGAAATAATGAAGAAGAAGTGGAAATTAAGGGTGGAGAGAGGTCAATCCATTGTTGATTGAAGAGGACTAGGTTTGGGAGATTGTGTGTGGCTACTTCTCTGCAATCCCTAGCCACTGAGAGAGGAAAGTCGGGAGAAGAAGGGTAAAGAGGGTGCGATGCTGCTTAATTAGCAGGTACATCTTTTCTTTTGCTTTTTTATTGGGCAGTCTTTTTTGGCTATTTACCAAATAAACCATTGAGAGGGATTAGAAGCGCCATGAAATGAAGTGGAAAGTCAGCATCTTCAGTTAAAGAAAATATTAAAATCTCAAAATAAAAGCATTGCAACAGTGCAAGATCAAAAGTTTTTTTTATTATTATTAACCGTGTGGTGTGATCCTAATTTAATATTGAAAGCTTCGATAGATAATTTTTTAATCTATTGTTTATAAATTATCAATTGAGTCAATTATTTTAAATTATATAATAAATTAGATCTGATTAATATTAATAAGTCACTCCTGCCAACAACTTTAAGAAATAGGAAAGAAGCCAATTCAATATTAAAACTTGGTTAAATCATAAATTAATTGACTAGTTCATAAATTGTAAGGCATATGATGTTATTTTTTAAGATGGGTAAATACACAAACTTTACTCAAAGATTACAAACATCATTAGTACTAGTGTATTGTTATTAGTTTGCCCTCTAAAAATATTTTTATTATATGAACTATTTGGATTTAAACATTACAAATGAATGGCAATTCTAATACTAAACAAGTGTTTTAGATTAAATAATTAATAAAAATTGGGTTACCTGACATGTACGTAAAAATAATCATGAAGTACCATCAAGAATTTGAAATATGACGGTAACAAAGCTAGTGGTATGTTTCATTATCAAAACATTCTAGTGGACAAATAAAACAATTTAGATGCTTTAATAAATAGAATGTATGAATATGACTTTTGGATTTTTATAAAAATTCAAATAAACCTGTAACATTTTGACGTTCATAATTTAAACTTTAATATTAACATTTCGTAATAAAACAAATCTTAAGGCAAAACTTAATAATGACATCAAATCTAAAAATTTGTCATAAGGTTTATTTGTATGGTAGATAAACTCTAAGAAGGATATTACTATTTAATATGTTTATAAAATGCATTATCAAGTTTTAATATGCTAAACATTAATTTATGAGTATTTCATAATAGTAAGATCCAATATGTTAATGTAAAAATGTTACAAGCTTTTTTGTCGAAAAGACAAACTACATTTTCTATCCTCCAATTATACTCAATTTCTTAGTTGGGTACCTTTATTATTATTATTTCAATTAAGTTATCCAATGTTGGTAATTTTCTTAATCAAGTCTTCATACAATATTAACAACATGGTATGCATATATGAGATCAAATCAGCATAGAGTGACATACATGATATTAGGCCATAAAATGTTGCATGGACACGTCTTATCACTATGATGTTGACTTAACATCCATGAGGAGACTATGTTAGCATTTTAAATCAATTTAGTAATACTACGCGTGGTAATGTGAGACTCATAACGTCATATGCATTGTTAATATTCTAAGCTTGATCTTGTCTTGGAGAGGATTAAAATCCTTGCTGGAAGGTCTTTTTATAGTCATATTCTTTAAAAGAACAATGCATTGATCTCGTCTAGTCCTGAAGCCTTGTTGGGGTTTAAAGAGAACAAGATCTTTTCAATCTTACTTAAATTAGACTGTTTCAAAAAGTCATCCAGTATGTTGGCTGATACTTTATCCTTTATGAAGGATTTAAGCACATCTATTGATGAGTGAGCTTTTGTGTTTGTGCAACATGTCTTGTCAAAAACCTATGAGGTGGAGCTCCTGATTTGTAACCAATATTTTTCCATCTTCTATATTTAAGGGTGTGATTATGTTGAAGTTCCTTCTAGGTTATATACACTTATAGAAAAGTTAGGCGTTCTTATCTCCATTGGCTATCCACAATACACTTGATCTTTGTTTGATAAAAAAGATATCATTTTTTTCATGAGATTATAGGGCATCATAGCCATATTCTTTTTATTGAGTGTCCATATAGAGATCTTCTTGAATTACCTCTAATTTTAAGGGTCTGCATAGAGATCTACTTGAATTTCCTATAATTTCCTCTTGATCTCATCGATAACTTTTTTGGTATATAGTTCCTTTTTGCAACCCATCTTTTTTAATTCTTCTTTGATAGTTTGAAGCTTCTTCATACACATGCAAAAATTTTTTCCTCTTATATGAGTCTAAATTCTTTTGATCAAGGCTACCTTAAAGCCTTCTACTTGAAGTGGAAAATTGTTAACCTAAAAGGAGATTTCCTAAAATGAGTACTGAACATGTCCTACACCAAAATTGATGCGTCATCCGAAAGTAATTGATTGTGGAAGTTGGCTTTGTTTTCATTGAAAGTATGTAACCAATAACTATTTACCAGAGCTCTATCAAGTTTTTTCCTCAAGTAAAGACTCCCTTCTTATTTTTCATTCTAGGTGTAACATAGAACTTCCATCTTAAGGTCTACAATTTTACTACTGCAACATTCCAATAGCTCATTTGAGTGGATTTTTTATTAAATTGCCTTCAAATTCTATTACTTTCATCATATAATTAAATTCTCCCACTATTAATCAAGGATCACCTATAAACATTCTTATTTTTTAATTTTGTTCTATAAGGAAGTCCTTTGAAAAGCAAAGTTAAAAGCATAAACAAAGGTATAAAAAAGAACCTTATTCTGTGGCTTTTGACTTTGATTATGAGGTGTATTAGCTACTTTTTTATCTCCAATATTATAACTTCCACCACTTAAGGATTATATAAAATGATGATTTTGACATCGTAGTGCTCCAAAATGATAGGCCTTTTTTTTCTTACCAAACTGAGTATATTACATTTATTTTCTTTATTTTTTGTTTCTAAGAGCCCCATGATGAAAGGCTTTTGTTCATTCATAATATTCAATTGCATTTACTGCTTATTAGGATTATTAGGCCCTATTGTATTCCATGTCAAAATATTCATATATATTTTAATTTTATGATTTCTTCTTCTTCATAGATCCCTTCATTATCAAGCTTTTAAAATTCTCTTTTAATTGAATATCCAAGTTGCTACTGCCATTATGTACCTCTTAACCATTCTCCTAAACACCAATTCATTTTCCTTCGTTTTTTTTATTAGTTTCTTGTGGTTCATCGGTTTTCCTTTCTAATTCACTAGTTAATTTTCCTTAAGTTATGAGGGCAAAATTCATTTCTTTGTCAGCCACCCCATTTGCTTCAATTGGGTCTCATTTATAAGGCACAATTGTTGCTGTAATTGCCTTTTTTTTTTTACTCCACTTTCTTATTTTACAATAGCTTTACTGATATCTTGGCATTTGCTTTAATGCCTCTTTTTTATTCTTTGGGATTTGATGCTCACTTGGATGTTGTACTCCTTCTTCTGCAGTAACTTCATTAATTATCTTTCATTTTAAATGAGTTTAGAGTGAGTTATAATCCTGAATATCCTCCCTATAGGCTTCCACTTTTGTTTAGAGACATCTTGAGTTGGTCTTTAATTGTAGGTGACATGCATAGTGTCTTTAAAGAAATTATCTACTTCATCTAACCTTAATAGAGGTATAGTCTCAAGTAGCTGGTTGTTTGTATCAGTAAGCATACACACTCTTGTATACTTGATTCTACTCATTATGGTAGTGGACTTGTTTAGGCAAAGTGGTTTGCATTTGTGGTTGGCTAGATGGCTTAGTCAATCAGCTGTCCAATATTCAAGTGGTATATTATGCATATTCACCTAAGTGGGAACTTGATTTTGTTTAAGAGTTGGAAGTTTAATCCCTAGTTTTCAGGATTAAACGTAAGGATCAAACTACATTAGCTTGGTGTTAACATTTTCTAAGATCTTATGGGCAACTTTAGAGGAATAAAACTTGAAGATGAACAAGTTGTCATCATTCTATAACACCTCCTAGAGCCTCATATTCTTCCATTGGAGCTTTGCCCAGGCATTAATGGATGAAAATAAAGGTCTATTGTTAAGTAAGTTTTAATCCATTTAATACCTTCAAAATACGCAAGTGCATGAGTTTCGAATGTAGTATAAGAGGTGTCGATCCCTCGAGAAGTTAGTGAACTAATCGAATTCTAAGTTGTCTAAGGCCTGAAGGATAATTAAAATGAAAAGGAAAACTAAATAGAAAAGTAAATACGAGAATATGGAATGATATAAACAAGCATTCTATATTAAGCAAGGAAATTAAATTGGGCACCACCAATTTGGCAATTAAAAATCAACCAAGAAGAATTGACCGATTATGAAAGAGGGAGATTTATCCTATCATGAATGCTAATCTAGTCACTTATGTGTTAATATGGTGTTGATTTTATACTATCGAGTAGTGGATTACTCTCTCTTGAGTTATAATCACTAAGTCCCAATTGATAATCCCTAATTAAGTCAATTAACTTAAAATGTAGTATCTCAATTAATGATCAGCCCACAACCTAATTAGTTCTTAAGTGTTCTAATGAACAACTAGGTCCTCACACAGGATCTCTCTTCGTACAAATTATCAATTTGATTAATCGCGTGGTCTATCAAGTTGTTTAATTCTCATTAATCCAATCATTTTTATTCGGTTCAATGATAAAATTGGAGAATTTGGTAGGGTTCTTTGGTTCAATCTTGGCCTATACCCTAATTAAGGATAATTCATTGATTTGTTGTTTTTTTATTTCTCTTAGTAATTATTGGTCGTAGATTAACAACAAGCTCTGTTAATCCCGATTTTTCCCTAGATCCTAGTTAATCACAAAGCGTTCGTTAATTAACCCTAGTTATAGGAAAAACTAGAATAAGCTCTCTAAGTTTATCAGGACAACTGCATTATGAATAAGAAAAATAGACTAATCTAAACAATAATCACACAAGCTCAGTTTTTTTAACCTATGTTATGTTACCTCTATTGATTTGAAACCATTAGTTACTACACATGAATCGCGAATACAATTATTACGTATTGCATTCGATTCTAGTAATGAATTTTCATGAAAAATGATTCAATAGAGCATTAAAATCATTATCATTCAAATACCCAATTAATTCACACAAGATAAATTATCAATTCCCAATAAGAGAAAGAAATAACAAAACAATAAAAAAATGCTTAATTCGGTCATCGATGTGGATATCACCTCTGAGCTGGTGTCAAATTCTTAGCCTTCTATAAGTCTATACCAAGAAAAATGCTTCGGCCCTATAAAAATACCCCCAAGTGACGACCCTAGTAGCTCTCCTTTCACTGTCGCAACCTTCTCTATTTCACTATTCACTGATGGAATAATTTAAGATTAAGGTCCCAATCCACCATTCACTCTTCTCTTCTTTGCTCACTTTGTTCTGCCAGCACTATTCTTGTCTTCTCACACTACTCTCCTCTCTCATTGTTCTTGATGTGACAAATCCATTTCAATGGTTTTTGGTCCACGCCTCCTATTCACGCCAAGCCCTCACTATTCACGCAACTTTTTTAAAGACCTATGTTGTTGTGTGTCAAACGCAATGTAGACATTGTCTACGTTCGTCTGCGTTGTGTTTTACACTACCTGCTGCTATGTTGATTTTGATCTCTTCCATCTACCCACACACTGTTGTTTCTTCTTCTTACTGCTATTGATTTTTTCTTCTTTTAAAATTCTTCTTTTCTTTTAATTTTCTTCTTCTTACTCTATGAAGACAAGTGAAAATTAATCTTCGAAAAACATCTCAAATGTAGTGCTTTCGACTCACTTTAATTTCTTTGCTTCCAAATTGTACCTAAAATCATATATAAATTAAAGTGAATATCTTAAGTATTTTCGTATTATTAATCGCTAAATGTAAATGAATAAATGTATCAACAATTAAACACATATTAAGGCTCCTCTAGGGTTTCATCATAATGCCTTTTATACGCTTTTCTAATTTGGACGACCCTAGGGCTTTTTTCAGGGTCTGAAAGGTCCCTCGAAAATTCAAGTCGGGAAGGTCGTGTGTGTGTTTTGTCGTGCAGGCCACGATCGTGGTCCCTTTTGGTTCTATCATAACCATGGCTTATTAGTCACGATTGTGGCCTTAATTCTGGGTCCGTCCCTTCTCTGAATCTTCTTCTTCAATACTTGCCCTGAAACACTAGTAAACTCATCACGACACCTCAAATATATAAAATTGAAGCTCAAAACATACTCTAACCCACAAAATGCTTAAAACACAAATATCTACTAACTAACATAATTCTAACCTAAACACACATGAAATAATCAAATTAACAAATAAATACGAACTAAACTACCCACAAAAAACTCATACAATTTATAACTATCAACATCCCCACACTTAAACGTTTGCTTATCCTCAAGCAAACAAAACAAGCCAAGCTAAGCAAATACAACATACACACAAATGCAATAATGAGGCAATGACATTAAACTTCACAAAATGAATTTAACTCTAAACACAATCCTTCAAATTGTTCTAACTTATTAACTTGCAAAATCTGCGTCTAAGTACTATGGACTAAATATACATATTAATCAAGACCTAGATGTCAAGTTTACTCACTCCTATCATTTGTACACATGCATTGATAATTATTTGGTCAATCAAACTTGTAACTATTCCTAAGTAAGTTTTTATGAAAAGTCAAGCTACTCATAAGTTTAATAGGTTTTTATTTGACAAACATTCTTTTTGTTACTTTTTATGGACATGAACTTAGCCTTTTTATGCGTCGATAAACATTTGTGGTGAATGTCGATCTGGTTACTCAGCTACATCACATGCTCAACTGGATACTAGCTTTATTCATAGCATAAAGGCCGACGAAATAGTTATTTAATTAAAATTTATAATTTTTAAAAAACACATTTTTAACACATTACCTACTTTATTATTTTTTCTAGTCATTCTCATGAAAATATACTAGCAATGCTACTTATTCAATTGGCCTAAAATTATAAATGAATGTGATAAATTCCAAGGGTGAATAAACTAACTATGTATCCTAATTAAACTGCATATTTAGCCAAATTAACCTAGGTCACTAATTTTGCAAGCTAATAAATCTTTGTAACTTAAAAGACTATGTTCAAAGCTAAACCTATCCTGTTAAGTCCTAGCCATGATCATGTATCCTAAACAAACTATCATATAATATGTAAAATTCTCATTCAAAATAAAAACATATAATCAAACAACCCATTCATAATTAACATAAAAATAACAATGCACACACCTCCCCACACTTGAACAACACATTATCCTTAATGTGAGAAGAATACGTAAGAAAAGTCAACACTTAAGGTGGGAATAAAACAACATAATAAGAAAATCATAAAAAATAAAATAAGAAGACAAGGTTTAAAACATAAGAACTCATCATAGTGATTGATGTGGTGATGATGTCAATGTCTGAGACCAAATGTGTTTGACACCTGAGATTGTTGCTCTACCTTAAAATTGCTATAAAAAAAGTAAGAGAGTTAGCAATCTAAACCATTCCAAATCATTAAGAACATATTTTTGGAATTTAAAAAATTCTAACTATGCGACAATTTAAATCTTACTAAATGTGCTAATTTAGGGTCATTAGCTTGACCTTGCATCCTTGGAAGCTCAACCTAGGTCAATTATGACTGGCTTACTTCCACCCTTCTTGTTTAACATCAATTTTGTAGCCTGTGAGTAAGCTACAAATTGTAAGATAATGAAAAAGACATAATCTATCAAACTAAGGAAACCTAATAAGCTTAGTAATGTCCTTTTCAGCAACAAACTGTCAATAAAATAAGGAATAAATAAACTCCCAGAATCTTGCATTGAATCTGACAGTTTGTTTTGTAATAAGGTGAGTTGTTTGTATCCTTCCTTAGTCTCCCTTCTTCTATTCTTCTTGCACTTTATGAACAGAGACTTTTGTGTCTTCTTCAACCTCTATGTCCTATATCCTTTGTTCTTCTTCATCTTGTTCTTTTAAAGATTCGAACACATCAATTTTCACGAATGGTATGCTCAATAGGTAAGGTGGGGGAGGAACATTGGGAGGGTCATCATTCTTTTCTTAATCCTTTTTCTACTTCTCTTAGTCTTTTACAGAGTGAGTTTCAGTTGGTCTATCTGTTATTTCTCTTACTCTTTCCCATTCCTAAATGTGTTAGTCTTATTTTGCCCTTTTGAATTTATTGTCATGTTACGTAGATAGTTTTTCACACTTTGCTTACAAAATTCCCTAGCAAACTAGCCCATTTGAACCTTTAGGTTATGAATAGAAGAGGCATGATCTTTTGTTACTTGCTCAAACGTCTCTTTCAATGTCTTTTGGTCCTTTTTTATCTTTATGAGCCTATCCATGATCTTGTCCAATTTAGAATGCCATGAACTAGACTCATCTGGCTGAAATCTTAATAGGTCTTAATGTCCTAAGTGAGTCATTACATTATTAGACTGACAAAAATCTAGGTGGTTCTGCCACCCAGGATTGTATATGTTCCAATAAGAATGATAACTTCCCCAACCAAATTGTGCTTCATTGAAATACGCAAGGGTCCTGTGTTCTCTATAATATATATCTTCCATTATCGTTCCTTCTTTCTCTTCTTAGCGCCTAACTCTTTAAATGTCTCATTCTTACTTTGTGACGTCTTGATGTGTCTCTACTTTAAGCCCAAAACTTCCTTCTCTTCATTTTTTAATAATATATATATTTCTTGTGATTGGGTACCAAAATCACAAGAAAGGATAATAACTCCTTAGACTAAAAGAATTAAACTAATCCTAAAACTCCTCGGCAATGGCACAAAAAACTTGTTGAGCAAGTTTTAATCTATTTAAAAAGCTCAAAATACTATAAGCATATGGGTCACGAGTGTAGTATAAGAGGTGTATCCCTCGAGGAGTTGGTGAACTAATCAAATTCTAAGTTGTCTAAGGCATAAAGGATAATTAAAATAAAAAGAAAAACTAAACAGAAAAGTAAATACGAGAATATGGAATGATACAAACAAGAATTCTATATTAAACAAGGAAATTAAATTAAGCACCACCAATTTGATAATTGAAAATCAACTAAGAAGAATTGACCGATTATGAAGGAGGGGGATTTATCATATCATCAGTGCTAATCTAGTCACTTATATGTTAACATGGTGTCAGTTCTAGCCTATCAAGGGGTAGATTACTGTCTTTTGAGTTATAATCACTAAGCCCTAATTGATAATTCCTAATTAAGTCAAGTAACTGAAAATGTAATCTCTCAATTAATGATCAACCCACAACCTAATTAGTTCTTAAGTGTTCTAATGAACAACTGGGTCCTTACATGGGATCTCTCTTTATACAAATTACCGATTTGATTAATCATGTGGTCTATCAAGTCGTTTAACTCTTATTAATCCAACCCAATCAATTTTATTCGATTCTTCCTCTCAGTTTATTACTAAAACATGCAAGCACTGCAATCAATCACAACACCCAATCAATCAACACAAAAGATAACTAGATCAACATTAAATCAATTCAAAATCCCTAAAGAGTTTAGAACATCATCCAATCCAAACCCATCATCATCATCACATTCATCGTATACATTTAAACAAAAGAATAACAAGATGAAATGGAAATGTCACTTGGAAAGGATCAGGATGGCTCGGGAATGTAGTAGCTACAATAACCCACTCCTCTCTCTCCTCTTCTTCCTTTTCTCTCTTCTTTCTTGAAGGCTTTTCAAATGTAGCTAATGGAGGCTCCCTTAAGCTTTCATCATAATGCCTTTTATAGGCTTTTCTAATTTGTGAAACCCTAAGGCTTTTTTTTGAGTCCGAAAGGTCCCTCGAAAACTCAAGTTTGGAAGGCTATGTGTGTGTTTTGACGCGTAGGCCACAATTATAGACCCCTTGTTTGACTTTTTGTCCACAATCGTGGCCCTTTGCATCCGATTCTATCATAATAGTGGCTTATTGGTCATGATTGTGGCCGTAGTTTCGAGTTGACCCTTCTCTGAATCTTCTCCATTCTTCAATACTTTCCCTGAAACATTAACAAACTTATCAAGGCACCTCAAATATATAAAATTGAAGCTCAAAAGCATACTCTAACCCACAAAATGCTTAAAACACAAATATCTACTAACATAATTCTAACCTAAACATGCACTAAATAATCAAATTAACAATTAAATACAAACTAAACTACCCAAAAAAAATACAATGCAACCTTATCTATTCTCCCAAAAAACACTTATCAATAAGTTTTCCATTTAGACGCATCTTTTTTTAATATGCTCACAGTTATAGCTACTTTGATTTTTCCATTTACGTCTATTGTTGGATGGGAGTAACATAACTTAAATGTAGAAGCATTATTGCTTAATACTTGCTTCGATGATTTTTTGATGAATTCTTACTTTTTGGGTTGTGTAGGTTACACTTTTTTTTATTCTTTGACCTTGGAATTGATACTTTAGTTCCTTGATGAAGGGATGGACTCTCAAGTCAAGAACTTAAAGGAGGGAAAGTTATAGGTTTAAGGATAGTCTTCTATCATGTCAGGTGCCTAAAGAAAAGCTAATGTTAAAATAGTTAGCCAAAAATGGAAAAAAGGGCATGACTTGAAAAATTATCAGAGAGGGGAAGAGGGAGAGGAGGATATTTTGAATCCACAAATATCTGTGAGCCAAGAAGAGACCCTTGACCATAATTTATATGGATGCTAGGGTTAATCACTATTGCAAAAGTTATTAGGTCAAAAAAGAGACAAGAGATAATTAACTAACAGCCTTAGGTCTGAAAGAATAGTTACAAGGGAGGAATATGAAATAGTTGAATTAATAGGGATTAAGATGTTCAGAGTTGAGTCAAGAAAGAAAAAGGAAGCCTAGCAATTAATTTGAATCTTAAAGGGTGAACTGAGATCATATTAAGCAAAAAGGATAAAGAGAAGCAGGATCTTCTCGTTCATCCTTGTGCAGGCTTTATAGAAATTATTACTTTATACTATCTTTTAATTGATCTAAAATCTTTTTTCATTTTCTTTTTTATTCTTCACACAAAAATTTAGTTTTTACTCATAAAATGTTATTTTAGTAAGAAAAAGGCTCCATATGCACGTCTAATAATTGAATATTATAAACATGGTTAATTTTAATTTATTTTTTAAGGAAGTTGTAACTTTTTTGTTTAACTAATGCAACTTCTAGAAATACGAGTGCAACTTTTTAATCACAAACATGATCTAAAAGTGTTTATAAATGCTTTTGATGAGAGTGTAAAATGTTATGCTATTTTCCCTTAACAATAAGTCTTTTAAACCTACTTTATATCTTTATGAACTCATTATCTTCATATTTTGATTTATGATGTAATTAAAGGTGTTAAGAGAAAAATAAAGCTATATCAACATGACTCCTAATGTAATTAATTAGATATTTCCATGAGAATGAACTTTGTCAAGAATTGAAAGTTTGAAATAAAAATTAAGAAAATTCTCAATTTTGACAAAAACCCAATTTGGTATACATCCGCGTACTAGACCCCACAGTCCAGTGGGATTCATACTAGGTGTTTTTATTATTGTTGTTGGTATAAAAATGTGTACTAACTTGTGCTATTTTAAAAACTAAGAGTTAAAAGAATGACCAAATACATTGGTGGATGAAATTGTGCGACATAAAGTTAAGGAAATAATTTAAAACATATATAAATGAATGTGTCTATGCCTATGTAGTTACCTAAAAATCAAATTTGAGAGCAGCGTAAAACATGGTACCAAGCTAGTATCTATGTCCATATATAGAAAAGAAATAATTAAAAATATGGCTAAAGATATGGTTAATTTCCTCACAGTTAAGCATTGACTTGTCTTTAAGCAAATCAATTTCATTACTCTTAACTTAAATTTAGGCAAATTTAAAAAAGAATTTAACTTAAACGGATCAATCAAGATTCTCTATTATTCATTCAATTGCGAAGTTTATCAATTTGCTAGGATTTTAACTACTTGCATTGAGTCATAAATCAATTTAATTCAATTCCACAATCCTTCAAAATTTAATTCAATCCAAAAAATTCGACCTAATGCAAAAGTGAACATATATGAGAAAGATACTTCGGTTTTTTAACATTTTTATAACACTCATTAAGGAAAAAAAACACTAACTTTAAATTAACACATGAGCAATTAAAAAGATAGACAAGGTTAATACTTAATTTTATTGAATAACATTTATTTTACCTCAAATTAGTTATTAGACAAATGAATGTAGGGAGTTTAAAACATGTAAAAACTTGCAAAATATGTGCTACTATAAGAGACCCAACTGATATGCTCCTAACACTTTAAGATGAAGAAAATGAACATGTCAATGTAAATGGTAATTTCCTAGGATCACCAATGTAATATGATCCCTTTTCTAACACATTTAAGCAAAGTTGTAGGGATCATCCACATTTTAGCTATAGTAATAGATAAGCAAGATCAAGTTTCACCCAATATAGGTAGCAAAGATTTGAACCCTTATAAAGGCCACTTAGAGAAAGAACTCAATTTTAGAAAACATAATTAAATCACTTTTCCAAAATATCACGCAGTTATACTAAGAGAAAAGATCTGTTACACTGAGTTTTTCTTAAAATAAATAAAAGCCTAGTATTAAAAGGTTCCGATATGAGAAAATATCTAAAATTTAGAGTTTGGAAAATCATAATGAGTTGTATAGAAACTCAAGTTGACTTGAGTTGCCATCCTAAAATATTGTCACCCAAAGGAAAATGTGAATGTTATAATGCTAAGAAGCAATAAATAAGTTGAGCAGCCAAATGGTTGAAACCAAATGTGATTTCTCTCATCTATTTTAAATATAGACCTATTTCTTCTTTTCCTAGTATATTGACAAGGAAAAATAAAGAAGAGAAAGAACTGAAAGAAAAGAAGATTTGGAGATTTTTTTTTCCATAAAGTGAAGGTCAATATACCATTGTTAGATGCAATACAATAAGTTCCTAGATATACTAAAATTCTTAAAGAATTGTTAACTAAAAATAAAATTTTTTAGTGTAATAAAAAAATAAGGATAAGAGAAAATGTTTTAGCAATCTTCCAAAGGAAACTTTTGGCTAAGTATAAGGATTATGGTATGTCCACTATTCCTTAGAAATTAGTTAACACCATAATTAAGAGAGTTATACTAGATTTAGGGGAATTTTATTAACGTTATGCCATAATGTATACATTATTAAATTTAGGACCTTTAAAATATATGTGTTATTATCCAATTAACTAATCGTACTAATACATACTTCAACGTGTTGGTGGAGGATGTTCTAGTGTAATTGAATGATTGATATTTCTAGTTTTCTTTTTTACATTTTAGATGTGGAGGATGACTTGTTATCTAATTCTGCACATTTTAGATAATGCAGTATTCTTATTGGGAAGACCATTCCCTAATATTGTTCATACCAAAATAGATATGCATAATGGTGACCTTATAATATAGTTTGATGGTGAAGTAATTCATTTGAATATTTTGATTTCACAAAGCACTCTAATGATTTTGATTTTGATTTTGATTTTGATTTTTATGTTAATGTTATTTATCCTTTTTATTATATAGCCTAAATGTTGGACCCTGATCCTTTTCTTACTAGTAAACATGCGACTGGTCTATGTTGGGGTTAATTTTGATTAATTTGATTTTGCTTAGGTACTAATTTTAATGTCTTTGGGGGTAGAATTTTTTTTTTAGATTGAAGGATTAAGAGGAGAAATTGAGATTAAATTAGAAAGCATATGGTGTTAATTAGAATTGAAAGAACAAGTTCTTGTAGGGGTATTTTAGGAAGATCACTAAAGAGGTTAAGAGTTAAGTCTTATAAGGAGGGGCATTTTGGTCTTTTGGCTTCTTGTAAGTGAAAGAAGGAAAGGAGGCTAAGTGATTGTCGTGAATGAAGGAAAGAAGAACAAAATTTCATAAGACAAAGAAAAGTGAGTTTCGGTGAGAGTAAGGAGAAGAAGAGAAGAAGAGAAAAGTTAGGGTTTTACCTTGCTTTGCTTTAGAAAGGGGTTTTTGAGTGTTTTATCAAGAAGGAAGAAGGGAAAGGAAGTTCACTCTTCCATTTAGAGCAAGAAGCATTTTCGTGGGAGAGTTCAAGGTAAGTAAATTTTCGGATTTTCTTGAAGGTTTAGGTTAAATGCCTTAGGGAAAAAGCATGGGTATGCTTGTTCTAGGATTAAATTCATGTTTCTATTTTCTTAGGTTTTCAATTCCGAATTTTCTATTAATTTTAGGGTTTTTGTGTTCTTGAAGAGGATCATTTGAGGCAAGAGGAGCAAGTGGAGGGGGCTTTTGATCAAGTATAAAGCACAAGGATTCAAGGTGGGTGACATTTTTAATAATTGAGAAGTTAGCCTAATAA
>JAOTAY010000009.1:7459807-7474394 GCA_025629805.1 Erythroxylum baracoense | reverse complement strand
ACAGGAATTGTAGGATCCATATAAAGGGGTGGGTGTACAGCTATCTTTTCAATGCACATTAGATAAACATTCGAGTGCCTGTATTAATTTACAAACTACAAGATTTAAAGAAGTTTAAGTTGATTATAATGACCCCTTGAACCCTTGCATACAATATGACTCATACCTTTTTATCATTTAAAGGTGATTACAAAGTTACTACATACATATTATCATTTAAAGGTGATTCTGAAGTCAGAAAAACTTAGATCACAAGACATCTAAGGCTTAGAAACAAATCAATTAGACTACTCTTCAAAAGCCACCTCTTTATATATAAGTGGTATTATAACTAAGTTGGCTGACTCTAACTTAAGAAAACGGTCATTTGGAAAATGATCATCAACAATTGCTTATCTATTAAAAGAACATAATATAATGTAATCTTATGGATTAAAGTGCTTTACCTTTTTTGAAAATAGAATTAGTTGAAACTTTTTCAATTTTTAAAATGTAACTATAAAAATGAAGATGCTCAAGATTTAAAAAATCAATATCAATTGAAATTCTAATTTTGTTGAGATTTTATATGCTACGACTAACAGAAAATTTATTCTAAATTTAGTTTATTTTAAATAATTTTGAGTTAAAATAAAAAAATAGGTAGATTTTCTTACTGAATGAGACCCACCAGATCAAAAATACTAGCTGATAAGTTCCATTATTATAAATAATAGGAACTTCTAACTAGACTTGTACATGAGTTAAGTTGGATTGGGTTTAGCTGTAATCCAACTTAAAAAATTTTAGAATTTTTATGTCTGTCTCCAACTGACCTATAAAATGGGCCTAATTTTTAAACTGAAATATTATTCATTATAAAATTTTCAAATTAGAACCCAACTTATAAGTTTATATCTCATAAAAATGTTAATAATTATAAAAATTATAATTATAGTATATTTAGATTTTTGTCTTAATATATGAAATCACATTAAATTTGAGTTAATATAATCATTTACCAAATAAAAATGACTATAAACTTGTTGTGAAATAAAAATATAATTCTTAAAAATCGATAGAGCACAATTAAATAAAGTAAATGAATATAAAATGTATAATTATTGATATGTGTTTAATTTTTGATAATCATTTACACTTAGCGATTAATAATACAAAAACGCTTAAGATACTCACTTTAATTCATATATGATTTTAGGTACAATTTGGAAGCAAAGAAATTAAAGTGAGTCTAAAGTACTACATTTTAGTCGTTTTTCGAAGATTAATTTTCACTTGTCTTCATACAGCAAGAAGAAGAAAATTAAAAGACAAGAAGAATATTAAAAGAAGAAAAAATCAATAGCAGCAAGAAGAAGAAAAGGGAGCGTGTGGGTAGATGGAAGAGATAAAAAACAACACAACAACAATTGGAGTATAACAGTAACACAGTAGACGTTTGCATTATCTGCGTTGAACGTAACGTTGTGCATTAAATGCAGACAATGTCTGCGTTGCATTTAACGCACAACAGCGTAGGTCTTTAAAAAATTTGCGTGAATAGTGAGGGTTTTGTGTGAATAGGAGGCGTCGACCAAGAACCATTGAACTTAATTTGTCACATCAAGCACAGTGAGAGAAGAGAGTAGTGTGAGAAGAGAAGAATAGTGACGGCAGAACAAAGTGAGCAGAGAAGAGAATAGTGAATAGTAACTTGGGACCTTAATCTTAAATTATCCCATCAATAAATAGTGCAGTGAATAGTGAAGTAGAGTTGCAACAGTGAAAGGAGAGCTAGTAGGGGTTTCGGTTGGGGGTTTTTTTACAGGGCCAAAGCATTTTTTGGGATATACTTATGGAAGGCCAAGATTCTGACACTGGTTAGGAGGTGATATCGATGCCGACGATCGGGTAAGCATTTTTTAATTATTTTGTTGTTTCTTTCTCTCATTGGGAATTGATTATGTTATTTTGTATGAATTGATTGGGTATTTGAATGATGATGATTTTAATGCTCTATTGAATCGTTTTTCATGAAAACTCATTGCTAAAATTGAATGCAATACATAATCATCGTATTCTCGATTCATGTGAAGCAACTAATGGTTTCGAATCATTAGAAATAACATAACATAGGTTAAATAATCTGAGCTTGTGTGATTATTGCCTAGATTGGTCTATTTTTCTAATTCATAATGCGGTTGTCTGGATAAACTTAGAGAACTTATTCTAGGTTTCCTGATAACTAGAGTTAATTAACGAGCGCTTCGTGATAAATTAGGATCTAAGGAAAAATTAGGATTAACAGAGCTTGTTGTTAATCTACGATCAATAATTGCTAAGAGAGATAAAAAAGCAACAAATCAATGAATTATGCTTAATTAAGATGTAGGCTGAGATTGAGTCAAAGAACTGAATCCCTACCAAATTCTCCAATTTTATCATTTTTTGCATGTTTTATTTAATTTGTTTTTATTACGTTTTTTTATTTTATTTTCTTATTAAATCCAAAATCCCCCCATTTTTTCTAAATACCGATTAATTTCATTTCATAAGCTAACCGAACACTCCCTGTGGGATCTTCCTAGATTTACCACTGCTACAGTAGTAGTCTAGTTATTTTATTTTGATTAACGTTACAATGCGTCTATCAATTATAATTGATGGATTTTTAGGTTTACATCCAACCTAACCCATAAAATGGACAGACTAAGGAAATTCCTTAATATAATAGAAGAATGCATCTTTTATCATTAAGAAAACAAATCAGTGGGGCATCTTTACTTCAAATGTGGTTTCACTTCAATCATTTAAGATTAACATTTGCAGTGGGATAGGCCAGGCTCAAGTCTTTCTTTGCCCTAGCCCAACTTGAAATTTATTGATTGAGCCCAAGTTTAATCCTGATCTTAAACTCTGCCCTTATTTCCCTCATGTCACCATAAAAACTAGAGCTACTATCATAAGCTTGGCTTTCAAGTTCTTATTGTCAACAACTCTCCCAACCTATTTCTCTAGAAAAGTAAAATTGTTATCAAATTTGTAACAAGTTCGACATGTTACAAATAATCTAGCATAGTAAGAAATTTTTTGTACACACCATTATAATAAACAATATAAACGTAACTAACTAAGTTGACCCACATGCACATTATTAAAAAAAGTGAAATTATTACTAGAGAAACTCCTAATGGATATAACAATTACTCTACAGTGAGTGTGGTTAGAGAGAAGCAGAATAGAGGATGAGGACAACTAGATTCTAGATGAGGAGTATTATAGAGGACGAATAAATGAGATCAGAGGACGACTGCATCTAGACTCTGGATAAGTAGTGAACACCTATGAATTTAAGGATTAATATCTACAATGTGTCTGAACAAAACCTAAGAAAAAGAAGATGTTTGTCTATTGAAACAATGTCGTTTTTGTTTTACCTTGCATAAAAGGACATTGTTTCATGTTAAAACAGGAGATGGGTCGAGCTTTGGGCTTGCTTGGGCTCATATTTAAAAAAAAACCTGAGCCAAACCCAAAGCTAGGTTAAATTAGGTTGATCATGTTAACTTTAGGTTGGGTCAGTTCTGACTCAGGCAAACATGCCATTTCTATTTGGGATGGGGTACAATGCCTATGCAATATCACCTCTCCTTTGATTTAACAGAAATGATACATAGAGCCTGCATTAGGCAGGGTTCAAGTGATGGAGACTTTTTTATATATAAGATTTCAGAGTAACACTATATATGACTTATGGAAAGAGATAAATCAAAGGATATTTTAGTGCACTTGCAGATGTATGTACTACAAAAGTAGTTAAGCAGTTCAACTAGGGATCACTTTATTCTTTATCTCTCTAGTCTTAAAGTAAGTGGGTTAGTATCTTGAACTAGATTGTATAAATGTGAGAGCTTCTCCAAGCAATTAGATGCATTTAATATATATTTAAACAAACTATAAGGTTCAGTTAAGAAGTTAAACAGGAAGCTTCAATTGCTTTTCTTTAATATCCTGGCTTTCTGGTGTAAGAGCTTTCCCTTGTTTTGTTTGTTAAATGGTAATCATTCTTAAGATAATTTGACTTATTCTTAAGCTTATAATTAACTCTTTATTCTCAATTAATCATTTATTTAATTTTAAAAAAATATAATCATGATAATATTTCAATAATAAAATATTTATTTAAAAATTAAATAAGCTAGAATACTTCAATATTATTATCACTCAAAATCATCATCTTTTGTTATAATAAAGATTTAAAATAGAATAATTAATTAAAAATATAAATATCTGTTTAAATAAGTTTGTGCCTTTTATTCCTTTTTTGAATAATTATGTGAATGAAAAATTAGTAGATAACAATTATAAGTTGACATAAATTAAAATATTTATAAATATAGGTTTAGACCGATTTTTTTAATTTTTATAATCCAAATCCAATTCATAAAATTTTTAATTTAATATTTAAATCTTAAACTAATTCATGGATGATTTTTGAAACCTAATGCTTCTAATTTTTGGGCCTAATCTACCGAAGCCAATTTGTACATACATGTCTACTTGTAACCACTTCCATTAAGTAACCAGCACAATATCGCATGCTTATAGGCAGATTTTCTCATCTTCCCATGAACATAGTTTCCCGTAATAATAGTATTTAAAAGAAAAATAAGGACATGGATTAAATAAAGCGTTGCAGTTAAGAAATATTAAAACAGAATGAATAATGTTTATGTGTATTGCTAAGAGCATAATGGAAATTAACAAAAGAAATGCATTCAATATTTTCCTAACTTAAGTCTTTCCTTTGTAAGAGATCTTGAGTTCGAGTTATCAAAAAGAGAAGAGAATTTTTTTTGTTGATGATCCTCTAATTCTCTAAAATGCTCCTTGGTCGGATCAATTGCGGACGTCTCGTTTCTAGCGGCAATATGAGAATTTAGAACTATTGGGAACCTGGCGTTGTGGGAATCTAATGCTGAGTAGAGAGCAGTGATTAATCAACAGCCGGCCAATCAGTATGTGAAGACTTTTTATATGCAGAAGTGTACAGACTACGTAGAAACTTGAAAGACTTTAAATTTTTAAAATTACCTTTTTTAGAACTTTGAAAGTAGGATCTTAAAAATTTAGGATTAGTCAGATAAAATTAAAATATGTAATGTATATCCAAAAAAGAATAATAAAAAGAGTGTCTAGGCCCAGACCATATTGAATATGCATTTTCCTGGCAGAAGTCTTTCATTCACACTTCTGCCTTTTTCACACGCACCATACAGCCAGAAATAGATGCAATGATTTCTTAAATTGTTGCGTACGATAAAAAAAAAAGGCCGAAGAACTAAGAAGGGTACACGGGCTTCTTTCTAGTAAAATTTTTTTATGAATATGACTTCCTAAATTTCCAAAGTTCAAGTTGAATAAGACTATTGAATATTAATAATACAAAAGAAAAGGGCAAAAGCAAAGTCAAGCAAATGCACCTCAAGTCGTTGGGCTTCATTGTCACTAGTACTACTTTTATGGCAGTCTCGGTCGTCGCTGAGCATTGGAAAAATTGGCCATTCCTTGTTTGACCTGATGAAAAACACGCTACCAATTACTTTCTAGCTCTTATCACACTAATATATCTCCTACACTTTTATCAGTTTCTTCTAGTTCTGTGCTCTCGATCGGTTTACCCTTTTCAATGATGGATTTGAATATTCAAAGCGTGTTATAACCCTTACTTGTTTTGGGGGTCTTTTCATTCTCTTCCGGTTTATCCGTAGAAAGAGTGGTGCTTTCTCATTTGGGTTTTTCTTCAACGACCTATTTGACGATTTCTTCGATCTCTTTGGAGTTTTCAATTCTTGAGGTTTCTGAGGTGGGTCTTCTTCTTTGTAGTGTGCTTTACTTTGATTGTTCTTTGAAGTCACAGTTGAACTGGGTCAATAAGTTTGGTTTATCTTTCCTCGGATTTCTCCTTTCTTTATTTTTGTTGCTGTGTGGAAATTTCTTGTATGTATCCCTGTATACACGTAGTTGAATTCTTTAATTAACGATATGAATTCTGCCTCTTTTTTTGCGTTGATGTATGTCAGGTATTGGTTTTGTGGAAGTTGGATTCCTGTGCATACAGTGGTTGTGCAGCTCTAATAAGCTACAAAGATAGCGTCTTGAAGCGTTTTCTTGAGCAAAGGTGTGCGGGTTTCATTTGAAAATGATGCTGAAAAGCCGAATTTTCAGGATTGTTCTGATTTATTCTGTTTGTTCGTTGCTTGGCTGTGGTTTGAGCTATGGTACTCTAACCGATATTGCTTGCCTTAAGTCCATAAAAGCTTCCCTCAAAGACCCTAATGGTTACCTGACTTCTTCATGGAACTTTGATAATACAACTGAAGGGTTTATTTGCAAGTTTATTGGGATTGAGTGTTGGCACCCTGATGAAAACAAGGTCCTGAATATCCGACTTGCTGATATGGGTCTCAAGGGTAAGTTTCCTACTGGGCTACAAAATTGCACAAGCGTAACAGGCATAGATCTCTCGAACAATGAGCTTGATGGATCTGTTCCAAATGATATTTCTAATATCATTAAATTTGTGACGATTCTTGATCTCTCATCCAACAACTTCTCTGGGCCAATTCCTACGGATCTTGCTAACTGTAGCTATTTGAATGAACTTAATCTTGACCATAATCGATTCAGTGGCAAAATTCCACCTGAACTTGGTTTACTCGATCGGCTTAAGAAATTTAGTGTGGCTAATAATCTTCTGACAGGACCAGTTCCAAATTTTAAGGAAGCCTTTAGTGGAGATAGTTATGCAAATAATCCAGGATTGTGTGGTAAGCCTCTGGATCCTTGTACGAGCTCTCCACAGGGAAGTCACACCGGAGTTATTACTGGGGCAGCAATTGGTGGCGTCACACTTGCAGCATTAGGCTTGTCTATAGGCGCTGTCTTCTACCACCGTAGATTGGCTAAGACAAAGAAGAAGGATGATGATCCAGAAGGAAATAAATGGGCAAAGAGTTTAAAGGGAGTGAAAGGCATTAAGGCAAGTTAAAATGAAAACCTTTTTTCTTTTCTGTTCAGTAGAGTTTCATCTTCTACATTAGATTTTATTGCTGTTTTAGTTTCATTTTTGTACTTAAATAGGCATTCATTTAGAAGGCTTTGTTTTTTCAGGTTTCCATGTTTGAGAAATCAGTTTCTAAAATGAGATTGAGTGATCTTATGAAAGCTACTGACAGCTTTAACAAAGAGAATATCATTGGATCTGGAAGAACAGGGACGATGTACAAAGCAGTGCTTGAAGATGGAACTTCACTAATGGTTAAGAGGTTGCAGGATTCTCAGCGTTCTGAAAAAGAATTTGTTTCTGAAATGGGTACTTTGGGGAGTGTGAAACATCCTAACTTGGTCCCCCTTTTGGGGTTCTGCATGGCAGGCAAGGAAAGGATTTTGGTCTATGAATATATGCCAAATGGTTGTCTCTATGATAACCTTCATATTGTGAATGAAAGTAGGAAGCCTATGGATTGGTCTCTGAGGCTTAAGATTGGGATAAGAGCAGCCAAAGCATTTGCATGGCTTCATCATAACTGTAACCCTCGCATAATCCACCGAAACATAAGCTCCAAGTGCATTTTGTTAGATGCTGATTTTGAACCCAAAATATCTGATTTTGGTCTTGCCAGACTTATGAATCCAATTGATACACATTTGAGTACATTTGTGAATGGAGAGTTTGGGGATTTGGGTTATGTTGCTCCAGAATACACAAGAACTCTGGTTGCTACTCCGAAGGGGGATGTTTACAGTTTTGGAACTGTGCTTCTTGAGTTAGCGACAGGAGAGAAACCAACCCACGTGGCAAAAGCTCCTGAAAGCTTTAAGGGGAATTTGGTTGAGTGGATTATGCAGTTGTCAAGTGACTCTAAGCTTGATGAAGCCATAGATGTGTCTTTGGTAGGGAAAGGTGTTGATAATGAGATTCTCCAGTTTGTTAAAGTAGCTCGTAGATGTGTAATTCCAGCACCCAAGGAGAGGCCCACTATGTTTGAGGTATACCAGCTTCTAAGAGCTATCGGAGAGCGATATCATTTTACCGCTGAGGACGACATTTTGTTGCCTTCTGACACAGGCGATAATGATTACTTTGAGGAGCTTATCGTTGCTCCAGAAGTGACAGTGGAATAACTCTGAATAAGGTAAAACGTAGGTAGAGTGAGTATCTTGCCATGAATCATATGTAATTATTCTCTATGTTGACATTACATATATTGCACTTATGTGTTAAGAATTGCTGTAATGTTATCAACCCTAAATCTTTAGACCATCTGCTGGGATGTGTCCTTTAGTTTCATAAATTGATTGCTCGTTGTGTTCTGCTTTTTTCCAGAATCCACATAGGAACTATGGGATGATTAGCTTGATCAGGATCCTTACATTTGGAAGCTTTAAATTGGATACAAAAATAGCTAGTTGTTAATGGCAGTAACTGAGATTGTTTATATCCTTGACACCAAATACCAGCTGCGGAGAATTATTCATTAAAAATGAAAATGCTGTTCACTTTGTTAGAAAACCAAATATGGATGATGACCATGTAAGCAATCTATGTTGTTTCTTAAGGGACTTCCTTGTCCTAAGAAATTGTAACTACAGCTTGGAGGCTTTACTTAAGAATGTTAAGATCATCTAGGTTCTTGAGTTACCCATCTTTAGTTGCGATTATTTCTGGCTTGAAGCAAAGAGCATAATGGCTACTTTTTCTTTTTTGGAAATTAGCATCCATTTAGTTGTTTCGACCCCTTTACTCTGGACATAAAGAGTTAAATACTACTTTAAAGCCTGTTAAAAGAAACGTAGTAGTAGACAAATCAGTGGAGCAAAACGGCAAGTGTCTGCCTGCAATAGGTTGTTTGGGGAGCATGCATCATTCTTTTTAAGCATGTATGCCATCAAATTAAAGGCCCGTTGGCTAGAGTAAAAGCATTGGCAGGCATCAACCGATCATGTCGTTTACTCGCAGGTAATAACAAGCAAAATGAAACATACACAAACCAGTCATCGTCGGAAAAGCAAACAATAACAGAATAGCTTAGATACGAAATAATTCTCTTTTATTCAATTTTAAATTTTGTTTTTGGTACTTTCTTTTAATTTCAAGTCTTTGGATGCTTGGTGCACGATAAGAAGAAATTCTTCTAATTTGCTTGAAACACTCATGGAACATAATAGGTCATTAGCTCATGAACTCCAAGAAAGAGCAAATTAATCAAGAATTTAACAACCTTATACCATGGAAGGAGAGCAAATATAAACATATTGATGTTGGATTATTTGAAGCCATCACTTATAAGGACATGGTCCTTGCATGGTTAGACCGGAAATTGCAAAAAACAACTTTGAAATAAAGATAAACATCATTCAAATGTTGTAACATTTTGTATATAGTTTTTTAGATGAGGATTCTAACATGCATATATCCAATTTCTTGAAGATATGTGACACTTTCAACGTTAATAGAGTAACAAAAGATGTCATATGGTTGAGGTTGGTTTCGTTTTCATTAAAGGATCGTGGAAACGAGTGGTTGAAGTTATTTCATGTGGCTTTTATGACTCTATGGGATAATTTGGTGGAAATTTTTCTGAAAAAGTATTCCCCACCATCCAAGACTGCTGAGCTTCAAAATGATATCTTTGCCTATTCACATTATGATAATCTTCATAAGGATCTTCTTAGAAGGTACCCACTTCATGATTTACTCATTGCAAGTCCAGATATTCTATAATTGCTTGAACTACTCAAATGAGGTATATGATAAATGCAACACTTGGGAGAACTTTAAATAATAAAACTTTTAAAGTGGCTTTTGAGCTGATTGAGGAGATATCGATGAATAATTATTAATGACTATTGAGTATGACAAGGACAAATTAACCAACGTAAATACACATTATTTTTCTACCTAAACATATAAAAATATCTAGCTACTAATCATGTTCAAAACAACAAAAACAACAAGCAAAATCAAATATATCATAATAAAAAAGTTCTAAATAAAAATCTTAATGATGTTGATAGCTTGATATGTTATGATAAATTTAGGTCTTCATTCTCATATGAAAAAGAAATTCAACATCAACCTCTCAAATGTTTGCGAACATTTTTTTTTGTTAACCCTAGACTTTGAAGAGAAAAAGATGTATTAAATGTGCAAAGTCTCTAAAAGTCTTTCAAAAATTAGGGTTTTTTATGCTTTAGATATGTTTTAACGCCATGGATCCTCCTATTTTCTCTAACGGAGAGACATGACCTCTAGTACACCCATCCCCCAGACCATTAATCTTGTTTCTCTTTGATTAGCAAATGGTTTATGGCACCTGTTACCATATGAGGGTGGACTACATCATGTTTGTTTAAGAATTATTATTTTCTCTATGTTTTTAGTTGAAATAGCCCCAAATTCTCAATAAACCTCATTTTAAGTTCAAATTTGTACAATTACCTAAAAATATATTAAAAACTAAGTAAAACAAGGTAATTTGACATAAAAATCAAACAAAACACTTAAGAAAATATGTACACATTTCATGCACATCAAATATCCCCAACTTAAGTTTTTTTATCTTATTCTTAGGCAATCAAGTTCAATCACTCTTAACTTAAAAAGGTAATAGTTCTAAGGAAATTCATTAAATCAATTAGAATAATTAATGATATCTATCATTTACATAATTTCATTATTCATCAACTAATAAGGCATTTAGATACTTGAACTAACTCATAGAATTAATTTAATTTAAGCCAAAAATCTTTCAAACATCAACAATATGACACCTTTTTTTTTAATTTAAAAATAGCATTGGAGGCTTCTTTAAAAATTCATATAACCTTTAATGCAAAAGTAAACACCTTGTCATAAATACTCTGGATTACTCAATTAGATCATTATGATTACTATTTTGACTATTAATTTTAACCTTTTTACTTAGGTCAAATTCATTGAAGTGAATTTATTTATGATGAATTTATTCACACAATTTGTTTTACTATATTTTTATTTTTGGTGGGATACTAAAATGCTTGAAAAGTGTCACCTTCTAACTCAAATTGTTATACAAAAAATTTCATTATACAAATTAAGAATCCATTTAAAAATTATTGAATCAAATCAAAGGGAAATCATCTTTTAGTGCTCATATCTATTTACCTAAACTCGTTAACTCACAACATAACTAAGATTCAAATGAGTGATATTATTCTTTTTCTTTCATTATTAAAAATTATTAAAATTATTACATGTTAAGCTAATTGTAATGAAATTCTATCTAAAGGATACATCTCAAGGCAAGTTCTCATGATTGTTACCATTAAGCATAATTAGTAATCTTCTTATAGATTTAGTATCCTTTAGCTTTACTAACTTGAGTGTTAGAATACCATTTTCAGGAACACCTTTGGCCTATTAGTTGTTGTTTTTATAGGTTTGCTAAGTTAAGACTAACTCAATAAGCTTACCATGAATTTACTCTACATCTTTTATCATTAACTATAGGCAAAATTTGTCAAATCTTTACATATTCTCACTTGGTAAAATCTTAAATTAGTTAAGTTACCACCACCCTAAGAAAGAATAATGGACACCTATAGAAACAATCTATCTACTAATGTTACGAAAATAACCAACATCCCTAAAGTCTCAAGGACCAACGAGTAGCTTGAGGACCAAGCTGTTGAAATTATGATGTTACATGAAAAAGTAAGACAAATGCTATAAGAGAGACAATAGAAACATGAGTGGCTTTAAACTCACACCCCACAATCATTGTTAGAAGGAAACTTGTTGACATCCATATAATTAGTACCATTAGAATATGGAACATGAGGGGTAAGTTTGATAGTCAATAGCACACTAATACATGATGTCCTAATGGAGCCATTACCACTAATGTTTAAGATGCCAACCTTAGGAACTTATGATGGCATGCACTACCTTGTCAATCACGTACAGTAATATGGAGAATTTATAAACTTTTATAGAGAATCCAATAGTATAAAATGCAAAGCCTTCTCTTCTATAATAATTGGTATGACACTATTATGGTTTCAAAACTTGGTTCAAACACTAATAACCACATTTCAATAATGAAATAGAATCATATCATACTTGCCAATATTAAGCATAGAACTAAAGACTCCACCTACTTAACATCTGAAACTCAAAGGCAGGAAGAAGGCTTAAGGGATTACCTGTAGCACCTTATCTTTAAGGCCATACAAATAACTAGTCTCAATCCTAGGGTGGAAACATCAGCCTTCAAGACTATACTCAAGCCTTGTTAACCTTCATGAAACTTGATTCAAAAAATATGATCATACAATTTTAAGGAGGTGCAAATTAACAGACAAAAATATTTAGCTTTCAAAGATGATAAGAAAAATTACCCCCACATTGTCGAAAGGGATGAGAACTTTTACAGGTTTTTTATCAAGATATTGAACATGATAATTTAGAAGTGTGTCTAATGATTTGATTAAATATGTAGGATAAGTCATTTCCTAAAGGAAAGCATAAAAGCACATATGACCATATCAAATAAGAGTTGAGATGGAGTCCACTATAATGATTGAAAGTCAAGGATTCAAAAAGGGAACAACATCCCACTTAAATGGTAATTCTTATAATCATAGGAGGAGATCATAAAGACTTAAGATCTACTATAAAAAAAGGGCATCACAAGGTGAAAGTTAGGATGAGAAGGACATTTAAGAAAGTACTACATTTGGATATAAGTTATCATATATATATACATATATAAGTGTGATAAGTGTGAATTGCATAGTATTTTAGAGTTTAGTTTGATATGTATTTAATTATTAATTCAATTGTTTAGTATGTGTTTAGGTTATAATTGTGTTAGTTTGTTAATTATTTATGTTTTAAGTGTTTTATGGGTTAGTACAAGTCTTTGAGCTTAATTATTATATTTTTTGAGGTACCTTGATGTGTTTGTTAGTGTTTCAGGGTCAACATTGAAGAACTGAGAAGTTTTGGAGACACTAGGGCCAAAACAATGGCCCACGTACTAGAGTTAGCCTACGATCACAGCCCATATGCCATGATCGTGACATAAGGTTCAAATGTGGCCCACGATCGTGGCATTCAAGATACGTAGACATTTAAAAACATTAAGTTTCGAGAGATTTTTTGAACTTTTTAGACCTCGGACAAACCCTAGGGCTGCTCAGAACACAAAAGGTATTTAAATAATAAGACAAAGAAGAGGAGCGAGGTTTGAAATTAGCCACTTTCAGAGAAACCCTAGAGTGAATTATTGAGAGATAGAGGAAGAGAAGAAGGAAGAGAGAAGAGGAGAAGAAGCCGACTCGACATACTTCTTGGATTAAGAGTTTCCCATCATCGTTGCTTCCTGTCGTCCATTCGATTTCATATTTCTTGTTATTTTCAGTTTCATTATTATATAGAATTAGAATAATAGTTGATGATAGGATTGTTGGATGTTGATGTTGCTTTTAAACTCAACCTTGAGGTTTTATCTTTGATTTAATGAAATTTGATTGTTTATGTTTTACTGGATTTATTATGATTTAATTTTTGTAATTGCATAATTCAGTGATAAACTGAGATGGTGAATCTAGTGAAAAATAATTAAACTGGGCTAATAAGAGTTAGGCTTTTTAATAGAACAAGAATTAAATCAAATCAGTAAAATTGTGTGAAGAGAGATCTTACAATAGTTTCTGATAGTTTATTAAACAACTTCAGATCTAATTAGGATTTTGGATATGTTGTTGATTAAGAAATTGCAACTTTCATAATATAATTAGGGTTTATAAATTAGGGTTAATGGTTATAACTTGATAGAGAATAATTAATTATATGATCGTCTAGAACCCGTAATCCAGTAATTCATAATTGATTAGGTTAGAGTTAAAGATAGGTAAAATTTCTTTTCTCTCAATTGGCAATTCCCTAGGTTGATTCTTTAGTGTGTGTTGCAACTGCTAATTTGTTAATATTTTTTTGATTGATTCTTGAATTGATTTGCTTGATTAAATTGCATTCTTATTTTAGTTTTGTTACATTTAAATTTCTGCTATTTGTTTTAACCTTAGATTTTAGGATTAGATTATCCTTCCTCGTAGGATTGATAACTTAGGTACTACGCGAATGACCCGTGCACTTGCGGATTATTGAAGTTAATCAATTAAAACTTACACAAATCGAAAAATCACGATTAAGTTTTTGGTGTCGTTACCGGGGAGGCAATTAGTTTAATTCTATAGTTTAAAGTGTTTAGTTAATTTTTGTTTTCATATTTTCTTTCTATTTCTGAAATCGTGCTCTTGTATGAACACAAGAGTCACGAGAAGATCGAATCGTGTAGCTAAAACTTTAAATTTAGACATAACTCGATTAGAACGATCCATTAGGAAAGCTCGGCGTAAAGAAAAAGAGAAAATTGCAAAGGCAACAATAGGCGAGGAATTTCATCAAGATTTGGACTACGGATGTAACAGCCCAGACCACCCGCTTGCAGATATTGTCCGCTTTGAGCCTCGGCCTCTCGGGCCTCGCGCTCTCACG